>JAOXNG010000003.1:31568778-31581114 GCA_028566535.1 Scolopax minor
AAGGGAATATGGGAATGAAAGTCTCTGCTGGGTCATCCTCTTACTGGTTTTCAGGGGGTAGTAAGAAAGTAAGATGGGATTCTTACAGATAGGCAGCTAATTAGGAGCTTTGCTTTTTAATATTAGGGATTGGACTGTGGAAAAATGATATATAATGGCTTGCTTTTAACACAGAAGATTTTATTGTGGTTCTGTGTTAATTAAGGAATAGAGATTGTGGCCTTATGTTAATGGAGTAGATATGATGAGTAGATTATTTGTCTGGAACATATATAGAATGAATATTGGGATTGTTTTGGTACCAGACATCTTTATAAGACACCTGCAACGCTACCATATAAAAATATTGTAACCATAGTAATGCTCTTGAATTAGGATTGATGTAATGTTAAGAACGAAGACTGGTGTAATATTAGATGAATAAATTTCTAAACAACAGACTGACATTCTTGGGTTATGTTACTGGGTGCTCCGGTGTATGATGGACAAATTCCTGGTTTTGGTGTGGCTGGCCAAACCTTTTTATCTGTGTGCTAAGGGGATTTGGTGGTAAAGACGTTCATTTTCCTCTGGTTTTGTATGTGTGGGATGGGAGGGGTAGGGGAAATTTGAGGCTCTTCAATCCTTCCCCCAATTTGTGTGGGAAATTCTTGTTTCTGAGCCACAATAATAGCTGAAATAATTTAAGGCAACATACGAGTGATGCTCCAGTAGAGAGGGGTTGAGCCCTTTCCTGAATACAGATTCTACTGAGATGCCTCTTCCCAGCAGGTATCCCATCTCTGGGACATTAACAAAGTCTTCTTGTTAGTCACAGGCAACTTCTTTCCCCCCAAAAAAGTAAGCTATAACAGTTAAGTACAATAGTACTGGCTACAGAAAACAAACTCAATCTAATTTATATTAAACTATAATTTATTTTCCTAATAAAAATACTCAGTATTAATATCATATTTAGCATTTTATAGTTCTACCTACCTTTAGAAATGTAGTTTAATTAATTATTTCCTGCTGCAATTTTTTTGCCTCTTTGGTTCAGGGTATATCACCACAATTATTTACCTCTTTCTTTAATTAGCTCTGCATCATTAATCTACACTGCTTCTCATCTTTCTTTAGAAGGAGTAACAGTTTGCATTTCTGGGAGAGCAAAACAGTTATAGCTGTTCCCTTGATAACTTATGGCCAATATCTTGTGATGTGTTAAGACCTCCACTGCAAGTGGATTTCAAGTCAGCCTAAGGAGTTTCTTTAGCATCTAAAATATATTAATGAACATTAAGTAATGCTGCACTGTCTCCTTAAAGCTACTTGAAGTTGGTCAAAGCTGCTTTTTTTGCTCAAATTTTGGGCATGTGCAAAGCTGAGCTAGCAAAAGAATTGGAAAAATGTGGTATTAAACACTCAGTTTAGCACCTCTGTGGATGTCTGTTCCTGCAAGAAGTTCCAGTGATGGCAATGTGATGACTGCCTGATATGCCAGGTTTCATGCTACCCTAGGTCTTATGCTGCTTGAAGTTCAGACTGTGTTGAACCTTGCCCTCTGACCAATGCACAGGAACTTGTTTTGTCACTGATTACAATTGGTTTCTAAGGGGCCATGTCACGCACATTAGTCTGGAAACCCTAAACCAAAATACAGCCTGTCTATACGGAGCCTAGGATTGCCCCTGAGTACTACCGTCTTCCCTCTCCTTTTTCCCCAGAACTGCTATTCCACACAGAGCTTTATCTTCATGCCTTTGTGGGAAACGCTGTGACACAAATGTCATAGACTTTCTGCCTATGTGAGGAAACGGTATTATCCAAATTGCTTTCTCTTTAGCTTAGCTCTTGTTCGGGGTCTGGGAGGAAATGTTACTTGTCTCTTAAGACTTTTACTTGGTGAGCTTTGTCTTTGTCTTATTCCATGGTGACTTCAACATGAGGATTCAGGAAAGAGATTAGTTTTCCTTTAAAATTCTCTTTTCTATTTTTTTAAATTAATTATTATTCAGGCAAGCTCTTTCCTGTAGGGTTTCTTGACATCCAGCTAATCTCCTACCATGCTGGGTTACTTTAACATGTAAATGACACATGCAATAATTAGGCAAAGAAGGCTTCTCAGTTCTTATTTTAAAGAGTGTGACAAACCTCCCCTCTTTGAAGTAGGGTGCACACTGCTGGGAAAGGGCTTGGTAGTACCTACAAGAGAAAGTTTATGCTACATGAGAAATGTCAAGTTGCTACCAACACTTTCTCCCTAGTTTGGCCCTCTAAAATTATTCACATTTTGCAGAAAGAGTATTTTGATTTCATTGATTTATTCTGAGATTCTCAAAGTGATCTCAAGAGGATTAAGATGTACAGTTCCCATTAATTTAAATTGGAATTACCAACAGTTAAATACCTTAAATGGTTTGGGAAATCTCACTTTTATTTTTTTATTAGATAACATTATTCAGTGCAATTAACCTGCAGAGCAGGGAACCCTGAGTGTGGTGAGCAGGTGGAATACTGATTTGTGTTGATACCAGCTCTTTTGTTTTCACAGTCATGGCTTGATTCAGGAGCTTCTGTGAGGCCCACAGTGGGAGGCAGTGTGTGCAGTGAAAGGCTGCCCAGGAAGGCCAGTCGTGTTCATATCACCAGTGTTTTTAGCTAAGAGTGCAGCTCTTGGAATTTTTTAGACCATGGTGAGCAGACACTACAGGTGGATTGTTCACAATTAAGGACCAGCATATATACTTGACTCTCACTTGTCTAACATAAAAGATCCTGCTTATATCTGTATGTAAGAAGAACAGTCAATGTTTGCTGTCCTGTCAGTGGTATACAGGTCAATCTGTCCAACTGGGGCATTGGACTTTGCAGCTCAAAAAATGCACTTGTGTCTGTTTCTTGCCTGCTTTTGGTTAGCTTTGCTCTTTTTTCATTTACCTGTTGTTTCTAATATGTAGGAATAAATCTACAGAGACACCGAAGCTATACCTGTAGCTTGATGTAAAAGGGCAATGCAGCCATTATGTTAATAGCTAGCAACTTTAAAGACCCCAATTATATCTCAGGCTTCCTGCATAATGTTTGGCAAGACGTGCTCTCCCTGTTTCTTACAATATCCCTTACAGAAGTCATGCATGCTCCATATATACATGAAAGGAAAATTAAAATTGGTGTGCAAAGCTCTGTCTGTGGAACTGGAGCCAATGTTTTCATCCCTCCAGACCTGTGGGAGTACATCCTTACAAGTTATAAAGAGTAATGTCAATATCGTACTTGAATGTGATGTGACAACAACCAAATTATTTTTTTACGTTTCAAGTAGCAGTCTGAATTTGAAACATTGTTAAATGGCAAATTCTTAATAAAGATTATATTAAAACCAGCCTTTGGTATTAACTTAGTTTTTCAGGTGCTAGATTGTTTGGAAAGCATGAGCAACAGATAACTAAAGGATAGCATTCTAGTATAACTACTTCGTGAATTCACTCAAAACAGTTTGTTTTATCTCAGCTGAGTAAATTGTGTAAGGGGAAAAAATCATGATTCTGAAACCCTCACTAGACACTAGTAAAAAGTTATCTTGCAAGATTAGGAATATTTTAAAATTGAGTTTTGTCTCAATGGTGCCCCAGGTGAGCCCATGTTGGCATACTCTTCATCTACAAATTACTGGGGGAAATGAATGGTGCCAAGATGGTCTAATTAAATTATCAGAGTACAAAAAGGTAGGTATGGGCTGGAATTGCATTTTGCATCATAGGTATGAAAGCACTACTCTGGCAAGTATGTTAGGGCATGCAGCTTTCTTAGTATCAGCTATTGTATCCTTTTAAACCACATTTCCTTCTTGAAAATTGGGAAATTATTCTATTTTTATAGAAATGAGCTTATTACAAATTGGCATACTCTGCTGTGTACACAGCTTTCTGTGCCACAAAGGGTCCACAGGGCAATTACCAGAGGCATCCATTGAAGGACTAGAGTAATTTGCCAAATGTTATTTTGTTTTCAGATAAATTAAATAGTTTTAGTACTGAAGGGCATTTAAGTACTCAAACTTTTTGCTTAGTTTATTGAAATTCTAAAAACATTTATCTGTCTACTGAGTTTTCACGTGCTCACAGTTACATGACTGATTGCCTTTAATGTCTTCTATGAGTCTGAGCGTATGGGAGCTCATCCCAAGATGTAGCTATACAAAGATGTTAATTTAGGGAGAGGGAGGTCAGTTAGAGACTTCATTAACAGTTTAAAACAGTAGGTCCTCTGTATGAGGAAACAGAATGATGTTTTTGACAGCTGTGGTACTCTCCTTAAAAATAAAACAATTTCTGATACGAATAATTTCACAAAGACTTATCTTCTGCTGGTAGAGGATAACTTCTTGTATTAACCTGCTGATTAAACCCATAGCCCTGTCTGTTACCCATCCAGATCATCACACGGAAGACTGTGTCCCTTAAACTGCTTATTTTTGTATGCCTCCAATAATAATTTGGAGAACATCGCAAGTTTTTAAATTCTACCCTCTGCTTGCTTGTGATTTTTAAATTGTTCAGTGTTCTTTTGCCAATAAGAATAAGCACTGCCATATGTTGCATGTGTGTTATCAGAAGTCTTCGATACTTAGGAGCTGGTCCCTGAACAGTAGAGCTAATAAAGCTTGTTTTTCTCTTGACTTACCTCCCATGTTTCCTGTACCGACACAAGTTTTAAACACCGAGGCTGGTCAGGCATACACTACTAAGGCATGAGGAGGTGAAATGTCCCTCCCTTTCTTTTAGAGCCTGCTCTAAAAGAGCCTGCTATCTCCAGCTGCTGTTTTTCATGAAGCTGTTAGGAATGTAATACCCAAGACCTCTGCTGTTTTGTCACTTGTAATTTTGGTTGGCCAGGTTCAAAAGCCATTGCAGAGGAGTGGCAGGCACTGATCCTGACAGCCTTGTTTCCTTAAGGATCATGGGCTAAAATTACCTTCCCATATTACATGGTATTGTATCATATTCCTTAATGTGTGTGTTCAGGAAATAATAAATGCCAGGCAGCTTTCATTACCTGCAGCACTAAGTGCACTCATCGTCCTTGTTACTGTGATAGTGCCATGAATTCCTAACATTTCCTGCTTTTTGGAAAGAGCTATATACCCTTCTGTGTTGTACAGCTCTGCTTTGTGAGAAAGCTCACTTCTTTTCCTTTTAAGTTCACTTTCCTCTTCTGTTTTCTCCTGCCAGGAGACCATTAATTCTGCCACAGCAATATACTTATTTATCACCACCTCCAGCTAGTTTTCAGAGGAGCAGGTCTCTGTTTGCCGACGGAGTCAGGGAGAGCAGGAGGGAGTGGAAGTGTCGCAAAGGCTTTCTGCGGTTGACTTGCTATTCTGTTTTGCTACAGTGCAGAGAATTCTCTGTGCTGGCTTCTTCACTCTGCCTGCTTTATCCCCTTCAGCAGTCAGCCTTACCTGAGCCCAGCCTGTATCAATCAATGAACCGTCTTCTGCCTTTATATTTTCTCTTACTTTCAGCTTTTCACTGTTTTCACCTTCTTATGTCTCTACTGGTAAGTGTTTTTTAATAGATGCCATACTGCACCTTGTCAGATCTGTTCAGAAACATGCATCCGGATGACTTTTCTGCATGCAAGGAAAAGAATTGGCATCCGTATTCTATCTATGTAGCAAGTAATGGATGCAAGGTTATTTAAGTTGGAACTAAATAGGTGTGATTTTTTTGAGACTGATTACTCTTCATGACACACAGTACTGCTGTTCATTGGGATATAAAATCATCTGTGTATTTTCATATAATTACTTTTGCAGCAAATGTAACATGGTGGAACTGTGAAATAGAGCCTACCATTCCTAAAAGGTTGAAGTTCTAAAAATGATTATAGGTAGGTCCCTCTCAGTGATAACAATTGTTTGAATTTGTAGTAACAAACCCACAGTTGCTTTTTGAGTTGTAGCATTGATTATTCTGTTGATTTCTCCCCACCTTAACAGTATGTGCACTCTCCAATTTGTTTAAGTAGATTTTTGATCTTGACCAAGTCCTCTTCCCAAACTTTGATTCTGAAGTAAAACACAGGAGGCAGATAGTAACCATGAGTTTAATCTGAATACCTTGACATACAAAAGCAAATGAATGAATGCATTCTTCTCCCACTTTCATTCCGTTCTTATCCCTTACTATCTACTGTATTAATGATGGGTTTTTCTGACTTCTCACACCACACCCCAGTCTTTCATTTTGTAGTATCATCTTTTCCTGAGTTTTATAGGTATAAATCTTAGTGGTATTAGCATCAGCCAAACTCCAGCTTCACTCCACCTCCTGAGTTCCTTCAATACCACAATTTGAGAGCAGAGTGAATGCTTCATCTAAAATAGGTCATGTTTTAATATTATTAATTTCTGGCAGATTGCTGCCTACCAGTGTAAAGGTGGCTGGATTGCTGTGTGTAACAGCAGCAGGCTGTGGGGCACGCAAAGTCTCATCAGCCTGTTTTGCATGTAGGTCATAGAAGGGGCTTAAAGGCTTTGTGTACATTTATATAATTTTCATTATCTTTCTTGTCACAGTTGATTCTTGTTCTCAAATTTACTTTAGCCTGCCTCATCTCTAAAGTTGTCCTTATCACAGTGTTCCTTAGGGGAACAGAGGTGAATCCAGTTCTGTATTTTTCATCTCTTTTGTAGTTGTGTCTTGTGCGTTTATAGAATGAATCATCATGGAAAAGAAAATAGCTATGGGTGAGTGGTGTTCCTAAAAAAAACACCCAGGCTTACTTGTCAGGCAAAAGAAACAAACGAATACGGTCGGCAAACTGGAAAGCTGTTTCCCCTGTTTAGTCTTTGACTTCACACTTAGAACATAGGACTTTCTGGGGGCATTTTACTGGTTTGACACACCAATGTGGCCATTTCTCCTCCTAACATGGGGGAAGAGTAAACATTGTTCACAGGACCAGGGGGTGAATCTTAGACTTACTCTGTGTGATCCTGTTAAATTTTGACTCTTGTTTTCTTTTATGTGAGGTTATTTGTCCATTATCATTCAAATATGATCTGTCATGAAATAATCAGTCACTGATGGCAGATACGTAAGTATCAGTACAATCTTAAAACCTTTTCTACCATTCTATGGGTTCTGTTGTGGTTCTCCTGTGCTGCCAAAGACCTACATTTGTTCGGTGCATTCTACTCTGGTGTGGTGTTTTTTCACATCACATCTTTGCACTGTGATAATACATATTTTTTTCACTTGTTTTGTGCTATAAGCGAATTATACTTCATAATAGAACTAAACTACCACCTTAAAATGAATGCTGAAAATTGTTGCTGTTCCTTTTTAATGATTTAATTTGGGAGATATTTGAGAGAGTGTATTTTATAAAAAGCTCACCAGCCTAAGTTTCCCTTAGGCACAGAGCAGCAATGTGATGCATTGTGCTTTCTTATTGTGATAGTAGCAAGATATCAAAAGTAATCTTAACACTGAAGGAGGCATCAAATGAGAAGAAAAGCCTTAAAGCAGTAAGTTTGCAGTCTGCATTATGAACTGATTCATGAACCAGCTCCAAGTCTTTGAGTAGTTGAGACCACGTGTTGGAATTGTTCCATATTCACAAAGCCATTAATAATTTCTGATTAAATGCAATAATGCAGGATAAGAGTCATCTTTCATAACATAAAGTATGTTCCTAAGTCTTCAGAGAAATAAAGTCTTCATGAACGATTCTCTGTGTCACTGAATCTAGGAAGAGTGCTGCAATTTGTTTCAGTGTACGACTACAGTGGGATGTAAAATACAGGTTGTAGTGTGATGTTTGGCCTGACTGTCTGATTCTGGACTTAATGGAAGGAGAGAGTAATAGGACAGAAAGGCTAGAGAGCAGAGGTGGTTTGAAGCACAATCTGGAGGTATCAAAGTCTATAAAAAGCGATGTTTCATTAGTGTCAGACCTTTTTGACTGGAACTTAGAAAAACTTTCAAAGTCTAAAAGCCCTTATGGAAAAGAATTTTACATGAGATGTTTTTTCCTAAAATTACTGTTGTACCAAACATGAGGATTCTAATTGTGCTTACAGACAGAATTGCCAAGCCTTCACACCTAGAATGGCTTGTTGGCAATCTAGCGTTCGAGTTCATTCAGCTGTAATATCAGCTTCTTTTTAAGTTTGGGGTTTTTTGAACTCTCACTTGTTATTTTGTTTTGTACTTTATTAGAAAAACAAAAATGAGCTTTAAATACAAAATCTTGGATTCAGCTTTGGAAACTGAGCATGTGGCTCTTGTAGGGAGCCCAGTTTAAGGCAATAGGGTTATTTGTTCTTGTCCATTTGCATGGAACAGCATTCAAGATTGGGCATCAGTGTAGTCCATTAATTCATAAATAAGTGTTACAGATAAATTCTCAGGTAAAATTAATGGTACTGTTCACCAGGGACAGCATTACTCAGTGACTCTTAATGTTGAGATTAGGGGCTTTGGGCTGGGTATTACGTTTAAAAGAAAATAAAAATTTTATCTTCTTTCCTGTATCAGTGAGGTGGTTATGAGCACTGTCCTTGAAGGCAGACAGCAGACAATCTAATTGCTTTTCAAGTTGAATGCCTCACCTGCTGTTTGTAAACGTGTTCTTCTCTCATTTACCCTGTTACTTAACAAACAGTCATTGATTTCTGTTGCATGTGTTTTTTAAAGCAGCAACATCCAAGACTGGACACAAATGTGAAGCCTGTCTGCTTAGTGAGGTATCCAGCTTAAAATTGCAAACTACTTAAGAAACTGTAGCCAGTCCTTTATATTGTTATTGATCTTGCTAATAAGGATACACAGCTGAAGAGAACACACCGGTTATTAATGCACACCTGTCCTGGAAAATGTGAATTTGGAAATGAAATGTGAATTGTATTTTATTTGAATATAGGTCAAGGATAGCTTTACAGCAGGTTAGGGCTGTATGAATGTCTGTATGGTATTTCTTCCATTAGAAGAGAATAAATAGCAATCTACTGGTTGTGAGAGAGGACAAAGTTTATTTGTTGTTCTGGAATATGATCTGTGTTTTCAGTAAAAAAAAGACATAGTTGATTCATCAAATGCAGACTTTGTATTGTGTAGGGATTGTGTATCCTTAATGGTTTGTTTTTATATGTTTTGCTTGTTGTCTGTCATTTTTTCAATGTGTCTTATTCTGGTTCAATTCTCATGTGCATGTCTGATCAGTTTTCCTGTGTCTACAACTTTGATTTTATAATAATGCTGGGAGGCCTTAAACTCTTTCTGCCTGTTGCATTAGGTAGTGTGCAAACGTATAATGGCATATAGGCTTAGATTCCATATAATATCATTGCTGACACACAAGAAAAAGTGTGAGTAAAGGGGATTTAACCAAAAATCAGAAGACAGAGAAAAGTGGAGACTTAGGTTGTGATTTTATAAGGAGGTAGATCTTCTTTTTATTATTTTCTTTTTTTTTAAATGTTTGAAAATGTCTCTAGTAATTTAAATATGAGTACAAAGAAGAAATCTGCTTCAGGATGGGATTAACTCAAGTGCTGAAGTTAAGTCTAGTTTGTCTTCAGATTTCAGAAAATGAAATTCCCTTAGCATTCTGGTCTGATCTGTCCTCTAATGTAGGTCCCCAAAATTGCCCTGTGGCTCTCATTGGCTATGGATGCTGTCTCGAATTGGCTAATGTAATTACTACCTAGAATC
The DNA here is from genome assembly GCA_028566535.1 of Scolopax minor. Classification (NCBI taxonomy): domain Eukaryota; kingdom Metazoa; phylum Chordata; class Aves; order Charadriiformes; family Scolopacidae; genus Scolopax; species Scolopax minor. The sequence continues at coordinate 31,578,483 of JAOXNG010000003.1, forward strand.
AAATGCAAGACTCCTGGGTTCATCTAGTAATGAGCCTTTTGCTTCTTTACGGTGCTTTAATTTATAAATGACAAGATGCTAGCATTCAGACAGAACAGTAAGACAGTATGTTTAATTCCAGCATTAAAAGGTGATTACACATTTCTGTAGTTAGTCTCCAAGTATTTTCTATTCTTCATGAGAATACTTAATTCCATATCATTTTGGGAGCAAAGTGGCTTCACTGGTGTGTCTAAAGAGTGCCTTACATTGTGTTCCCCGTGTTAAAGAAGAAAGAATGCTATAGCATTTTCAATGATTTGCCTTGAGCTATAGGACGCATTAATTTCTTCACAATAGAGCTACTCACTCAGTGCTACTGATATGACAATATGTAATTAAGGCATGTAGAGTTATAGGCAGCTTTATCAAAGAGAATATGCAATGACATTGCACAACTTCACTAAAAGTATTCTTCCTTATACAAATAACAGGTTAGTGTTTGGTGAGAAACCACCTTCAGAGGAAGGGTCTTAGGCTTCTAGGGCCAAAACTTTTTACAATCTTAAAAATGTGGAAATGTATGGATCACCATAAACCAAGGCTGATTTACACCACCAAAGAATGAATCACAGTTTTCCTCTTCTACTTTGGATGGTATTGCATACTATTAATTTATCTCCATTCTGCTGTATTCTACTGTATTCCAGCAGCTTTTGCTCCAATGCGCTCACTAAACCGCTTACCCTTTGGATATGATTCTGACTTAATCAACTTTTTCCCTGCTGGAATGTTCATCATAGAGTGTACTTTGCACAAGTCTGTGGACAGAGTAAATTGCCTTGAATGGCCTCGCCCAGGTGCCATGAGGCTTTTTGGGCCAGCAATTTTTAGAGAGAAAAGCAAGACACGTCAGCCTTGGTCCATTCTATGGATTATATCCATAGAGAAGCAGATGGACTTAGTGTAACTGGTGAGAGCCAGTGAGTCTGTACAGATTAACAAGCCTTATGCAAGCACTGTAATTCTAAGTACTTCAAAAGTGTATTCACTCATAGCTGTATCTTTTGTAGTAATTTCTGTGATGGAATCCTTCATGTTTTGGGCTGATTTTTACAGCACCATTAGGAGAAAGAAAGGACGAGGAACCCCTGGTCTGGATCATAAGACAGACTACAGAAACGTGAAACAAAACTTAATAGAAAAACATGTGCTTTTAATACAAGGTTTCTGAAACTTACTGCTGAAACAAATGTCAAAACAAGCATCACTTTTCTAAGTCACCAAAAGAAGGGGGAAAAAAAAAAAAGCAAGGAGACTTGAACAGCAAGTCTGTTAAAGCAGCAGCCAGTGTGAATTTGGGCTGACCTTCCAGATCTAGCACTGCTTGACCATCACAAATTGTTGCTATTGCAATGTTAAGTAAAACCTGAGATTGTGTGTCTCTTGTTACTTAGCAATTAAATGCTGAAGTTTGAGTTATGTATATTCTTTAGAGATCATTTATAACTGTCACTGCTCCTGTTATAGATACTGATTATGTCAGTGAAATTCAGTGTGGATGCTCACAGGGGAGTAAGTCAGCTGATGAGACTTCTGTATGTGTTTCCTGGACTTGCCATTTAATTGAATCTAAAATCAATTTTCAATTAGTGGTGGTTTGGCACCTCATATTAGCTGTTAGAATTGTGAATAAAGGTAAAGAGAAAAGCATGCAAATCTATAATTACTTTTACCTTAATGAAATGAACATTAGCAGCATTAGGAAGAGATGTGCTGAGTAGTTAAGAAAGAGTTCAGCAGGATAGTTAACACTGACATGTCCAGAGATGCTCAGCCTCACCAGGCTGGTGATCTGCTTGGTATTACTTCATCTGTCAAGGCCATGACAGCTAGATAGGAATTATTTTGACTACTCTTTGAGAAACAGTGCATGCACAATTAATGCACCTGTGTCTTAGGTTATTTTCCCTCTTGAAATGGAAACAAAAACTCATGGTAGGTTGATCAACACTTAAGTCTTAAACCAGCCCTGCTGCTGGGGAAAAAATTCACGAGAAACCTCAAGCTGAATTTCTGTCAATGCGAGAGACTTGATAGGATTGATTTAGACAAAAATGATTTTAAACCAGGCAAAGCACAGGGTCCTGCACCTGGGTTGAGGCAACCCTGGTACCAGTACAGGGACTAGATGACCTTTAAAAGGTCCCTTCCAACCCACACTATTAAATGGTTCTATATGGCATGTGTATCTGAATGCCCTGGAGAATATAACAACTATTAGCGGAGTTTCCATACTGTTTGTCTTAAAAGTTTCTAAGAATATCTTGCCTGTGGTTTTCCAGTTGGAGGATACCTGTCTTCTAGTGCAGGAGGCCTAGTCCCTTTCTTATCAGTGCATCTACATCACCTCACATTTGAGATCTGGTCAATAATTTGGCATTCAGTTCCATGCTGCAAGTCTATTCCAGGATGACCATTATTTTGCAACCATTGCCTCTTAGGCTATTTGTTTTAAATTGTTGCAACATAAAATCAATACAACAGAACAAGGCTCAAATGGTAAACACTGAAAATGGGAATGCTGTTTCTTCTGCTAACCCTTCCGCATGTGTTTTCATTATTTTTAGCACAGGGGATTGTGTGCTTTTTC
>JAOXNG010000003.1:31581214-31596119 GCA_028566535.1 Scolopax minor
CTTACCAATGAGTCATGTAAGAAGACTGTATAATAGGTCAACTGGCAAATGGAAGTCTCATTATGATAATGATATACCGGGGATTGTGTGCTTTTTCCCCCAGTTTCCAACAAGTTCTACTTCTGTAAACAGCCTAGGTGTTTTTCTTTCAAATGTTTCAGTAGAAAGCCTGCCCAGAACGCCTGCTCTTTCACAGACTTCTGGGGTATCTTTAATGACTAACAGAGGAGAAGTAGTTGGAATGTTGTAAGGACAAACTGGATGGTCTTCATACTTTGTTACTTTTCTGCGTTACTTGGACTGTCCCATTAAAGGACAACTGGGCAGTATTTAGAAAAAAAAAAAAACACCAAAGCAAAACCCCAATCCCTCCCACTATGCAATTTCCATTAGTGAATCACAAGTTAGGAAACTTAGTAATGCATGTGTTGTGTCTGAAGTATGAATTACTAAAATCTTTTCACTTCAAGCAGCATTGTCTGTCAGCTGTATTTACCCCAAGCTCTTTAAAACTGTAGTAGCAAGAAAACACCCACCAATATCTGAACACAGTATCATGCAACAGAGTACTTACTTATATGCCTCTTCCTTAGTTGTATTTTAAATATACAGGGCTTGCATAGAGCACTGGCCAATCATCTTATTGCTGTGGGTGTTTCTGAAACTGCTATGACAGTTCTTAATTACAGACTGTTGAATTTTGCTTAGGTTTGTTAATCCTTATATGGGTATCAGGATTCCACTTGTAGCAGCATTGCTGCTGTGCTGCTGCTGAGGGCTGGACTTGAAAGCCTGCGTCCCATCCTGCAGCAAATGCAGGTCAAGTGCATTTGCAGTAAGCAGGGGTTTCTCTCTTTGGTCTCCTGCCAGTTCTGACACGACCTGATTTTTGCTTTGCTCCCTGGTGAGTGTAAAAGTAGCCCCAGAGCTACACTGATTTAGTCTGACTGCTCCAGGCCCCAGGACTGTTCTATGAGCAAGGATTGAACAAGCCACTGGAGATTCCCCAGATCATACTTGCTCTTCCTTGGCTGTTCTCTTCATATGGACTGGCACCATATCAATTCTTTGCTACTAGGATGGTCTCTGGAGAACAGACGGATGCTATTAGCATGCTTAGGTACTGCTGTCCTCACCTGTTCTTCCTACTCCAAGTCAAATGAAAGCGGTAATGGAAAAGTTGCAAGAAAGTTTGAGTTCTCTGGTGGATTTTCTTTGCTGTCTTAATGCTGTTATCATTGGTTGGCAAATACATACAGTTTTCTTCAGGCATACTGTAGCTACAGCATCCTGACTTAAATCTTTTCCAGTTATGTCAAAGTTCAGTTCTAAGGCTGGATCTTAGTTTTCTAACTCAGCCCTATTTCTACCATTTACAGTAGTGATTACAGTAATTCATAGCAAAAAAGATCTGTTGTGTTGCAGTTTAAATTGATTTTCTGTAAGTGGTCCCATGTATATATTGATTAGTATATTTTTACATGGATTATTTTATAAATTGAATTTTTAAAATTATTTTCAAAGAAAGTTTTAGGTATGTGTGACAGTTCTAAGGAGCAAATACTATTTCTTTTTACTACAGTTTCTTTTTAGGCATAGCAGTTAGGGCAGTCTGAAGATGAGATAATTCCTTTGAAATCAGTGGTTTTTCACTACTGCATTGTTAAATAAGCTTGCTAGCTGGAAAGGGGGGAAAATAGGTGCCTATTGATCTTCTATATTAATTTTTTGTGTAGTTAGTGCTATCTTTTCTTTCACTTCTTTACTCCATAAACCCAGAAGACTTTATGTGATTTTGAATTAACTGTTGTGAAGCAGTCCTGTTTGTACAGCTGAGAGAGGGATGTTTGATGATGGCCCCATCCTATGGACATTGACAGAATCTGGATGAAGTCCTTATGCTGCAGTGAATGAGTAGTCTGCGTTACAGAGGTGGCAGTGGTAAGAGGAGGCTCTTGTTGAAGCCACACATAAAACATACCATGACAAAGATTAGCAAGAATGCAATATGTTTCAGGAAAGGCAGCTGCTGTGAAGGTGCAGCCTTCACCATACTTAGAAACAAATCTCCTTGAAAGAACTGGCAGTATACAGAGATGTATTTCTTTCATATTTTCTAGTGCATCTTGACTTCCACGTTGCTCCTTGTTAAGTCTTCTATGTCAGTGCTGTGGTGCTTCAAAGGCAAAAATGCAAACCAGTCAGTAAATACTTTGCAATAGTATGAATTACATAAGATAGTATATGCAGTTGTTACAGGGGGAAGCATAGAAGTTCATAGGTTTGTGTACAGACTGCTGTAAAAAACAAAATACCCCAAATCTTTGCAAGCAAAATAGTTTTAGCTGTGATAAAATGAATGTTTGCAATTTTTCCTACAAACTTCTGGATGTGTATTGAAATGTGAAATGGACTTATGTGTGAGAAGCCATTGGAAACTGTAACTATATTTTCCCTAAACATAAATAATTTATGGCATGATTATTCTCTGTAATAAGTAAGAATTTAAAGGCTTAAGGAACTTCAGATGAACTGCAGCAATGTCTTAATAAGCTTCCACATCTGAGTACTTCAGCTATCTTTAATGACTTTCACTGTTGAAACGTTTTAAGAGTTTATTTACCAGTCTCTGTTTACATTAATTAATATAGTTATTTCAAAATCAAAACATTTACAAGCATTTTAGCTCAGTATATCTTACACTTGTCTCATTTTGTGAAGTTCTGAGCTGGATGGTTTCACACCAATATTGGCTGCTGCAAGTAAAAATAGAAATGTAGATCATTACTGTCCCTGAGCCAAATAAAAGGAGCTGTATGCTGTATGTAATGCTGTGGAGAAAAGTCACCAAAAGGAAAACATTGCAGAGAGCCCTTCATCATCTCTATCAAACTTCTATTCAGTTAATGATGGGAAATTAATAAAGCAAGCTGCATTGTGGTATTCCAGTGAAAAGACTGGTGCTGGGCACACTTGAAAATTAGACAATATAGCAAACTTGTGTTCTTCATGCTGACTCAGTTAAGAGCAGTTTTCTGGTGAGACCAATGCTCTGTCAGTTCAGACTTTTTCTCATCTGTCTGCACCAAGGTAACACCAGTCTCCAACATAAATTTACAGGGGAGTAACTGATGTGAATCTTCTTTCAGTGAATATGAAGATAAAGTAGGGAGTGGTCTGCTGTCTTGCACTTGTTGTATTTACTTAAATATGCAGAAAATTTTCCCAGAACATGTTACCAGAGTGTTGAGAGCTTTGTGCAACTGAAATTCTTTATTTAACTATGTCACTTAATCCATATTGCATAGCTGTTCTTTCCTTCAACACTTTCATTGACAGAGCATTATTGTTCTAAGAACCTTCAGCTGCCTGTGAAAAACTCCACTGAAGAACAATCAGGGAATTTTGTAACTAGGTATAATTTGCAACACAATCTATATTGATTATTGCTACTTAACATTTAAAGATAAATTAATGCCGTGACACATAAGAATTGGCATAATAAATAGGAAGATTGCCAAGCCTGTCTTTAGGTTCAGAAAGACCTGGCCTATGTGCGTGTGTGCAAATCCTTGTGAAATATAGATCATAATCTCCAAATACAGAATAGGCATCTTTATTACTCTTCTGGCAACTTCAGTGTTTTAAAATTTATATTCACCAGAGGCAGGCTGTCTTGGATCATCTAATTCTACATTTGAATCTGACAGTCCTTTACAAGCAAGGACAGCTCAGCAGTAAATATTAAATTGTAAAAATAAAGAAGAGTTCTTTCAAAGGGCAGAATACATTGGTAATGTCATTTGTTATAACCTGTACCTGTATAAATACTTGAAAGGCTGTCAGGGGTTTTAGAAAAAACTTGATGTCTCCATAAATAATAAATCTTTTTGAAATGTCGACCCTCTGTTTTTCTTGAGCCAGTTCAGCTGTGGAGCAATTGTGATGATCAGGAATACGCCATCAAGCTGTTATTTTCTGTGATAACAGGTGTTTGTCAAACATCTCTTATTAGCTGTAGCCTGGACATAGAAATACACAATGATGCATAGGAGGGGAGACTGGAATGCTGTTAGTCATCTTTGCAGCTCTCTGAACAAGATTAAGGTTGCAATTACCAGCCATGACAATAAGACAATATTGGTGATACCATGAATCACAGTATCAATAACAGACTAACACTAGCTAATTGCTAACTTCAAATGACAGTAAACTAAGTCCAAACCTCATAGTTCCTTAGTGGTTTTTGGCCACTGTAGATAGACTTAAGTTTTGGGTCTTAACAATTTGTGTACTGGATACTCTGCATCGGCAATGTCCTGCAGTGAAATTTCAGAAATTACCTGTATATTTTGTGGAAGGGGGAAAAAAAGCACCTCTTTTGCTTTCAGTCTCCATCCCATTAGTTCATTTGATGTATCCTTCTCACCTACATAGTAGTTGCTTTTTTTTTGTGATTCTTCTAAAGCTTTTCTGCCTTCTTGGGCAGGCCTGATGTTAAGCAGTATCAAGATCTGTCTATTACATGTCTTAGGACTCCTTGGATCCTGAGACATTACTATCTTTCCTCTAAAATGCTATCAGGTAGGCCGTTGTACTTGACTTCTGTGAGGAGTGTAGAGAACAGTGCTTATCCAAAGAAAACTTAAGAAGACAAGAGTGAGTTTTTGTTGCCAGCACTTTGACTTCTCACAGGAGGGTATGAGATACGTGCACATTGGTCATCCAGACCTGATAGCTCTTTCACCAGTTAATACAACTCAACGTAACTCAAGGGATTCTCTAGTTGGGCTCTGCTCTTTGGGAAGGCCAATCAGAGTAGTAAACGACATCTATGTACAGTTTTCCATGTGTCAGTTAGCTAAGGTACTGTGGGGACCTCTTGTCATTCTGAACAATATTTGATTGTTTCTCATTGCTCCATTTTCAGCTTGTAGGTAGCTTCCTGGCTACCATATCTTTCACAGAAGAGTCTAAGCTCTTTGGGTCAAAAATCTGTTTAATTCAGAGCTTGAACATCACTTAAAACAACCAGTGCAATGTTCTGGTCTTGCTATCTGTAAGGTACTACAAAGAGTCTGTAAGCAAAATTAGCTCATGAAATCACATTTTACATATGGAATATATAGGTTTTGGCTGGAAGTTTAAAATTATTTAACTTTATTTGAACTCTTCCTGTTTTGCTTAGTAACTTAGTCAAATGTTGTCATAGAAAAACAATGCTAATCCAAGGAAAGCAGTAAGGAGATACTCCAGAATTTTTTGCTTGCCTCACATGACTCAGCTGTAGTGGAGGGTTTTATAAAAAATTCTTCCATAAATTCCCACTCTGAAAGTGGCTTGTATGGGCCATGTGGCCTGGCTGCTGTGGTTTCTTCTTTTGACTTGTTTGATCGTTACCTGACAGGACATGTTTAGTGGTCTATAAAAGAAAGGGGCTGAGAAACTATTTCTTTTGAAGAATGAGATAACTAGTGCCCTTCGGGAACATACTGTTAAAGGACAGGACTAATGCTGGCAACATTATCCTTATTTTTCTGTTACAAAGAAATTTGACTTTGAGAACTTTTAGCTTTCTTTTCAGGCTTTCCTGGGTATCACCACAGTCTTCAGGGCAAATTTTCAATAGTGACTGGAGGACTGTTCTGTGTAGCTCAGAAAAGCAGCTTTGAGTCATCTTTATGCTTTCCTAAGACAAAGCTGAATTTACCCTCCTTAAAGCTGTTTTTATGAGCTCCCCTGGTAGGCAAAATAGCCAGCAATTGGCTCTTGCAGAGTCTTGGCCATGTTCCTCTCTTTAATCTCAGGCACCCCCAAGCAGAGCTTGTAGGGAAGATCCTTGCCTTGGTGCAGCAGGAGGGCAGTGGTCAACTGCCAGTCTGGATAGCATTGGCCGAAAGCATTAATTTCTGTATGGAAATTGAGTTTTAAATGAATGATTGTCAGAGAACAGTTTTTGTGCATACAAGACATTGATGAGAATGAAGAAATGCATAAACCAAAGCCTTTCTGACAAACACAAATCGGGAAAACTTTGGCAACACTGAAGTATTGATACCTGGTTCCCATGTTATGTTCTCCCCTGTATATCTGATGTGCAGATTCACCAGCTGAATAGGAAACCTGGAAATGTCTGGGCAAGCAGATTGAGAGTGAGTGCCTCCCTGAGAAGAACAGATTGGGACTGCTTTGGCTGGCTGCTGAGGGAAGCTGGTTTATGTAGGTGCCACAGGAGGAGAAATGAGTGAATATTCTTTAAAACTGTGAAATGTGGTCGTCTTTTTCCAAATTTTTGTGAGGGTACTGGAAAAGGTCCTTGAAAGAGTTTCCTTCATTTTCCACACAGGTGACTCTGAAGCCTTTATCAAGACACTCAGACCCCACTGCAAACAAAATCTGTGTGCTTGGAGGCAAGGTGTGCTGTGTAACATGGAACACAAAGGCAGATTACATCTAGGGATCTCAATTGGTGCTTAGCACTGGTTAATAGAGATCAGTAGTGGTTCAGAAGTGGAGCACAAGGAAATATGTGTGCTGAGTTAAGTTGTTAAAATAATATGTGTAATCTGCCTCTTCAAAAGTCTGTAGTGTGGTGCAGCCACACAATTGGACTGAATTATGGTTGCTTGGGTCAGCTTCCTTCTGGCTTTGTCTGACCTTTGAGTGCTTGGCTTTGTAGTCTTGATTATGCTCTTTAAACAGGGGGTATTTGTGTATTGTTTTTACAGAGATTCAATGGATAATGATGATGCAGTGTTTTTTTCCTTGATTTTGCACACAGTTAATGGAATATATACCAAGAAAGATTCCTTCAATTATTCTTGTAACTCTCTCTTTGGCTTTAATTAGTAAATTACTTCTTGCAAATCTGTGAGAAGGAGAGTCGCGTTTCCTGGAGTGATTTGATTGGCAATTTAGAGATGATTTGTTGAACTGAAAGAGCATATTTTATAAGATTAAATATGAAAATGCAGAACTGCTCAATTGCCCTGCTTTCTCCTAGAGACATTACTGTGCTGGAAATGTATACACCAAACATGTTTTTGCAACACTGGCATTGAAAAAGAAGCATACTGAAAAGTTCCTCAGAGCTGGCAGTTCAGTATCCTTAAACTCAATCCTTAAAACCTATTCTCTGCTACAAACCCCCAAAATTTTATGATAAACAAACAAACCTTGAACCATAATCTCTGCAGCTTTTTTAAACAGTTGGTCTCTGTTGCACCCTTTAAGGTTTTTACCTGGTTAATGTTGATCCTTTTTTTGGTTTTTCAACTTGTAAGCTCACATTTTTTAATGTGTACAAGAATTTACATTGTAACTCTTTTTACTAATTAGTAGATATCCAGGGCTAGTTGAGGGATTCTGTGGCCATGAGTTCCTTTCTCTAATTATATTGTTTAATTCATTATGCTTTAGTATCAGTCAAAATCCTCTTACATTTGGAATATTTAAAATACATTTTTTCAATTAACTGATGGAAGATGATGAGTGTGGTTTTTTTTGCTTTTAAACTTTTTTTCACTACACAACGCAACATTCTGCTATAGATCAATTATATCCTTATGAGACTTTTGAGTTTTACTTCTATTTGAAGCTACTTTGCTGTAATATTTTAATTTAGACACTGAAGCCTGAAAACAGTGACCTATAATTATGAAGAGACATATCCAAAATCAAATCACAATGCAGTGAGCAGATTAATTTACAGAACAACTAATTTTGGTGATTTTTAGATTATCTTACATAGCAGGGGGAGCTGACAGACATTCCTGCTGTTGAAAGCTTATAAGGAGCAGCTTTAACAGCAAAGGCCACTATAACCCACCCAATTACATCAGCACACCAGTCTGTTCCTAATAATAAACAAGTATCATAGGCTTTGTTATCTTTCCACATATGGTCTAGAAGAAAGCCTTTTTTGTTTTCTTGCTTTTCTTCATTTGAACTTCCACCAATGAGTCTTTGTATTTAAAAAAAGTTTTACCTGAAAAAGAAAATTATAGGTGTGTAATGTTAATTCTCAAGGATTAGGCAGAACAAGTGGGACAAGTCAATGGAACAAAAATGGTGGAACAGAAAGTGTAGCTTGTAGTAAGAGATTGGCCAGAGGGATTCTTTAAGACCCCCTCCAAGTACAGAGCAAACTCTAAAGTGAGTTTGCAGGGGGCAGGGCACAAAATTGATTAGAGATGTTTTGTCAGCTAGGACAGAAGAGAAGACCTTGTATCTTTTAAATAAAATGACTGATACAGAAAATCTGCAAATCACTTAAGGTAAAAGATTAATTAAGGATGGAGTGTGTCTGATGCTTATGCCATAACTATTTATTAATGTTTAATCTCTCTTATTAGACCTGATGGAGTTATATACAAATTAAGCGTTTGTTACCCATTCAATCTCTGGGATGTCTGAGGGCAGGGTCTCTGCTACTACTTATTGCTGAGAACCTTAACAGGCTTTATCTGGTGTTTCTGTAATGTCTTAAATATGGTGGCAGAGCACTGTAGCTGTCATTACCAAAATCTGCTTCCCCACCCCGTCTGTGTATTATCTCTGTTTAATATCTTTCTGTAATCTGTATACTCTTGCCCCAGACTGTGGTGGGGCCCTCAGTATGCAGGGGGTTTTCATGTGTCAAAAATTTTCTTAGAGATGTTTTGCAACATGGATGTTTTTGTATAGAGTTGATTATACCTCATATTTGCACTGAGAACAAGAGATGGGGTGGGTGTGTTTATTAAAAGTAAATAACATGGCAGAAGAAAAAGTATTTAAAAAAGGCTGATTATATTTCTTAAAAGTGAGGAATGCCAGAAAGATTAAGTTGGAGATGGAGCAGATGGCCAAGTCTAAGGCCCACTTGAAGTATAGATTAAAATAGAATATTTGGATGGCTTAATATTCTTTGTTCATATGCTGCCATTATCATAAAATCGTAGTCAATTTTATTTCTCAGATAAAAGAAATAAAATAGGGCTTATTATAGTCTTTTTTTTCTAATGTCTTGGTAGAGTGAATGTCCCATCTGAACACTGTAGCTGGGAAGAAAAAAAGTGGGTTTAGATTTCCAAATTCTTGCTCTGAACAACCAGGTAATGCTGGAGGACACCAAGGGAAGGAGGGATTTTTATTGTATGGGTCCCATTTGCTGCTGGAATTTAGAGCTAGACCTTAATTCTACGTTGCTGTACCTCAGTGTTTAAAAAAAAAAATAAAAATTTTGATGCATTGTTTTTTCATGGTGTTTTGGTGGGTTCCCCTCCACCCCAACCAGGTTCCCTATTATAATTCTTAATGTATAAAAGCTCTCAGTCTAGCTGAGAGAAGTTTGTTCCTGCAGTATACAGTATGGGAATTGTAGTTTTCTTTGCTGTTGAGCTGTTAATGGATATTTGCTGTAGACAACCTGTTAACTAATGGTATTGTTTATACCTGAAGGTTGTTCAAAACTAACACAATGGTGCCTAAGAGACTCTGATAAGAATACATTTCTCACATAGAGGCTGTATAGATAAAAGTCCTAATTCACCACTGAGACCCTTTTTCAACGCTATTGCAATGAGACTGAAATGGAAGAATACAATGGGGAATCTGGCATGCTATCTTGAATCTTTTAAAAGCCTCCTGGTTCCCAGTACTAAAGTTTCTCTCTATTGAGTTGTTTTTCCTTGCTAAAATCTTGAGCTCTGTGAATGTTTCTGAAGAAGAAAATATAAAGTATTTTGTCCAGCATAGGTAACTTAGATTGTTTCTGGAGATGAACTCACAGCATCTGAGATAACATATTAGAAATAAAGTGTGTGTGAGGATTCTCATGGACCCGAATATAATGAGATAGTAGAGAAGTGTTGCAGATAGTTGGAAATAAAGCTCTGAGGGCTTAGCTGCCTTGGCACTTGGGAAGAAGACAATGTCATCTTCTTGCCTTTAGCATTGGATTTCTCATTGTGTATGGAATGATTTCAGTAAGTGCCGACAAAGAACTATTAAATCTTATCTCACTCAAGGGTTTGGCTGTTTTGTAGGGACTTCAAAAGCAATTGGAAAATGAGATATGAACAGAAAACTTTTTATGTGTTATGGGATTTCATTTTGGCCCAGAAGCCACAAATCTCATTGCACTTATTACTGAAGTCCTGGTAGAAATGATAAATAATTGATTTAAGGGAACTGTTCATAGGGGAGTGGAACAGCAAAGAGGTCAACGGCAGGTTTGCACTAAGACGAGCAGTGACACCTTTAGTGTTGTATTGATCAGTACTGGTGAAAGGGAGAGATTTGTGGGGGGTAAGGAGCTACCTTATGAAGGGCATAACAGCTTCCTTGGGTTTAGCGCTGTAAGATGTGGAAGGAAAACAAGCACTTAGGTTTGAGGAATGACCAATACTTGGGGAAATGCAGACCTTGGTATTGTAGCCATTGTGCATTTTGTTATGTTATATGGTAAAGAAGAGGAAGGAGGATTGAGGGGTTTGAAAGAGCAGCTATGAAGCTACATAAATGAATGGAAAAGAAGTTGTTGAAGAATAAACCATTGCAGTTCTTTGCCTTGTATTGTAGGAATATTTGTCTGCTGCTGACCTTTATACAATAGTCAAAGGAGCCTATAAGGCAACAGCTAGCTGTTGAACTCTCTGCACTGATTGCCAAAATTAAATCATTAGAAATCTGGCTTTAAATGATGTTGTAAGCATAGATATTGGTGTTGTCCATAGCATGATTCTCTTCTGTCTGTGGGTGAATAACTTACAAGCTGAGACAAGCAAGTGGTCTTAGTATCTGGAAATTAAAGTGGTTATTCTGTTGATAGACCAAGTGTTAACAATCAACACTTGCCCTTCCTTTCTGTGTTATTAATGGAAGTGCATGTTGTCTGGCTGCACTGTGCTTTGACAGTAAGAGAACAGAAGAATAAGCTCTAATATGCAACTGTTGTTTAGTTTAGTTTTATTGTAGGCAATTGTAGCATAAGCCACAGAACTTTAGGATAGATAATCCAAAAAAAAAAAAAAAAGCACTACTGTAACATCAGAATGTTTTTCATCCTGAAACTGGGACTTTGCAATTAATCTGGTTTTCGAGAAGCTAGCAGATACTTCCAAATGTGAAATTATTCCACTTCTGCAGAAATTAAAGGATTCAAAAGATCAGCCTCAGCAGTTTCTGCTGGGACTGTGCCCAGGGTATGTCATTTATTTGGTAATTTTTTTCAATTAGATTATTTTCTTTTTCAAAAGAGAAGATGTCTAACTATTTAATCTAATCTAGCTCATTTATTGTTTTTATCCTGCTTAGCCCTCTCATTGTAAATCCAATAGTGCTAGCATAGCACAGACTTCATGGACCTCTTGAAAACCTTTGCACTGTCTTTACAGTGATAGAGCTTACTGGGTCCAGGATCTTTGTTTTAGATGTAAAGTACAGAATATTTCCATCCCTCTCTTATTAGTTGGGAAACATTTGAGTGGAAGACAGTGTCAGAACTGTAGATACCGTTTTTCAAACTGAGGAGAAATTTAGAAGTGAATTTTTTGAACAAGGTCACCTTCATCTGTTTTTCACTAGCCATTTCATCCTTCGTCAGGTGATTGGTGTGGAGGGTTTTTTTGTGGGAATACCACACTTCCAGGTTTGCTGTAGTCAGATGGCTTGGTATTCAGCTGCTTTAGGAATCCTCGTACAGCAACAGTGAATGTCTTAAAGCCTCTGTAGTACTGGCATACCCGAATATGCAGTAGCAAAAGATAGATCGTTGCTTACTATCTGCTTTTTGATGTTTAATGAAGATCATTAAAACTATAGCATGCTGTGGTCCTTTTCTGCTGTGCATTGTGTCAAACAAGTAAACTGAGGATAAATCCACACCCCGTGGAAAGGAATTAAAAGATTCCCATTACCTTCTGTGAGAAGAAGATGGGTTTTTTGTGAGAAGCTGAAACAGCTATTGAAAACAAGGCTGACCTCCAGATCAGAGTATAACTTAAATGTTCTCGGTACCTTCATCACCATCTGCTTTGAGTTCTGTTCACGTGGCAGAAGGTCAGGTAGAGAGCCTTACAGTAGACTTCAGAGGTGCTCTCTTTCCTCTCAAGGACCGTGTGAGGCATGGTGAAATGTGAGGAAAGAAGGTTGTATTGCCAACTGGATGCTGATGTAACTGGGGGAGTTACTTCTCAAGAAAATGTTAGGTTTACTCTTGGAGCCACTGAGGAGATATATTTATTTTTTTTTAAAACTTATTGTACATAGATATCTATGTTCTTTTTCTTGTGGTTATTTTAGAAGCAAATTATTCCCACTTTTGATTAGATGAACAATGAAACATGCACTGAATGTATACTGAAATTAGACAGAAATCCTCTTACCAGTTTGGGAATTACTAGTGCAATAAGCTGGAACGTTGTTTGTTTACTGCTTTCTAATTTTCAAATAAAATGTTTAGTACATGAAGATCACTGTGTTTAATAATAAACTATAAGCAATTGCATATGTTTGGCCTGATGCTCTTAGACCACATTAAAAATTACAGTTAAACTTTGCAATGTAAATTAGGAAAAGACTTACGATGCTCACTTCACTGAGCAGGGAAATGGAGACTCCTTTGAAGTGGATTATTTGTCATGTGATACAAATTGTAGGTACTGGCGATACTTACTTGACTTCTCAGCATCCTGCTGACATGCATGTTTGGGGTGCTGAAAATAAAAGTGTATAAAAAACCTGAATGGCCAGAGTAGATACATCAGCAGTCTGAACACCAGCTTCACCCACATTTTTTTTAATGTTGTTGCAGTTAGAGGTGACTTCAGTATTTTCATAATTGCTGCGTTAATGAAAATGTTACTGTTGTCAATTGCTGATGATGCACTGCAGTGGCCTGACAGAGTCAATCTGGAACCCAGCCTCTGATACTGTATCAGTGGCAGAAAGCTGAATTTTCCGTAACTGGGAATTGTTCAGTGCTACAATATGGGGATTGGTAACTCTCATAGTTTTATAGGGGAAGGCTTCATGCAATCTAGAATATGCACAAAGGCTGTCAGGAAAATAAGTAGCAGGAAATATTTTCCTTCTCTGACAGAAAAAAGATACAATAACTTTTTTTTTTCATTTTTGGAAGAATTTCTATTGCCATATCTAGGTGTAAAATTAACGGCAAAAAGACAAGCAAAATAACATTATGCTAGTCTAAAACTGAGAGATTAATTCACATATCTGTCTTTGTTTGGGGAGGGAACAGGTGCAAAATGTTGCTTTTGTGCCAGTCTTTTCCCTTTTGATTCTCTTCCTGTCATTTTGCTGAGCAGGTTTCACATAAATAGAACATGAATGGAGTTGCCCGCTCTACTCCATCTGGGAGGATACAGATCTGGTATAATTTTAATGTGAAAGATAAATTAGCTTTCATTTAAATGATTTAAATTATGTATATATGCATGTTTTTCACTGAATAAGTGAAGACAAACTGAGACATAGATGATAATTGTATGTGGAAGGTGTGAGCCCTTGGAAGTAATACACACACATGCTTTTCAATTTTGAATGGTTTAATATTGTAGACGAATCACTGACCTGATCTTGCAAACAATTACTCATGTACTTGGTTTTACGTACTTGTGTAATGCTGTTGCACACAGTAGGTTAATTGAAATTTGGAATAAGTGTACAATCGATAGATCAGATTGGAATGAATTTTTATGCTTGCAAACAATTTCCCCATTACTGTATATATTTGAATTCAGCTAATTTAGGCTCTGTTTTATGAAGTTGCTCCAATTATTGCAGAAGTTTGTCTCTCTCCGGGTAATAGTGTTGCTAGAGTGCAGGCAAACAAAAAGCATCCTGGAGAACAAACTTACTCTAGAAAATTAATCAAAACTTTATCAAGACATTGCGATTCTGGAGTAACTTCTTTCTGCTGCTTCTGCCAGAGTCCAAACAGAGCCAAATGGATGAGCTTGACAGTTATCCCCTTGTGTTGTGTAGTACTTACTAACATTGCTAATCCTCTGTGTAAAATATACTAATCTGCAAGTATCAGAGAGAATCCACTGCCCTTCAAGGAAATACCGGGGGTTTCAAACAAAATTGTGGGTAACCAAGTCAGTTCCTGAGCTGCAATGGCCTAGGCTCACCTCTCTCAGCATGACAGCTTGTTGGGCAAACACACCTCCTACTTCTCTTGCTCTTGCCCTCCAGGGCTTTCTGTCTTGTTTAAAACCTTATTGCTTTGCAGCTGCAGCTTTTCTCCAGCCGTCTTTCTGCATGGTACTGCTCTTTACTTCCTGCTTTTGTGGTACCACTGCATTAGCCTCCTTCATGGCAAATTTGGGAGAAAACCAAGGTGGAAGGATCTGATCTAAGCTGGACTGCCCGTGTCTGTACATCTTGATTCTGACAGACAGTTTTTATGAGCTCTGCTTTCATGTGCCTTTGCAAATTTAAATTGTTTTGCTGCAGTTTTGATTTTATGCCTGCAGAGAAGAGAGTGCTGCTGAGGCCTGTGGAGGTAATTGGTAAATGCTTTAGAATATGCCTTAGTTAACCAGCAGCAGAACTTTCCACGTTGCCTTGGCATCCAGTTGTTTCATTACTACTAGGTCACCTGCTGGGATCTCTTTGTAATGGTGAATGGGTACTTTCCAGTTGTGGTCCCTGGGGCCATTGGATGGATAATCTTCCATCTGGAATATTTAAACTGTGCCTCTGAATCAGTACTAGCCATTTTGTGATATTTCAAAGTATTATGCTGGTGTTCCTTGAGATACACATGGCATATTAGTATTTCTATTGGTGCATTGACTATTTCTTGAATATAACCCTATGATGGTGTATAATTTAATCCTTTCCATTCTATGTGGCCCTAATCTGGCTGAACTTTACTGTCTGACAAAGAATTTGC
>JAOXNG010000003.1:31617067-31635737 GCA_028566535.1 Scolopax minor
GATCTATGTCTGTATACCCACTCATTTACATGTTAATGGGGTTCTCCGGGGTTTTTCCTTGATCTTTAACAATAGGAAATCCTGGCTAACTGAAATTTATTTGAAAAGGGTTTATTTGCCTCTTGGGCTAGGGACAATAGTCTATAACAGCCGAGGAAGGCTGCAATACTCATGTTAGCGAGTTAGATTTTAATACCCAAGCATACCCACATTGGCAGTATAAATTATCAAAGGAGCTGAATAGTTTACACTGATTCTTCTCATGTTGACTACCCTAAACTGATTTTGGTCCAGCCTGTTCATGTTGTGACTGCTTCACAGCAGCTGAGGTGGGAACTCTTGGTTTTTAATGGAACAAAGGATCTGTATGCAGAGCTTTCCATGTGATGTAGTTGTACACTGCTAACAGATGGATCTGGCCTAAGAATTTAAGAATGACAGCACGCAAAGATGTCTCCTGATTACCACCATTAACACTCATAAAAGTGATTGAACCTGAACAGCTGGCAGGTTCCCCATAGACAAGAGGTCAGGTTGTTTGACAGTGGCCCAAAAGAGGGTACAGATTTTGAGTCCCACCAACATCTTTGGGGATTGGACTAAATGACCTTTGAAGGTCCCTTTCAACCCAAACCATTCTGTGATGTGAACTCTCCTTAAATGCTAGACATTGAATCCTGGCTTTGTTTATACTAGCATCTTTGATTCTCTTAATCCCTTATTCCAATGTTACTGTGCAAGGTATTTCTATCTCAGATCTTTGTGGAGTCTTGCATACAGTCACTCAGTCTCAACACGACTCTTGGCCAGAGCTGCTGGAGAGCGTTGGTGAAGCATGACAGTTGCTGTAGGGGATCAGCCTACTCTGAGAATTACCTCTAGGCTGGGAATATTGTGATGGCTCAGTTTATCAGCTGCCCCCTTTGACAGCACCATCAGTCAAACTGGAGCTGAAGGTCAGGATTTCAGTGTGGAAATAACATTTTTGGGTGAATGATGATGATTATTTGTTGGGGAGGAAGGGTTATGTATTTCTACTGCTTATCGTCTGTGGCCTGCATTTTCAGTGAACTGCGTGAGAGCTGTTCTGATGTGCACCTTCCAGGGTCCTTTGTTTTTAACCCAAATATTGTCATTTCTTTCTGTCTAGTTAGTCACCAAAAATACTGCAAAGCCTAATTAACACTTCACTAATCTCTGTATTTTAGAACCTGCCTATAATTTGGTGGTCTCAGTCCATCTCTTTGCAAGTATTTAATTGCTATGTCCTATATTGAGGTTTTTTATTATGAAGAGTTAATAATATGGCAGTAGCACATTTCCTAGCACAGAACAGAGTATAATCACAGCTGAAGCACAGCTGTCAAAATAAGATGAACACAGAATGTATCTATTGCTTTCATTATATACTTGTTAACTCTGAAGACCTCACAGTCCAAAGTGGTTCTTCCTACTGAAAGTTTGATAAGTAATGGGCTACCATGCTTCTGTAACAAGAGTCCAACTGGATTTTGTCTTTCTGTCCCAAGACAGAGCTGATTTTAAAGGGAGCATGGAGTTCCTTATGCTCTCCAAAAGTAGAGAGAAGTAAATGTGACAAGGCTGTCATCCTGCTGAAGGAGTCAATGGTCTAGAGATATGGCTGGACACCAAGTGGTCTAAGGTGACATTTTGCTGTGTGGAGCACCAGGCCCTCACAGATGGAAACATGCAATGAAACTACCCCTGTTTGTACCTGCTGAGCAGTTCTTCTGAGCATTAACTTAGCATCTTCTTGGTTTTGACCACTTTGACAATTCATGGGAGGATTGGACCTTGATAACCTTCCATCTTTTGTATTCCTGGGACCATTATTCACAGACACTGTTTCTACAGAAGAGGTAAAAATGTAAAATCTCTGCCATGGTGCACCATCCATTCCTCCTACTGAGCTAATGAGGTAGCAACTCCGTTGTTCTATCTACTAGAAGAGCCTGAGTTTCTAAATCACCCTGTGTAAAGAGGCCTGAGAATTGCATGGCTAATAAGAACTCACAGCTCTATTTGAAATTAATAAGAACTGCCAGATACTAAGAATCTCAAAAATGTAGGTCCTAGGATGGGAAGAAACTGGATCATCAACTGGTATAGTTCCTTGATGTAAGACATGTTGAAGTTGACATCAAGAACCAAATTGCAAAACTGATCCTCGGGCTCTTGTGCATCACAGGACAAACAATGCAATGCACTGAGGTTGGCCAAGTGTTTTTCTTGAGCTAGGATGGGCTCTAACCACCAAAAAATGTTGCTCTGTTGTTGTTCCTTCTGCACACGTGATAGAGCAGTATAACAAATAAGCAGACAAGAAAGCAAATTCCCACTGATAAGGAATGATTTATTTGATTTTAATGACTTTGTTGGCACCTGTCTCTCAGGGCAGCCCTTTTAAACCAAAGTACCTAATGGTCCTAAAAAAAAAAAAAAGGTGGTTTCTGAAACTGTCTGGATGGACTGCAGACTTCAACTTCAGGCCAGGTACAGTGCTTCATTCTCAACAACTATTTATTTCATTTTGGCAATGTATCACTGCAAATGTCCATTCAACCTTTGTAAAGCATGTTGGAGAAAGCTCAGTGTTGCTGCAATTGACAGCAGCAAGAGAGAAGTAAGGCAGGAGAAAGTCTTACATGTTCTTCAGGTGTAAATGCACTGTACCATGTAAGCAAAGATGACCCTCTAATAAGGAAATACAAAATAATGTTCTGAGATGGATTTTTTTTTTTCCTGCTTCTCTCTGCATCTGTTTGGCGGGTGTTTTTGCAGTTGACTAGAAATTATTTTAATGTAGGCAGCAGATGTGCATCCTGAAATATACAGAGATAGTCTTAAATCAGTCTTTGTTTTCAAAGTCTTTTGGAAAGTTGAGAAAAAGAAATAGAATATTAATAACCAAATTGGTAAACTCCGCAAGCACTTCAAAACAAGGATGCAGTAAACTTTAAATTGGTCCAAAGGGAGCTACACAAGACCATCATCAAATACATCATTTAAATGGAAGTGTCTCAGGAATGTAATTTTTTCTCCAGCTGAAGCTTGGAAGTATGAAACTCTTCAGAATGAACAGGTCTTGCTGGATAGAACTGTACCATATACTTCAGCTTCTTATTGTTGTTATATCTCTGTGACTTTAAGCTGATTGTTTCGGTGTGCTGGAGCTTAAACCTGTTGGCTCCTAAAGGCTCATTCTGAATGTTTCAACGTTGAGGTGGGGAGTTACCACGTGTTACCCTGGATTGTCCTGTTAGCCTTGTGTTTCCCAAACATGACTGCAGTTCTTGACTCCCACCTTGCCCCTTAAAGCCAGGCTACACTTATTTGTCTTCTACCTTATCAGGCTTTCATTCAAACTCTTGTTTGTTTTCTTGCACATAGAATAAATCATAGAATGGTTTGGATTGGAAGGGACCTTAAAGTTACAACCGCCCTGCCCTGGGCTGGGACACCTCCCATCAGACCAGGTTGCTCAAAGCCCCATCCAGACTGGTCTTGAACACTTCCAGGGATGGGGCATCCACGACTTCCCTGGGCAACCTGTTCCAGGGCCTCACCACCCTCAAAGTAAAGAATTTCCTTCTGATGTCTAAATCCGATTCCAATTGGATTAAAGGTGACAAACCCTCTTCCAGTTTAAAACCATTGCCCTTTGTCCTTTCACTACACTTCCTGACAAAGAGCCCCTCTCCAACTCTCCTATAAGCTCCCTTCAGATATTGAAAGGTCTATAAGGTCTTCCTGGAGCTTTTTTTTCTCCAGACAGAACAACCCCAGCTCTCTCAGCCTGTCCTCACAAGGGAGGTGCTCCATCCTCTGATCATCTTCGTGGCCCTCTGCTGGACCTGTTCCAACAGATCCATGTCCTTTCTGTGTTGAGGACTCCAAATTTGGACACAGTATTCCAAGTGGAGTCTCACAAGTGCAGAGTAGAGGTGCAGAATCACCTCCTGTGACCTGCTGGTCACAATTCCCTTGATGCAGCCCAGGATGTGGTTGGCTTTCTGAGCTGCCAGTGCACATTTCTGGATCATGTTAAGCTTCTCATCTACCAACACCCCCAAGTCCTTCTCCTCAGGGCTGCTCTTCAGCCATTCTCTGCCCAACATGTATTTGTGCCTGGCATTGCCACATCCCAGGTACAGGACCTGGGCCTCGTTAAACTTCATTCGATTGCCTCTTCCAGCTTTAGAATTCTATCACAAATTTTTGGAGATTTCTTGGAACTCTTCAAATTCTCTCTTGCAATCTGTTGCTATGAAAAAGCAACAAAACAAAAATATCTGTTGCTTTATAAAGCCTTGTGCTTAGGAAGCCACTAGACTGCATTATACTGTATCCATCATGCTGCTTAAGGATTTGTCTGCCCTGCATGGGGGAGTGTGGTATAGAGATTTGCAAGTCTCTGCTAATGTAAGTAGCCGTGCATGTTCACACGAAGGGTAGCATCACTCAAAGATGAACTTAGGTCCAGTCACCATCTGGCTGCTGTATCTTAACTAGTATGTACTAGCATTCTGCTGTGCTCTGGTATTTATGGGAGTAGTGGCTCTACTACAGGATATAAAGCTGTTGTTGTTTGTTTCTTTTTATGATTTCTTTACTTACATGAAAATCTTTTGCTTTGTTTGTCCAGTGCATAACAGAAAATTTGATCCTGTTTAATGCCTGGAGGGTTGGGGGTGGCTGTGAAAAGCCAAAGCAGTGAGGGGGCTCTTTGGCTTCCCTGCCAAGCCTGGCTCGGGTCCTGGACATTGGAAGCTGCTGAAGTGGAATGTCAATGAGAGCCCATACAGGCAGAAAGTTTTACTTCAGCATTTAGTTACTCATATGCTTTAAAAAAGAGGAAGAATAAAACAAGATTAATAATGCAGAGAAAATATTTCCCTTTACTGCTGAGTAATTAAGTATTGGGGAAATAACCATGGACTAAACTGATTCTGCTTGCCTGGAGTAATGGATCTAGAAGCTGAGTCTATTTTTTTTTGTCTCAGTATATTAGGTATAAATGGAAGATTGAAAGCAACAAGTCCTTCATATAAGCATTTCAAAAAACTCATGAGGGAATTTTCAGAGGCATAACCTGCTACAAATTTTACCTTGTTTGTGCATCTATCCCAACAGTTGATTTTTAATGTATGTTAGAGTTCATCTATTAAGCAATGGTTCTTATGCATATTTGCACATGGCAGACAGTGAAATAGTTTGACAGGCTTGCTGTGACTGATTAAATTCTTTTTCCACTTCCATTAGAGTTTTCAATCTCACCTTGAAAATCTCATCCCACACCTTTGATGTGATTTTTAAGCGGCATTTATATTGTGCATATGAAACACGGTAACTTCTGTAAGCTCTGTATTTAATAATGAGACTGAGAAAATACTTGCAGTTAGTCCCTAGGAAATGGTAATGAAATCCTCAACAGAAGCATCTAACATTGTCAGAGATTACTGGTGGTGGGTCTGCTCACTTTTCCGCATACATGTGCAAACTACACTATTTCAGCAGGATTATAAAATAGAAAAGGCACCATTTTTTCCTAAGGTCGCATATACCTGGATCAGACCACCTGAATTCAGAGAAGCCTTTATTCACCCAAATTTATCTGCAACACCACTCAAAATAAAAGCAAAATCAAAATCTGAGACAAATGACAGGAAACTATGGGACAACCAGAAAGCATTGAATCTCTGAAGAAACTTGGGAAAGAAGATGCCGGCACTTTTACACATGCACCGTGACAAACCCTCATCCTTTGTCATCTGGTGAAGCTCCACTGATTTCACAGAATGTGGCCAGATACCTCTAAAAGAAACAACTTCCTGAGCAGCTATAGCAGGCAGTCTGCACATAAAAAGAGTCGGTGCCCTCAGCCTCACAGTTTCTCTCTCCCTAAAGGCACCCACTCAAATTTTTGTGTTATTTAGAACAGATTTTGATTGTGTGAGAGCCACTGTAATTCCAGATCTTGTGGGCTCCTGGATGCAGAGGATGTGGGGCTTGTTCCGTTTCTCAGTAAAGGCAAAGTACCAAAGACTGTTTTTAGATTTGTTTGGGTTTGTGTTGGTTTTGTTGTGTTTTTTTTTTTTTTTTTAATACAGAAATCCCCTCTATTAGCTCTAAATGACTTATTATTAACTTAAATGAAGGTAGTTGTAGTGTGCTTATCATCACAATATATAAGTAGTAGATGATGTCAGGCTTTGGCTGTGTTCTTATTGGAGCAAGAGGGAAGAACTAGAGATACATTATCTTCTCATTTTGCAGCCATGTATTGCAATATTGCAAATAGAAAATTCACCTTTCCCACCATCTGCTGAAGTCTTACTGGAGTTTTTGGTTTTGTTTTTGCTTCTTTTAACTGATACACTGATGGTTTGAGGCTTAACTTTTGTATATTTAGCTGGTTTTGACAAGACTTTTGTTACTTGATGCAAAGACCGTTTGTTCCTCCCCTCTCCCCTGACAACATGCTTGAATAAAATGTAAACATTTTAACAGCTTTGCTAGCTGTAAAATTTGAAATGGGAGAAATCGCAGATGTTATGTTCATTTTCAGTAGTTTTTAACTCCTGTTCAGGGAGACAGGCAAACACAACAGAGTGCAAAATGTGCCTAAAGCTACAGTTCTTTTATTTCCCTGCACAGTGACCATAAGAAGAATTACTAAACATGATTTTCACAAGGCAGCCATTTGTTTTTTAAATCAGGATTGGAAGATTTGCTGGGGCTTAAGAGATTTATATGCTACTGCTTCTTTTATAATTGTTTCTGTAAACGGATGTGAGAGTTGAATCACTTAGCATCAGTTGCTTTGCTGGAAAACAGCAACGAATTTTAAACTGAGCTTGTTTCCATAGCTAGGCAAGTGATTCCTAAGAACACCTTGGTGTTAGGGTTTATTGCATGTATATTGCTGCTTTTTCTGTGTGAAAGATAAAAAAATTATACAAACAGTAGCTCTTGCTGTCAGGACTCTAGGATGTCTAAATGTCTTTGAAAATGTGCATTCTCTGTGTCCAGGTTCTCATACTGATTTTGCTCATACTGATTTTGCCAGCTCAGTTGATTTCACTGGTGCCAATTTACCTGGCATCAACCATGAAAATCAGAATCCCTGGATGTTTGTGCTTTAAAGACAAGAACTTCTTGCTGAATTATTCTGTAATCAAAAGTGTGTAAATACTCATGAACGTCTGCAACTCTTATCTCAACCATTTTACTGCCTTCTTTTACCCATTTTTCTCTGTACATGATATACCATTATGTAGATATGTCTACAGGCTTATACACATACATATGTATTAAATGGCTAAAAAACCAAACTGCTAGGAAAAAAAAATACTGAAAATTTATGCTACCACACTAAGTAAAGCAGCGACACTCTACATCAGTTAGAGGATCAAGTGTAGTAGTGTAGTTTTGAAATGGACTTCAGGATTCAATTTTTTGCATTCAGGAGGAGTTTGAATTAAGGCTGAGGCATTAAACCTGCATCCTAGTTCAAAGAATTTGTTCCCACTAGTGCATTTCATCGAATCATAGAATAGAATAATTTATTTTGGAAGGAACCTTAAAGATTGTCTAGTTCCACACCCCTACCCTGCGTAGTGTCACCTCCCACTAGACCAGGTTGTTAACGCCCCATCCAGCCTGGCCTTGGGCACCTCTAGGGATGGGGCATCCACAGCTTCTCTGGGCAAATTTCCCCCATTTAAAAGTCCTGAGGAGCAGCTCTCGGGAAATTCCAAAGTAAAAGGTGTAGATTAGGAGTGAATTGGCAATGCCAGGTTTCCTTCTTTGTCAGTTCAGAGCAGCAGCAATGTGGGTCAAATCTGCACCCTGGCCTGAGAGCAGGCTGGAGAGCAGGCTGGGGCTCATTTATTAATATAAATGAGACACAGAGCACAGGAGCCGAATCCCATTATTTGTATGTCAGTTTGTCAGTACAAGAAGAAAGAACCTGATTTTTCAGATGGATCCTTTTTGGCTGTTTTTGAACATTTACTAGTATGAAACTCTTACTCCTTTTGCAATTCCAACACCTGTGTGATTGTGTGTATTTTACATGTTCATGATCTGGAGAAAACCACAGGCTGGCTGCCTGGTGTCACTTAAGAGACTGTATGTAAAAGTTGAACGTGTTTTTCAGTCACACATTCAATTAGTAAGTATTGCTTCTTTTTTAAATATTTAAAATGGAAATTAAACATGCAGTTTTACTTCCAACACAGAGCTAAATATTTTGGTAAGGACATCTTCTGCTGTCAATGCCATTATTTGTGCACGTAAAGATAAATAAAAAATTTAAATAATTAACATTACCATTTATTCACGCATCTCCCTGTGAAAGAGAATTTATTTGTAAGATACAGAAAAAATTCATTATTGATAATTTTATATTAGAACTAAGAAAATTAATGTGAGGACATATGGCATCGACTGTAAAATGTCATTAGCAGGAGTGTTCTGGGACACTCTAATGGGAGGAATACATTTAGACCAGATCAATATATGGTAGTACCACAAAGCTATATCTTCCTGATCATTTTTATGAGACTTCAAGATATTAGTTGTGTTTCCTCTTGAAATGAATATTTTGCACAATAAGTGCAAAAAAAAGTGATTTCCAAACTTAAGATACTGAGGAAGCAGGAGTTTTTCTGTGTTATGTTTTGCTCTGCAGTTGTTTCAAACTTGCCTGAAGGAGAATACTGTGGCCTAAAGTAATGACCAGCTCATAACCCGTTATGTTGCATGCAGCTCTGAGTCTGACACATTTTTCTCAATAAACATCTTAGAGAAACTTTTTGTCTGGGGGTCCCAAGAAAAGTAGCTTTTACACAGTATGCAGTGTTTGAAATGTTGAGGTTACTCTTTTTGGATCCTGCAGGTACTTCCCTGGCAGGAAGATAATAATGACATTAAAATGCAGCATTAAAGTACTCTTGTAATTTCAAAATAATTAGCTCTGATAGTTTGGCCATTTGATACAGAAAAAAATGTCTGTTTGAGGAATACAGTGTCACTAATTACTTTTTGTGATTGTATGTATTGATATTCCAGTACAGGTCAGAAGGCAGGAGCCTGTCGATGAACTGTGTTACTGGCAGATCCCTAGAGAGAAATTGCAGGCCCATGGAAATCTGCACTAAAAATCTCCTTTACTTTCCTGAGCCCAGAATTAGTGCGCTTGGGCAATTGCCCAGCTTTTGCAGAAGTCCGTTGCTGTAGAGCTAATTGCTGCATAAAATCAAAAGACTCTAAACTAATAAAAAGCATTGGTAGTCCAAAATAATAACAAGGAGAGCAGAAGGAATAAAGTTGATATTAAAATAATGGTTTAAATGAACAATAACAGATGTTCACAGCTGTGGGTTAGGTAATCCTTTGCCCTTTAACTTACTGGCTTTTGATAGCAATGTAAAACAGTAGGTTTCCAAACACATGTTTTTAATACTGGTTTAACATCAGCACTCTCACTGATGTTCATGTTCCTTAAATTCCCCTGCAAAATGTGCAGTGATAGTGTCATCTAGGACATCTGTAGTTCAGCAGGAATTACGCTATTGCTCTATTGTTATTTGAACTTGTTTTGACCTCTCTGAGTATAGTATTGCATAAGGCTTAAAAGTTCAACTACCTAATGAAATACTAAAAAAAAAAAATTTTCTTAGCAGTATCTTGCTCCAGAGCTTTGTTTTCCAAGGTCAAGCGCTCCCTTAGTTTTGCAAAGCCCTAAGAGAATGGCCACAAGTTCACACAGCCCCATTAAAAGCATATAAAAGGATTCATTTTATTAAAAACTACCCACAGAAGTTGCTTATGTATTAGTCCTTATTCTTATTTGAAATACTACTGTGAGACTACTCAAAATCAAATAAGTGCTATTTATTTTTTTGCAGTAGAACCTTATCTTTCTCTTAGGTCATTGTGCCCTTGAGTTCTCACTTGAAGTCGGCTGTTTGTTGTGTGGTTCCCCCAGCATTAGTGATGTGTTTCGGACAAGCTCTCTTATAAAATAAATCCCAATCTCACCAAAACCTAATACTTAAACATGACATTTACTTCATTTGTTACTTTTTTTTTTTTTACTTTCATTTGTTGACTTTTTTCCCGACTTTAGTCCTTATCTCTTTCTTCTTGTATGCTCCCTGTAACCTTTCATATAAGGTTTCATATAATGGCCGTTTACATCAGCAAGAGCTGCTACAGGTAAAGATGATCATGCACATTTAAAAATAACATGCCTTTTTAAGAAGGGAAGGAAAAATTCACTAATCTCATCAAATTAAAGATTGAGGAGAATCCTTCTCAATTTGGTAGAAGTACTTTAATTGTAGTGATGTATGGGACCAATTAAATGTGTTCTCTAGGGCACAGCAGGTACATTGTTTTACTTGCAGCATCTAGCATAAAGGTTTTGGACAACCGATTTTATGATCTTTAAGCCTCTAAATAAAAGTAGTTCAAATGATAGAAGGAGATGCCTCAGAGATGTGATTTATGTTACATGGACTCTTGTTAACCCCTTCTCTAGGTCTGCAGAACAGTACATTTCACCCAAATATTCTGTACAGTTCAGGTTGCTTTGGAATTGTAAATGTTAGATGAAGGATTTCCACTGTTAGGTAAAAGGATTTTATTAGATTGCAGTTGTTTACAAACCAACATTAGCATCACAGAAGGGAAAAACAGAAGATATTCAAACACGTTCAGAAAAGCACCAGGTATGCTTCATCTCTAGAGAAGGATCCAAGAGCGTTAGGTGACTTTATGTGACATGGATACATCAGCAAAGAGGGGAAATACAATTTTAGGGAAACGGACTACTGCGTGTTCCTCAGAATGGCTGCAAAAAGAGTATCTTGTTCCTTAGTATCTTAGCCTTGCAACCTTCAAGATAATAACATACACATACCTGCATATAGAGCCAGCTGAAAAATCATTCCTGAAATTTCCACATTAAATTCAGAGAAAACATACATACTGTCTCTTTTACAGGACCATCTGGAAATGTTTTGTACATACACATTTTTCAAAAGTTATCTTTCATTCTCTGTGAGAGAAACAGAAATGCCAGAAACATTCTGGTACAGAAAAAGTACAGAAACAGAGTACTGAAAATAAAAATGAAAAGGTTGGGAGGGTCAAGAGAATTTTCTCCATCTAGAGAAATCTCTAGCTCCAGGGGAAGCCACAGGTAGCTAGCTAAGGCTGCTCTGTGCTTCTGGACAGTACTGAGAGTGTGATCCATTATTACTACTATTGAAATCTTTAGAGCTTTTGCTTTGGAAGATGTAGTCTCATTTTTCAATCATTCTTATTTTGAAACAGAGCAAACTATCTCATGTGGGTTTTTTTTTTTCTCTTTTGCTGATTTGGTATTTGTAGCCATTTAAAATTTGTATGTAATTGTCAGTGAATTGCAAGGCTGTCTAAACCAAAATAATAATTTAGATAAGCTGTGTCCTCAAAATATTTTTTCTTTTTCTGTTAAGAAAGCAGTTATTTGAATATTGCCATGTTCCTGACTGACACATCCCTTTCAGCCACTTGTTCAGAAGCACTGTAGACACAGCACAGTAAAAGCAGAATAGCTGTTTTCCCATTTTCCATCATTGACAACATAGCTAAACCTTCCATGAAAGCTCTGTGTCTGGAAGAACAGATGCCTGACAGAAAAACTGCTCCCGACTGAAATGAGCAGAATTGCTTCTCAGATCCCAAACTTTTATTAGGACAAAAATTCAATTTCCAGACGTTTGCTGAGTGATCCTTCCACTGCTCAGTGGCCATAAAGAAGCCTGTAGTGTATGGGTAAAAGCAATGCTTATGATTGATAACTACCTGGAAGCCTTCCTTTTAATTTCAGATGCACAATGCTGGAATATGATTTCTGTATGCACTGTTGCTTAAGAGCTGTTCTTTCAAAATTAAGGTCTTATGTGAGCATAAAGTAGAATTTCTTTTGTACCTATAGCATCCATGTACATTATATGAGCCAAGGGAGATAAACAGGAGAAAAAGTGCCCAAGTCATATTCTGGTCTTCGAATGTGGAAGAGAATCCCCTGCCTTTAAGGAACACAGGCATGTGTTGGGTCTGAGAGGGGAATCAGACATGAATGAGAAGCTCTAGGCAAGCATACATACCAGTGGCATATCAACTACCAGTGTTTTACAGGCGGTTCAGCATAATTTCAACAGTTAGAAATTTATTTTCTCCCAAAATGCAGAATGAAAATTGATCCTTGTTTAATTCTATAGAATTTAGAGAAATCACTTTGCTGGTATATTGGGCAGGTCTTTGGGTTTGTAATCTCAATGCATGAGCTGTGACGAGGATGGGAAGAGACTGTCCTAGCACGAAGCTGGTGGAAGTACCAGCCCTGTCATTCGTAGACACATGGCTGGGGTCTCTTTAGCCATTAAGTGTGCTCAGCATCTATCAAGATCAGACCCTTTCATTATCACCAGATTTTATACATCTTGTCCAATTTAATTATATAAACAGCTACAAGTTACAGACCTGTAAAATGCTAAATGTCCTTCTTAGGTTGCTGAAGGCACTCTGACCATTGACCTCCAGCTGAACTAAATAAAAGCTGATGCCAAAGAGGGCTCAAAACATTTCCTTCTATTTGGGAAAACTTTGAGCAGTAAGACAAGATCTTATATCAGATCTCTGATGTCTGCTCTTGATTTTCTTTTCTTTACTTTTTGTGTTCGTTTCTATTTGCATGTGAATATATGTATATGGATCTTACATATAAAAGATAAGAGAAAGTATGAGCACCAGAAAAATGAATAACTTTGAAAAAATCCTATCTGACAAAAAGTAGCTGCTTTTATAGGGAAATAGCTCATAACAAATGACAAATGTGAAAAAGCTTAACTGATGTGTAGATAATTGATTTTCCTCATAAATTGCAGATATAATCTCTAAACGTGCTTGTCTTAACAGGTCAAGATTATTACATTCGGAGGCACTGTTTGGTTCTGCCTTTGCTTCTGTGCTACGTATGTAGTTCTGCTGGACCTGGAGCTGGCTATTGTCTCTGTGCGGCTGCTGACTCCTCCATGTGAGTACTGCCCTGCCTGGATGCAGCTGGCGTCATTGAGTGTGTGTATGCACCGATTTGTATGGTCTAGTGTGTTCTGAGGGGTAGTGATTGTAGCAAGTAACAGCTCTAAACAGTAGCATGTACAAGCCCACAGAGTTCAGCTTGGACTGTCAGGGTTTATATGCGCTTGTTATATGGACTTGTCAAGGTTTATAAAATTAAGTTCTCAAGAGATGTCCTCAAGCTATGGATACTACCTGAAAGTTAAGAGCAAGTAGACTTGGATTAATGAACGTCACCATACACCTGCTTCTCTTTCACATCTGTTCTAACATCCAGACAGGTTTGTTTTCTGCACAGAGTCATCCCAAGATGTAGCCCTACAAAAGCTCAGGAAGTCACTCTGTATAGTTTGATTTGTTAAGGGGGAAAATCACAGCAGAAATCTTTTAAGAACAGTTTGTCACATAACATTTCCATTGTAATTTTAGCCTTCCAACTACTGCCCTTAGTGTCACTCAATTGGAGAGGACTGGGTCTACGCAGGGAAGCACGTCCTCACTGAGGACTGGTTTAGGGCTTTCTGGTTGATGCATAAGGGTTGTGAATCATATCCGAAATTAACAATCTCTCTGCTGTTGCTGCCTAGAGACACCAGTATTAGCTCTGGCCTAGGGTACTCCTGTGTGCACAGTGGGTGCCTACGGCAGCTCAGCTGCCCAGAAAGATACCATAACACCAATTCATGGCCCTGCTGGTGGGGTCAGTTGTCCACCGAGAGCTGGTCTGGCACAATTAACTCCTTTCACACAGCCCATACACATCTTTCATTTCTAACACCAAATTATCTTCCTTTCTTTCAGCTTTAGGATTTCTCAGTGTATTTCTTTTTCTGTGTCATAGTAATTTATTGTGGTTTCTTTGTTTATGCCAATTCAAAAGTCACAATTGCTTTTATTATATCTTTTAACTGTAATTCCTTAGATTCATTTGGCATTTCTAATTTCTTAAGCCCTGGTTATTTAGTTTACATACTAGTTTAGTCTTTTTTTTGCTTGCAGTATGTAATTTTATTATAATTTTATTTTTTGGCTCAGTCCCATACAATTACCACTCTACCCACATTATAAAGGGTACATTTTGCAGTTCATAATTCCAGAATATGTCACCACCAACAAAAGCTTGTGAAGCAGTAAGAATATTGAACAGTGCTTTCGCTTGGAAAAAAACTAATCTGCCTCCCACTAAGTAGACCACAATACAATTAGAGCTGGGGAAATACTGGGCTAGAGCTAGACAGTTCCAGGAACGTCTTCAATGTCTGCAACTAAAAATGCAAAAGAGATGGCACAAAAATAACAAAAGTTGATGGGGAATACAAAGAAACCATTCAAATTGGTAGCATAACACCCTTATTTGTGCTAAATATGCTAAAACCGGGATATCGAGAGGAACAAAGGGCCCTTTTGAGTAGGTTAGTTGAAGTTTGCTTTATTTTCATATCTGTATTCTGGAGGTATTTAATTATTGCCATGTTTTAATTCTGCTTAGCTGGAAATACATTCATAAAGTCCAGGAAGCCTGAGGGTATGGAAGAAAAATTAAAAAAAAACAGGAAGTGGAATAAAAGACCAGGTAAAAAATAGTTAATGTATTCCAAATAGTATGTTGAAGGTCCTGATTTCTTTAAATTATTCTATTCAATATCTTTTACTGATAATTTACCCAGTGAAAATACACGGATTTTAGATGCCTTGCAAGTGTTGGTCCTGATAATATTTTCATCAGCGGAAATTGCTCGAGGAAATAGATTGTAAAGTCTTCCTTCATTCATTGATAACTTATATCGTTTAAGAGAATGAGGATTAAAATTGTTTGATAAAATTTTTCTCTTTCTCCACATAATGCTTTTAAAGGAATTGATTAATTAAAAAAAATACTTCCATCCTGAAACATGTAATTTTTGCAGATTAACCCCCAAGTATGACTTAAATTGATTTATCTAGGGATCTGAGGAAATCTGCACTTTCTACCGTGTTTTTAGTTATGAAGAGAAGTTCATGGACTTGCAGTCATAAAATCTCTAAGTGATGCTGAAATCAATAGATTTTCATGGTGAAATAAAGTGAATATACAGTACTTGTGTGTGTAGTGAAGTGACTTTTTATATGCCATTAATTATAGTTTCTGAACATAGATGAGAAATGTTTTAGATGCTTGGATGCTCTGTCCCACAGTACTGGGATATGATTTATCTCTAATCGTCTAGGTAAAGAAAAATCTCAAGATTAAATGTTAGATTTCCCTGTATACTCTGTGAAGAAACTGTTATATACTACATTTCTCCTTTGTCCTTTTTCATTCTGCAGTGCCCTCCTAAGGTACAACATAAATACTGCTTGGGTGCTTCTCTTTCCAGCTGTAATTAATTTTAAATGTTTCACTTGGAGGAAAACAAAGAAGTACCAAAAGAAAGTGGTGTTCCAAAGGTGATTAACAATTAAGAAAGGTGTATTTTATATAGTATAGAAATTTTCTTCCGTTGCCTCGTGCATGTGATCTTTGCAGCAGGAGCAATGAGCTGCTGCCCTTTTTCTTTTCAAAATTGCATCTCAAGTCCAACCATGCAGAATCAATATATTTCAGTCAATCACATTTAAAGCTTTACTTGATAGCACATGTTCTTCCTATAATACACTGGGTTATCGCCTTCCAAATTTGATAGAGCCAAGGCTTTGGAATGAGATAAGAAATATTAATGCAATGTGCAGTTTAAGCAAATCAATGTAGCAATCTGCGCTGAACGCCAGCAGAGTAAACAGTTGATTCTTATTTCACATGCAGCAGTCCCAGTACTTAGCTTGGCCACAGTTCCTGCAATTTGTTTTCATTTATGTTGAACCACTGAAGTCTTTTGCACTGCCATTAGCACTTTGGAAGAATTAAGAAGGAAAGTAAGATGGATTCAAATCCATATACGTACAAAATCAAACTAATCTTCTTTTGCAGCTGAAATTTAAGTTCTGAGAACCTCAGAATTCTTCAAAGTAATTTCTCCAAATTCATTGTAGAAATCATCAAAGCACTGTTTTTCTGCTTTACCTTAGCCTGAAAAGGAAAAGTTACTTTTCCTGACAAGGCAGTGTATTTTATATTCCAAATACAATCCGGCGCTTGCTCTAACTGAACTCTCATTTATTCCTCAGAGCTACATATGAGGGAAGAATACATTGTCTACAAAATTACTACATAAAATGGCATCTGTGGGAGAGTTGAATGTAGGTACCAAACATATCATTTGTTATTTACCACACAAATAACCAAAATAGTATTTATTTAAAATAAACACTTTTGATAGCTTCTGAGATAAATAGTTGGAGCATCTTTCATTTCAGTCATGTCTATGAGAATCAAATATTAAGCCTAATTTACAGATTCTAAAATTTCTTTTGAGTTTTTTGTTAGTTTTTTACTTTTTAAAGCATGAAATAGGTGGTATTAGGCATTAAATATGTGTATATATATATGTGATACAGATGCACGCTGTTATGCATGTATGCACATATATTTGCAAACTGCATTTTATCTGTATGTCTGTGTACCCAAAACTGTAGACACATTGGTATTGTTAAATTTTGCAGCTAGAGTGCTCATATGGAATCTGTAGAGGGAAACTTGTCAATAAATAAGGATATAAATATTTCTGAAAAATGTGCAATATTGCTTCCTCGCAAAGTTGAGCTTATATAGCATTACTGTTATGGATGCACACTAGATAATGACAATTTTCAAAACAATTTTCGAAGAAACTAATAAGAGGATTTTCTTCCTTCTCAGCAATCTTCAGGTTACCTAAGAAAATTAGACTTTAAAAAGCACATGAAAAAAGGGGTTCTACAGTTTCTGTATTTTACGTACTGCATTATCTGGTTCTGCTTCACAGTGATTTCACAGTTCTATTTACAAGGTAAATATCCATATTTTTGGACAGGATTTTTATAATGTCTGTATAGCAGATAAACAAAGCTGAACAATCAAGACTTTATTCTGTTTTGGTTTTTTTTTTATTTTATTTTATTAATAAAAACCTTCGAAGTTGCTGTGAAGATGTAAGAAATTACATTATAACAAAGAAGCATATGAACATAGATTTTGTTAATATCAAAGAAATTTGTCCTCTTCATCCCTATTTCCATCTATAAGAAGCAGTCTCAAGATCAATTCATCCATCAACTAGAGTATGTCACAGGCAAACCTAACACTGTGCTTTTCTATTGCAGGTTTGATAAAACTTTTTTCTCCTGTTGTTAACAGTAAACACTCCCTCTCTCATTTCTCAAAAGCAAGAACCTTTGTAGTATATTGCTGAGCTGAATCTGTCTCACACTCTTTGCTGTTAAAGTGTGCATCAAAATATGCCTGAAAACAGAGTGACCTTGATTCAAAACAACATAATGGGTTGAAATATCTTGATTGTGGCAATCAACAGGCTGGACTTTAATTTTCAACATAAGGAAAGTTTATGATAAAGTTAGAATGATTTTGTATTTGTGGAATGCAACCAATAAATCTTTATGACAATCATCATTGAAATAAATAGTTATTCACTTTGTTGAGACATGAATAACAAAGATACAGATTGCACAGGGGAATGCTTCATTGCCACTATAAAATTTTGCATAACTAGCATCAGATCTACCTGGCTCACTTTTCTCAGCAGTGACACTGAACATAGACTTTTCAAGACGTTTAGAAAGCTTGATGAACTTGTCAGTTCATCAAGACACTTTTTCAGAATTGTGTATGATGCTAGTGAAATATTCTAAAAGCATTTATGAATAATAGGTGAATTTTTTAAAATTCATGGAGAAAAAATTAAATAAGGAATATGTGGCTTAGTTCTTAATAGTCATAAAAATACATGGGTTTATCAATTAAAAGTATTTCTTTATGAAAAGAAAATTGTATCTTTAATTTCTATCATTTCATTGTGACACAGGAACTTTCTGAATAACGATAGTACTTTTTCTCATATGGGAGAAAGAAATTATTATAGATGAGTGTAAATACTAGTAGTATAGAGGGGTAGAGTTGTGTTTAACTGACCCCATGTATATACACACTGCTCCCAGGAGGCAAAAGATGGAAAACCACCCTCAACAGACCTAACACAACAAATACACCTCTCCCCTGGTTCACGTGGCGGTTACATAATGCAGTATATTCGCATGAGAGGAGAAGCAAAGCTGGAGATAGCTAAACATAAGTGATAATATATTACAAGGAGGACTGTGTGACCAAAGCATAAGCTTAAGTGTTTAAAGAGTAAAGCTAAGAAGCATCGAAGTATTTAGTAGCAATTTCACCAATATTTCTTCAATATTGTCATCCTTCACTGTTCCTTACTTTATTTTCTAAATCTCCAGGTACCCTCCTAAATATAGCTCCTCCGAGCAAACACCTTTTAAATCTATCTTGATGAGACTTATCTCGTAGTGTATGAAGGCACAGACCCCGGTCGTGATACAACTGGAATCGTTTGTTACAACAAACATGCAGTTTAAATAGTACTAA
>JAOXNG010000003.1:31635837-31664003 GCA_028566535.1 Scolopax minor
GAAGGGGGAGGGGGGGTGGTGGGTAGTAGGACAGCCCACACAATTCTCTGTCCTATTTTGCTTTCTGTGCATGTTGTCAAGCTTGGTAAATTTTTTAGCAGCTGTCAAAGTAAATTTATTACAAAAGAGGTCTAAGTTCTTGTATAATCCAGAAGGGAAAAGACCTGCTTACTTGGGCTTGCTTCAAAGAGAAGTGTGTTTGTGTGTAAAATATGTGTGTCTTTATATTGTAAAAATACTTTCTTAATACCTCACATATCTGTTTTAAGCATGTTACCTGCTAAGAATATAAGCCTTAAACCAATGAGATGGCATTTGAGAGCTGAAATGAGCACACCATAAACAGTGTGGTTTTGCTGGTGCTTGACTGAGTGAAATTGTGCATTATGTGAAGGTGATCCCAACAGTGATGCAGTGAGATGTCAGGAATGCCAGGAAATCTCTTAAAGAACCTTATATAATATGACACAAAATGAATAAAATCAATAAAAAAAATAGTGTCTTACAACGTGTTTACATTTATTAAATGTCCTCAATATACTGAAACTTTTTGGGCATGGCAAAGCAAGCTAAACTTCATTCATGAATCTGTTTGCTCTGAGGTGGCCAGCACTCTGGATTCTCTCCTTGTCCCTCCTGCTCCACTGAGGCTGCGCTGCCTTGTTCTGACACGCATCCACCTGCTCCAGGTATGTTAAGTTAATTCTTGATTGCTCTGCAATCTGTCAGTAGCAAAGCACTTCCCTCTTGTCACTCTCAAGAAATTAAAGTTAAGAAAGTATCTCTGCATTTGTGTGGGAATGGTCAGGACTATGAATGTAACAGGATGAGGCAGAAGGAAATTACATAGATATATTTTCCAATTCACTTTTACAGAAAAGTTTATGACTGTGCTCATACCATCCTTCACTGAGATAAGCCTGTCTGTGCCCATGCCTATCAATTTCCCCTCAAATAAAAAAGCCTTGAGTTCACTTAAATTAAAACAAACACATTTTGAAAAACAACAACAAAACAATACTTCCCTCCCCTCAAAAAAAACAACCCAAACCGAACCACCACATGTGTTGTTTGTTTGTATGTTTCTTTAGAAGAATGTTCCTTTGCTCCTTCGGGACTGTGTAGGTAGGTTCCCCAAGAGTTGATGAACTCCGGAGCAGAATGTCCGAACAGGGCTCAGTGCTCTGCAGTCTCTTCATTGGAGATTCCCATGTCCTGGAAATATACTGGTCTTAACTGAAGTCTTTTATCATTATTGGATTACTCTTTGAATACTGGATTACTCGGTGAATCTCTTTTTTAACATTATTTGCATTTTTTTATCAACTTTAGCCTTTCATAGCTCGAAACAAGAACTTCTTCCTGCTCCCCTCCCACCCAAGTCTGTGTCTCTCTGTCATCATCGTGCCTGGATGACTTGAGGTTTGCCAATTCAGTACAGGTTTAATTTAACTGAAAGAAGGTCAATGCGATCAATCTGCTTCAAACTGATTATTATTTTCTCAGCAGGGAAATGAACAGAGGGAGTGGAGATTAATTCATCATGAAAGGTTGCATAATTTGCTACTTCGGTCCACTAATGAGAGTATCAATGTTGCCATTTTTATTCTATTTAATACATCAGTTCTTTATGAAGAGCAGATTAATATGGCTTAAGGTTAGGTTTTACTATTCATTGTTATCACAGTTTGGGAAAAATTGTTATTTGCATAATATCTGAGCAAAGTGAGATTAACAGCATATAAATGTGGAAATCATATCCAAGCAGGAGTAGACCTGGGTAAATATTGAAAACCACTGGAATGACTTAGGACAGCACGTGCCATTGATTTTCACACAGAGTACATTTCTTATCTGGAATTCAAAGTGTTTCAAGCACAAACTGTAAAGATGCATTTTGTTGTTACTTAGGATAAGGTTGCCTTGTGGATTAGTCTATGAAACTCTTTGGAGGAGAAATAGATTTTTCACTGTTTAGGTTTACCCATCCATAAGGTAGGTTGTGGTTGCAGACTTCCCAGTGATTTAGAAATCCATACTCATTCTTACCCACACTCCGTTCAGCGGCACTTATGTGAGTTAGTGCTGTCCAATATGAGTGGGCCTGTCAGGATAATTAGTGTTGTTACTTTTCAGAATGCAGCGCTGTGGAAGCAAAAGTTAAAGTGCTACGTTAAAGGTGATAAAAATAAATTTGAGTTTGTGCATCAGCTGGAAATACAGCCTCAAATCTTCTAGTCTTCCAGGCTGAAACATACAATTTCTTCTCATCAAAATTCCCAGCAAAGTCACTGGGCTTATTTCGGCTCTTGAACAGCTCCACTGACTTTTTCATTACAGGTACTTGTATCCAAACAGGAGCCTGAGCTACTATTTCTGATTGTCATGAAGCCCCAGCACATAGACTGAGTGTTTTAGTGGGGGTAGAATAAGGATCTATAACACTCAAATCTATACTTAAATCTTTTAACAAAGGAAGGGTAATGGGAAGGACCACATATGAATAAGAATCACCACCGTTCTGATCTCAGTATGGGAAGTTTGGGGATTTTGTTTACGTAGCTCCTAGTGTAAAATTTATCTTCTGTTTCAGTTTAGCAGCATCTGACTTAAAGTTCCTGTAGTTTTCTCTTGACCTTGTTAACTCCAGAATTTCTATATTAAATTTACAGAACCACTGCTCCTAAGTTTCTCTAAATAGTACTGATTCTGGCTCTGTTCTGACTTCAGCCATTCTCTTACCCACATTTGGTTCCACGCTTGCATCATCGGCAAATTTCATTCCTCTACTTCATGATCTGCCTTCCAGTTATTAATGTATAAATTGTGCATGTGTTGCAGGGAGGAGGGTTCTTGACAGATCCCTGTGGCATGGATCTGTCAACTCTGAATCTCAAATTGCTTCTGTCCCACATACCTTTTTCAAGTCAAAGTAAGAGACTTTGAGGTGGAAGTTGTCTCAAATTCTTCTTTTAGAATGCTCTAAAATGCTCTAAAAATCCATCTTAAATAAGATATGTGCATTTGTAATACTTTTTGCAACAGGCAGATATCCTGTGAACATCAGTTCAGTTGCATAATATTCTTGTGATTATTATATCCTTGTAAATAAATTATTATCTTCACATACAGGAAAAGCTGAGGAGAATCATCTAAGAGTTTCTAGGATAATGCAGGAAATCTGAACTATGCTGCCTGAATTTTCATTCAGATCACATTGCCTCCTTAATTACATCATCAGCTAATCATAGGTATCCAGTCTACCAGCCCAGCAAGACTGGTATTAAAGAGAAACAGTAAACTACTGTAGTTTTCCAGAAGTGTCTACTTTTAATATATTAGATTCATGATAGGCTTTTTATATGCGTTTGTTTTCACAAAAGCTGAGTTTTTAGGAACTATATAATATTGCCTTATGGTAGGGAGAATCATAATTAACATATTTTCCTTAATTAAATTGCCCAAATATACTTCAGGTAGGCAACTATGGCAATTTTTCTAGGGATGCCAAGTAAAAGATCAATGGATGACAAGTAAAATATCCCTTGATGCCACTTAGAAAAGCCTCACATGTTGCATAAAGTGCTGCTAAGGGACTGGGTACAGCCTGTTAAGGCTTGAGTCGTAATTCTTTTCTTGGGTAGAGTGATGTAAACTGGGTTGACTGTTTGAAGTAGGGGAAATTTCATTGCTATTAAACAGCTTGAAAGCGGCTCCCTGCAGCCAATAGCAAAACTTCCTCTGCCATCAAATGCCGCATCATTTCACCTCAAATCTATTTAACTGAGAATATCCAGAATGTTTTCAGTTATCATCACCAAAGCATTCTTATAGTGCCACTGGGATCGATTTACTGACCATTTTCAGGTAGTTGTATTTTGTCAGCCTGTGATATTATTTTTTGCCATAAAACAATCCTTATTATAGTTTCCACTCTGTTGTCTATCTAAAAAAATATTACTACTGCTATTTCTTTCAGCACATTTAAAACTCTGTAGCCTATTAAATCTTTGATCAATTGGATACCAGAATACCTTCTTGGCAGCATATTTCCTTCAAGGCCATATTCTTTCTCTGCGTCTGCTATCACATATGTTCAAGAAAACTTCTTTTGCTTGTTTCCTTTTTTAAACTGTAAATGTACCACTATTTACTTGATATTATGCTATTGAACTTCAGGATTTATTATTCAGCTTTCTGCTTTTTTTTAATGTATAAAGAAAGTAGGTATTTTTACTGATAAACAATGGTCCTCAGGAGGGGAACAGATGAGAATTTTAAGAGCGAAGGACCTATCACCTGTACCAGCAGCTTACCAAGCTTATTTTTAACATGACCAGAAACTTAATATCCAATGCTGAAAGAAGGGAGAAATGCACAGGACAGAAATTAAGGCAGTAAAACTTCAAGAGAAATACAGGGAGAGGCAGCAATATGCAGAAATACAGACCATGGAGACTCACAGTAAGTTTACTACGTGTACCAATGCAGTCCTTAGATGGTAGAGAAAGTTACTCTGCTACTCTTTATTTTTTATTTCTTTATTTTTGGATGAGCTCTGTATGTACTAAAATATTGTCAATATTTTTTTAACTTTGTAACTTGCAAATATAAAAAAAATCCTTATTAAAGGACCGTAGCTAAAAGTAATATACAACATCCACTGCATAATAGATGATCTTTGAAGCATTATGACACGTATGCAGGAAAACAAACTTAGTGTTGAATCACCACTGAAATTTTACTTGTGTCTTAAGATGACCACATTAGATCAAGTTCTGTGGTACTATGATATGTTAAATGAAGAAGAGAGAATATTGTAATTTTGATTGATAATGCATTTGTTTTTCATATTTTTTCCTTGAGAATAAGTCTTTAACACCTATTACATTCAGCTAATGAAGAAAAAACACACAGAAATCATATTCCAGCTACAAAAGTCTATAGGATGATATAAGGAACTTAAAGAAATTGCTTCATTCTCAATCCTATTTTAGGATTCTCTACCACTTCCCACTGCAGTAGTGGCTT
The DNA here is from genome assembly GCA_028566535.1 of Scolopax minor. NCBI lineage: Eukaryota > Metazoa > Chordata > Aves > Charadriiformes > Scolopacidae > Scolopax > Scolopax minor. The sequence goes on from JAOXNG010000003.1 coordinate 31,640,869, forward strand.
TTTTCTTATCGCTGTAGCATTTGTACAAATAATTTGTTAACATGGAAATAGAAAAATTGATGAAATAAATTATTCCCAAAGGAGTTTTCAGTATTATTGATTCTGTGTTTTCTTTAAAAGACCTCTTTATGACAAAACAGGAAAGGAAAACAATGGATGTGACAGAACTGCAGAGTACAGTGTTTGTCAGCTGTTTTGGGGTATTAACTTTTAGAAAAGCAGAGCAATACACCAAAAAAACACCATTAGAAGATTCAAATTCTAATGTCTTTTTTATGCCTTATGAGAATATAAAGTCATATAAAATTTTCAGATGTGAGTAGATGAATTCGAAATGTGTTTCTTTGAAAGGTGAGCTCCTTGAATAGCTCTGGTGCATTTGAAAATGGTGGTGGCTTGGTAGCAATCATGAAATGGGAAGAAATAACCAATATGGCTTTCTGGTAAGAATTTTCTCTGTCTATAATTCCATAATCTATAGAAAAAGAAGAATATTTTTAATTTAAGGCTTGATCCACACCCCTTTGAAGTCAATGAGATTTTTTTGCATGGGCTTCAACAGACTTCAGATCAAATAATCACTGTAGTTAAAAAGTCTTTACAAAAGTTTGCCTTGAAAAATTATTCTTTTTTTAAAAGTATTTTTAAGTGCAAATTCTATTTTACCAGTATTTTCAAACTTGTTTGAGTGGTGACTGCCTGTCTGAAGCTACTCTGCATCTCAGAAGTATAGTCAAATATTCTTGCTTTTCCTATAAACATCTTACAGATTATGACTACTAGTAAAGGTTTCTTTAATTAAGCCTTTAATTAATATCTGTCATTCCTTCCAATTTTGGTTCTTCAACAGTGTAGTACATTTGCTTATGGAATTATAACTCCTTGATTACAGAATTTTCATTAGTCTATTACCTTGAAAATAATCAGCTTAGCTATTGTAACAGTTCTCAAAATTATGAAGTGCAGTTCCAATCCTGTCTTGAGAATATTGAACATCACACCTGCTACAGTGACACATGTTTGCTTTCTCTCATTTGCTATCACATTAATGGATGGGCTTCTACAGTTGAGTCCTGTTTGCTAGCAGTATGTGTTGAGATATAGCCTTTCAGTGGAGGGAAAATGTTACGTTTTATTAATCCTGATGATTTCCAATGTGTCAGATGCTGAGAGTAAACCAAGAGCAAGATTATGAGTAGCAAACAGTAGAAGCGGCCAATGACATGTTTCCGTCATTTCATTTTGGTGGGTGGTTCAAGTTTCATCACTCTGGTTGTCTATAGTCTTTGTGGTTTTTACTATTTTCTGGTGTATGCATTCTTATTGACGAGTCATCACCAGATGTCTCTCTATAGCTTTTTACTCTCTGTGCCCACATATGCCTATAGTAAATAGCCTGTCACCTCAAAAGTTCACATTAAACAGAATTCCAAATTATCTATTTCTACTTTTATGGAGAAAAGGTCCTATCAAGTTTGGAATTTTAAGCCATCTTACTCAATAGTTTTGCTGTGCAGACTTTTCAATCTTTTGTTTCTTTAATCTTTATTGTAGCTTTATTTATCAGTTCCTGATAACTTTATCTTCTGTCACAATGGGTCTATGGGGATGTATCACCAAGATAAAAATTAGTAAGTTTAGACAACTCTTCTCTGATATATTTCTATTGATACATAATTGACAGTGAAAGAGTAATGTACGTACAGAGAAAACTGATAGAATATGCTTTTTCTTTTGTAGTTGGACCCCTCACATATTTTCTTGGTTTTGTATAAATATATGATCTTATAATAAATATGGCCAGCAGGTCAAAAAGAAATTGTATTTAGGTAGAATGACTAGTCTAATGTTTTTTCTGTACAGATCAACAAGGGTTTTTTCCAGGTTTTTTCCAAACCTGGAAAAAAAACTCCACCCTTTTTCTTCTAAATGGGTGTTAGAACATCAGTTCCTGAAGTAGTAGACATGAAAAGTCAGAGCAGGCTCACACTTTCTTTGTCTTGCACCCAAAAAGCTTTCTTTGTTTGTCCTGCCGATTACTCCCCATCATGGAAGGGAACGTGTCACGGGTGTCTCAAGACTCCAGCTAAGGGAATATCCTCCTTTGTTAGGATATTTACTGGGTTGCTTTTGTGGCAGCTCCATCGCCAGCCAAGCTCAATGAAAACAGCAGACGTTCAGAACGTTACATCCTGTGATCAGTCCACATCCATAAGAGATTTGCTTGAGAAAGTCATAGAGTTGATTAAAAACTTTGCATCTATTCTTTATTAAAAAGAAGGAAGGGATAGTGAAAAAGATATTTACAGAGCTTCTGTTTTGACAAAATCCTAAGTATGTTTTTGAGGACAAAGGCATCTCTGCAGCAATATGATTAATTAAATATAATAGAATTCTCAGAAAATATAGCTTTGGAAATTAGTTTTATCCCACTTGCTTCAGTGTTAGAAGAAGAGATGGTATTTCATTATGTTGTCTCTCTTACTTACAGTTGGTTTTTTTCTACGTTTTTTTCTTTTTGCTTTCTACCTTTCTGTTTTCTCCCACCGTAGACCTTTAGAAAGTAATATTGTTTTTCTGTCAGGAAAATTGTTTCTTGATAGCAGAAGCTGACATTCATATAGCTCTACTGTACTGTTTGTGGCATTATAACACAGCTTCTGCCTTTACTTTTTATGCGTTTAACTTTTACACAGCAAGGAATAGCTGTACTTGAGATTTTATAAATACTGAAAGTGCTTTGTGAAGAAAACACTAAACCCCAGTAAAGTTGATTGCTAGGTAGAAGGAAAGGATGAATTTTTAAATCCAGCTTTATCATATACATTAATGCCTAAATAACACTTGAAAACAGAAACGTGTATCTGCCACCCTAACTTCATTTGTTATCCTAAGAAACAAAACAGAGTAGGATTCATTCAGTAGTAAATAAAAAGTAAAGAAAAAGAAAAATGTTCTTTATTTCATTCTGGTGTCATATGATATGAAAGGATGCTAGCGGTGAGGAAGTTAATAATAGGTGACTTCATTCCTGAAACTGTGCATTGAAACACATTGCTAGAATGCAAGTACATAAAGTGTTTCCTTCATCTGATTCATTTTTTTCCTTTTTTTTTCTTTTTTTTGACTTAGTCTAATACATCATCCCTAATTAACGGGCATAAACCTGTTCTTTTTTAAGTTGTACACAAAAAACCTGCAATCAATATTTATTCAGGATTATTTGCAGGACTTTATATCTAGATTTATATTTCATGTAAATGCATAAAAGTAGGAGACTAAATCTAAAGCTAGAGATAGAGATTCTGTTTCTTACAAATCAAACTATATATATATTTTTTTCAAAAGGGTTAAACACAAAGTAATAGCGACATTCTTTTCTTTAATTTAAAAACTTATCTTTTCCCCATCCTCTCTGTCGCAGTGAGCACCTCACTGACTCTTGGGATGTGATTAGCTCAGAGGCAGAGCACTGGCATTGGGACTGTGGGCATCAGACCTCCAGCGAGAGGAATGTCACTGGAAATGATTCAAAGCTTACAGATTGCTACAAATGAGGACAGCAAAGGGAATGAACCTTTTAGAAGTTTAAAACTCCTTTGTTTAAGGGCTGGTCTAAGTTCCAAACTGTATGGGATGGACTCTGTTGAAGAGTCTACTCGTGATAAGCACCTGCTCCCTTTGGTGCCAAGTACGAGACACTGTGTTTGGTGGCCTTAGGATCAGGTCCTGAATATCTCAGCAAAGGATTTTCAATTTGTCTGTTCATATTAAACAGATGATTCCATCTCATTAACATTATTTTCTTCCAGTGGAATCACTGATACGTGTGATAACAGAGCATTTATAAATCAGGTGCAATTGGATTTATGGATGCAGTGCAGGAGTGCAGGGGCAGGATAACACAGAGCATCCAGGTAGATGTTACTTGGTATTCATTGTGACATAGCAGTAACCCAAGATGCTTATGGTTATGTCTTTCTGCAGACATATAATATACAGCTAATAGTTTTGTGGAAACTTGCAAAGATAGTAAAAAGATGGCTTAAACCATGTATAGTTCATGTTTTATTTGAGTAATTACGGCAAGATTACAGCTTGAATTGGTGCAAGCAGTAGTTCTAGAAACAAAAAACAATAATGATGGAAATTCAAATTTCTGGCAAATGTCCTGTTGGGTTACGGAGATCTGGGACATGTTTATTCTTTCTACTGAGAGCTAAAGAAATACTCTATAAAACTGCTTCAATACTTTTTGTGGCCAGCCTTATTTGTAATCCAGGAATGAGGAAATATCAAGGAACAGTTCAGATGTCTCACCAAGCATGTGAATGCTTGTTATTTATGCTTTGCTTTTGGCTATCCCTTTTTTTTTCTATCCCTTTCTGTGATCAAGATAGCCTTTGTGGGTGAAAGAGATTGTGGGATCAAATACTTACATTTATATTCTCCGTAAAACGAAGGACACTTAAGTTTTGAATGCACAGAAAACTGTTCAATTATGAAGATGCTGGAGTGTCTGTGTTTAAGAGTTAAAAGCATATTTTCCAGCCCCCTGAAAAGTCACTTTGTAATATAATATTGAAGGAACATAAGATCAGCAGGTATTTGTGCAACTTATTTTGGTAAAGAAATGGAACAGACAATGCTAACTGTAGAGCACATCCCATTGGGTTTAAAACACAGAACTCAGAGAGACAGAAAACACGGGCTGGGTAGAATCCCACTGGATGACAATTTGGGAACTATGGGGATTGAGGTACTGAAGTCATTCCTATTCACTTACCTCTCAATAGATGGTGCTAACACCAGGCATATTTTACAATGTTAGTAATATTTGTAATAACTTCTCTCATCTTTTATTAGCAACAAGCCTAATTCTGCTCACATTTCTCAAACAATGGTCCCATTAATTTATTGTGGAATATGGAATTATGTCTTCTATGCCATGCTTAAGAATTGCTGCCTTTTGAGTTAACTCTGCCTCCAACCAAGCAAGGTCCATGTTTGTGGTCAAAATGCAAAATAAAATGCAAATGAAAGGAACTGAAATAGGAAATATAAATACTGAAGGACTCCGTCTTCCTCTGTAACAAGTTCTTCCTACAGCTCTTCCAAAGAGTTCTTAGTTGTAGAAATGTGTGTTTCCACACAAAAGTGAGGAAGACTCCAGTTGTATGGAACAGCTGTTTCTTTGTGATTCAGGTTCTGATTCAGGTGACCCTTGAAACAAAAGATCATGTCCCCTGGTGAAATCTGGCAGGTCAGGCAGAAGGAGGGGAATTTCTCTGGCATTTGATGCTACAAGAATAATTCATGTCATTTACAGTAATGTTGTGATGTACCTTAAAAATTGCTGAGGCACCTATCTTACACTTCATATGAAAGAGCACTTCACCGCAGACTTAAATAGATTAATTTTTCACAGAGAAACTCACTTCTGGCTTGAGAATAAGGAAAAGATTTCCTTCTGAGCGCAGGTGCTACAAATATATCCTAAGTTTTTTTCCTGGAAATATCTGTACAGCTGGGAAAGGTTGTTTGCGATGTGAAACATGGTTTTGCTGAGTGTCTGAAATTCTGCATGTTGCTTAAAACTTCTGCAACTTCTAACTTTTTTCTACAAATTGCACACCATCTTGGGGAGAAAGAAGCAAATATCTTCCTTTCTTGCAGACAATATCCCTTTTTAAATTAAATTCCATCATAGATGTAAAACTGCAGACTTGGTTTAGGTGGGCTGTCTTGCAAGGAATAGTACCATTCAAAAGACACAGCCAGACTGGTCTGATATTAGTAAAATAATCTGTGTTTAAATGTAATTCTGCTGTAAAGTGCTCAGTCTGTTTTATTGCAAGGTTCATTTGATTACTGTTTACATTTCAGTATGTAGGTTTATATATATTTTCTGTCCCAATTTTCACAGAAACAGGTGGTATGAGTCTGCAAATCGATCTGTCCTGAAGTGTCAGAGTAAACCACTTTTATTGTAGCAAAAATTATTTAGAAAACTCCTGAGCTCACCCTTTTGTGTACAAAATTGACTTCTGGTGCAAAGCAAGTTTTATCGCTGCCTAAATTATTATTGATCAAAGTATCGAAAATTGTGTTACGGTTTTAGTTGTTGTTCTAGAACTACCTACAAGAATAAGGTTTCCGTCTAAATTCTGAAATCAATCTTATAATTTTTCTAAACTAATTCAAAACTTGGTTACTCTCCTTCCCTTGTATAAGATAAGAGGATAATTTGAAATGGTGTTGTCCTTTTTTTTAATTTCCTCTTCTGAAAATAATTAATTTAAATGTAAAAAGCTTTTCTGCATATCCTTAGGCCAATATTAATTTTGGAATTAAAGGTATTGCTTAAAACTCCAATTATTGAGGAAATCCTTAAGAGTAAATTAAGGGATTGCTTAATTTGGAGCTTTTTCTTAAATACTCTCTATAAAATCTAAATGTATGGAACTTCAGGTTATCATATATTTTGGAAATGTAATATAACAAATAAAAAAATAAGAATATGAACATATCAAATATGTAGTACCTTAAGAAAACAGAATTATTTAATCTACCTTCAGGTCACAAAAAAAGGGTCAATCTATTCCCATTTCAGGAAATACTGTTGAAACCTGAGTTTTTATTTTTTTAATTCCTCTTAAAGACTTTATGTTTCCAGATGTAAACAACCCGTAGGACTTGAATATCCATTGCCAAGATGGATTTTCCTTTGCTAGGAAAACTGAATTACATTGGTGTTTGGGGCCCTATTTTTTTTCATTGATGGTAAAAACTGCACTTTGACCTCTTTCCTTCTTAAGCCAAGAACAAGAACCTCTTCCAGACTGAGCTGTGCTGCCAGAAAAAAAAGCTATTGCATACCAGCTTCTTTAGCATTCTCTTGGTTTGACAGCCTTTAAGTCTATTGCATGCAGAAATGTAGTAGTAGAAACATTTTGGCAGTAAAAAGAAAACAAAGGAAAACTCAGTCTGGGAATAATTTATGACCTCAATTGACCACTCAGACTGATTGGCATCAGGAGCTGGTTAGAGAATGACCCTGGGGCTGTGGTTGGAAGCATTTAATCCTAATACATATCCCAATTCTGAATCCATTATCCATGTCAATGGATGCTTTTTGCAAGAAGGTGCATTGATTTTAGTGGAACTATCATTCTCAGATCATCATAAACTAGGCTTACAATCTACCATGACAGAAATAAATGAGGAAAATATATAATATATTGATCTGTATCCTGTCTGGAAAACCTAGAAGCAGTTTACATCTTTTCTAGCACAGTGGAAATTGTTAAGTTATGACGTGAGAAACTAAAGCTCTGGCTTTTTTTGAGTGAGAAATCTCACTGCTAAGAAATATATATGGTTTTAATAGAGATGTGGAGAACTTTGGGGCTTGAAGCTCTGAGGAAAGCTGCAGCAAGGCTGATTTCCAACAGAAAAAGCGGTCAGGGAAGAAGAGAGGTATTAATTACAGTTAAAATCTCTGGAGTACTTTCTCCAAATATAGATATTAGCAACGTAAGAAAAAGAAGTGAACTGAAAATGTCCTGATTTACAGCTTCGGGTTGTAAGTTTAATTTATTATATTAATATCATCAGGCAACTTGAAAAAGCAGTGATATAAACACACTCAGTGTGTTGCTGTCAGGATTTGTTCTAAATGTCAATAGACACTCGGCTATTGGCATTGTCATCTTTAAGCAATAGGTTTACAGTGCTCCCATTGGTCCAATGAAAGGAGAGGTGAATATCTGACCCAGTGCACCTTCTTCTTTGGTAACCTTTAAAGTACTTTAAAATGTTTGTCATTGAATAAAGATTTTCTACAGATAAATTTGATAATGCTTTAGTATATTCTTCATTGAAGTACCTATTTCTCAGGTTATTTACTGCAAATGTGTAAGTCTGTGTACAGAAATAGGTACTTTGATAAGTGAGTTGATATTTAATGATTTTTCCTTAGAGGTTTTTTTTCCTGCAATTCTTGCTCTTCTGTCTTATTTGCGAGAAAAGTGGGGTGGAAATGAGCGGAAAAAAGTTGCCATTGCCCTGTGTCTTAATTGTGGAATTCAAAACTGGGAAAGGCACAGCTATCCTGCTTTTGACTAGTCACGTGCAAGCACCACCTGCATTATCATTACTTCAAAAAATGGGGACCTCTCTGATGGACCCTTACTGTGCTGTACTTTCCTTGGGAGAAGGCAGTCACAGTGGTAATCTCTGAGCTCTTCCATCTATTTTCAAAAAATAAGCATACCAATGCTTATTAGTATTGGTAAAATTTTATGATGCAAGATCTGTAGATAATTACTGTATAAATATTGGCATAAGTGCAATTTTAGTACTTGATTAATGGAATGAGTAAGGTGGGATGTGTTAATATTCACAGATGTAGACCTTGAAATAGGAAATGAAAATATTATATCCAAATATATTTATCCAAATAAAATGAGTGAGAGAATTCACGTAAGAGAATTCTCACAGAGAGAATTCTCACAGGAGCTCACAGAGCCTGCATGACTATCCCCTTTTATCCCTCAACGCAAAAGCAGACACTCAGCTTCTCACATGGAAAGGGCAAAGCTCTGCCCCAGAATTTTGTTCTGTTCAAAGAACAAATAGCTGAACTAAAACCCATGGTTATTGTTAAGGGGAAATGCCTGTGGTTAATGTACCAGACACAACTTTCACCCTCATGTAAAACTTGATGTAGAAGTCACGACAAAGGAACCCAAAACATCACTCTGTGTGTCTTTATACACAGGAGGTTTGTTCCACTAAATTGACGTCCAAATAACCTGAAAACCCGCATTGTCTTTTCTGTCCGTGTGTCTTTTCCCAGATAGGTCCATGAACTCTAGCTAGAAACAAATGTCCTCTCTCTTTAGTTTCCATACTAAATTGAATTTGCTGAAGATTTAACAGAGCAGAGTGGCACCTGCTAGTCTAATATTACATTAATATCAGTCATGCAGGGTAGGGGCCCAACTTAATGACTGGGTTACTGGTTTTCTGTGCTCAATAATTGAGATGCAATAGTTTTATTCTGTGCTTTGCTATGGAGAGTGCTATGTTTTGTTAATCACTGCCTCATTATGTTTGGATTGTTATTCAATAAGCTGTTTGATATAGGGTGTGACTGACAAATGGAAGAAGAAGGTTAGCCTGGTAATACATTTGCTCTTGACTTTTGGGTCCTGGAAAATTAACAGAAAGAGCAGATATTAACCTCTGCTCAGAAAGGAAAGCTTCTGCTTCACTGCAGTGTTGTCCATCACCAGTGTGTGATGGCAGGTTATGCAGCAACGTTGTGGGTTTTTTTTAATATAAATGGATAAGAAGTTTTTGAAGTTAAAAGAGAAACACTGACAATGCCTGATGATGTTTCTTTTTTATCTCTGAAAGGCATGGGGGAGAATGATTATTTTCAAAAATGCTAATTAATGCATTAAGAGGTTGTTTTTAAAGCATTCCCAGGGGTTCTGATGAGTCCTCTTCTATAGTGTTTCGTAGCAAATTTCCTTGAGTTTTCCATTTGTGAGAAGAGAGAAATATGTTTTCCTGTGTTACAATATCCATAGTCATAATTGTCATAGTATAGGGACTTTTTTTCTCTCTTTTGATTGTACAGTGCAGATATAGTTATCACCTTGATCTCATTTATAACAATAAGGTGGTATGATGGAAGGAATACATGATAATATAAAGACTAACAAAGTGGCTATAAGAGAAGGAGTTAAGATGCAAGTTCTTTGGTAGATTGATTTATAAAGATAGACGAGAAAACTATGTGAAGCATCGGAAATCAAATAAAATGGGAAATCCTATAATTTTTATGTGCATTTGGTCTGAAATGGTTTATCATAAATTATATGCAGATCGCAGTGGTTCTGAAAGTCAGTAGCAATGCTACAAAGAGAATGGCCGCACTGCCTGTAGAGGAAATTCAATGAGAATATTGGTAAATGCTGCAGAAGAAAGTAAAAAACAAAACCAAACCAATAAAATTTTCAGGTTAACAAATGACTCCTTCCCAATGAGGAGGAAGCTTGACAGAGAGCTTAAAACGTGAGCAAGAGTCTCACATTTCTGAGAAGCAGATTCAAGATGATGCAGTTCTTGTGAAACGTGCAAGATAATCAGAATGTGCTGATGTCACTGGTTTATCAGACGGATTATTATTTTTCTTCTTTTTCTGAACCTCCTGATATTTCTTCTCAGTTTGTCTCATTCATTTTCTTCTCTTACGGAATTCCACACAGAAGTTCAATTTTCCAAAAACTACTTTCTTGAAATGAAATCTCACTGCACTGTCGGGTATTTTATCTACAGGACCCACACCCACAATATCCTCTAATATTTCATGGGTGATCCTCTTAGAATACTTCGATGTATAGAGATACCATTTAGTGCTATGAGGCTGCTTACTCCAATATGATAATCTAAACGCGTGTGTCAAGAACATCTGTTTAAGATGAAATTATTGTTTTGGTAGATTTCTGTAGGACTTGTGAGTTGGTTTTCTGATGCTGACTCTGTTACGTGCTGGGGCATACGACAGTACAAGCATCGGGCCTCATCACAGGGAGGCTATTGAATGTTAGGAGTTTTCATTCAATGATTTTAAATATTGTACTCTTTTGTTATTTAGCAATGGAGTTAATTCCTGATCCAGTGAATATGGTCATCTAAGTAAGGAGTAGGGTGTTCCAAAGTGATGGAATATTAATTTGTCTCATTTTTAGGTACAGTAGTTTTATTTGTCTGTAGCTTCTTTTTTCAACAAAGGTCAAATGCAATGACAGCTGTAACATTTTTTCCTACAATGCATTAAGGATAAAATTTACTCCTTTGAATTCTTTGTCACTCTCAGTCAACATTAGAAATTATTAAGGATTAAAACGATCTCCTCTTGTACAGAAATTAGTCTGTACTAATTATAGAAATGCAGTCTGAGTTTAACCCAACTGGTCAACTCCTTAGCAAAACTAAAGAGTTTTTTCCAGTTTATGAACAATCTAACTTTTATGTCACACATACACATAAAACATACAGGTTCAAGTAAAATAGTAGATTTTTTTCAGCACTCCTTGACGTAATAGTTTGTCCTCAGGTCAACTTGGACAAAATCTCCTCTGCTTCTAAGATATATTGTAGCTTTAGTTATAAATATGGGATTAAAGGTGTAGGTGAAATGTAGTTGTAAGTGTTCTTGGTATTTAGTCATTGGCAATGCTAGCTTGAAGCATGCTTGTTGAAGCTCTCAAGGGTAATTTTACTGCCAGACCTCATTAATGTCATAAAATTCTCTTTTTTGGGACATTCCTAAAATCAGGGCAATGTAATGAAAATGGAGTGCTTCACACTTGGAAAATCATTGCTGAAGTAATCCCATAAATACTACAAAGAACTAGATTTGTATCAGTATTTAGGACCTTAACATAAATATTATTAACTGTCTTAATTTTCAAAAGTTCCCATGACCAAAACTGTATTTAATGCCATAATCTGCATGGAAGTAAATGAATCTTGAAAATCCTATTTAATAAAGTGTTCTGTTCTTAAAGGCTTTTATCTTGAGTTCTGAAGTAGATTTGAAAACTAATAATTAAGCAATTTGTCAACAATTTTTCCCTTTAGCCTTTATTAAACTTTAAGTCTTAGGCACTTCTGAGCTGCTGTTTAATTACCTGCCATTTCAGATCTGTACATTTAAAAAGCAAACAATAAACAAACAGTTTCTTTTCATGCCCTGGGGAATGGCAGTGTCAGTAGTTTTGTATGTCATCCCACCAAGTTGTGACCACTGGAGTGCCAACCAGTGTGAAATCGAGATGTTCATTGCACTTGAAATGTGATATTAATGGATTATTCCTGCACTTAAGCATATCCTCAGTGTGCTGTTTTTGTAGTATTTTTTCAAGACCAAACCTTTTGCATATTCAAGTATTAATAATAAACAGTAGAAGGATTATCAGAGAGGGGTAGGAAATAAGTTTTCAGCTGAAGATTTTGCTGTTAACAACGCTTCAGTCTTCAGATTTTTTAAACAAATCCAACCAAAACAAACAAACCATCAAAACCAAATTAAATAATGGTCCATTTAGCCAGTTTCTGTTTTTATGTCAGATTACCAGCAAGGAGCTAATCTTTCATGTACTCTTTTACTTCTACTCAATTGGAAAGCCCTGAGCAGTAAAAGAAACTCTTTTAAGTAAAGAAAAGCTCATTAAGTAAAAGAAACTCTTGGAATGCAGCCCTTAAGCAGCGCTGAGCTCCTCGTTCAGGGCTGGGTGATTTCACAACCTTGTTGAAGTCATGCAGGAACCCAAAATAAATTTGGTGATTCACATAAAGGAAAATAATAATAAACCCCATGCCTAAGGAGGAGCTAGAGTAAATGTTAATTTTTAATTATCATTGTGTTAATGAAAACAGTGAGGTAATAAAGAATGTTTTAGAAGTCTGATTTAAACTACTAAGCCTGAATTTCTGAAATGTCAGTAGATAGCAAGTAGTGAATGTCTTGTTGTTCTTTAAAGCACACATACAACTCTGTGTGCATTTTAATCCCAGATGTAACCATAACACCTTAGAAGTTAAAATGTAGCTCTGCAGCCAGGGTGCTGTATATTATACTGCACATCACACGACTCATTAAATGATAAAGCAGACTGTTCCCTTGAGAAAGGTGTAGCTGTCTGTGGAGTAAAAACCACAGAAATTCAAGGGCCCCAACATCCTTGTTCGTGAACAACAATGGTACCAATGGATGTAGAAAGATTCTTGAAGTCTGCTGTGCGGAGGAGCCGTTTTCTCTACAGTAGTTGCCATTGTGGCAGCTCAATGGATTGAGACACTTGCAAACAGTGTCAGAGAAGGGGAGCGTGAGGTAAGGAGGAAGAACAGTCCAAACTATTTATTTGCAGATAATGGAAATATTTTATTTTCTTTATAGTCTGTTTAAATTTTCATTAAACTTGAGCCCTTTCTCTCAGGTCTGGATTACTGTGTTCTTACCAGCAGCTCTGCCAAAATCCAGGATTAAAGCAGAAATACATCTTTGCTTCAAAGGCTGCTACAGAAATTATCCTTATTCAAGGCTGTATTGCCAATCTTTTATGTTACTACATTTTTGAGTGATGACACTATGATAGGGATTGTATTTTGAAAAAAGATTTCTATGTGTTCAAGTCACTATCAGAATTTATTCTCTGGTAATATAAATTAATCCCTGCTTTTCTCTTCCCCCTTTGATAGCTACTTTGTATTTTTATAGATGTGTCTGATTTTTTCTTTATATTCTATCTGCAAAAGAATTCGAAAGCAATGCAAGTATGATAATTTTGTTCATTTTGAAATTATTTTTTCAACCTGTCATGACGCTGGGACACAGCGCTGGGAGGTGAAGGAGCCGGTAAATTAACTTTTTACCACTAAACTTAGATTTGAGTAAGAGGAAGAAGGGAAGTTAAGAACTTAATAGAAAATATAAAAAGTGCCTTTTAATAGAATACTAGGATGAAGAGATGTTGTTGAGTTTTCTATATTCTAGACCTTTAGTTTGAAAATATAGTCTGCTAAAAATCCCAAATGTGACTCCCCAATCTGAGATCCAATCCTGTATCTCACTGCAGAGGTCACCAGTAAGTTCCAAAACTCCCATGGTGTGATTTGCTTTGAAACCTCTGCTGCTGGAGAGCCTGGTCCCAGTTACTGGGCAATGGTATAAGTGTTCCCCTAGGGAGGCTGTTGATTACGGTAAATGTTGCTGGTGACCAAGTATAGCAGAACTTCAGGTAGTAGACCTGATGCAAAGCTTCAGCATGGCATGTGTTGGCCAATCTACTCCTAATAGCTTCAGGCTCAAGAAGTTACACGTGCTGTTCTGGTGCTTCAACAGATTGTAAGGATTATAAATGTACAAAAATATACACTGTAAGAAAAACAGCAGGGAAAGCAGAAAAATAAACTCCCAGTTTATCAATGTGATGTCTTGCTCTGAATCAGCCTAGGCTGCCTAGGCTGATTGACTTTACGTGGAGTTGAGGGCGCTCAGAGCTTCTCAAGAGTCATTTGTTTCTTCACTGGAGCAAACACATTATGAGAAACCCCAAAGAAACCTTGAGGGAGTGTGAAGAGAAAGCAGAGCTTATCTTATTATCGGTGCAACAAAATAAATAAATATGGTACCTTGTGGGGGGAAGGGAGGGAGGGAGCGTAAGGAGGGAAGGTAATTATTTATTTAAGATTGCAGTATACATAACTCTGTACACAGAACAGAGAACCACAAGCCACAAAGCATTAAAAGTCTTGAATTTCTGATCTTCAGAAGCTTCCCAGCTGAGCACTGCTGTGCCTTTTAATATGTTGCCTTAATCTCTAAATTCAGGTCTTAACTTTAGGATGAATGCCAATTGCCATTGTTGCCTTAGGTAAGCTTTGACCAGATAATTTCAGAACAGCAAAGCAGTTCACTCTACTCCTGATAAGCAGAATTGAAGGAAGAGATGGTACAGGGTGACTGTCATTATATGCAGCTATGTGAGCAGTTCTGTTTTGGAGATTGGATAAAATCTCTTCAAGACCTTAGTTTTCTTGCATTCTGGGTTCTACAAACTAGGTTCTGCTAATTTTGTCTTCACCCTTGTAATGCAGTACAATTGTGTGAATAAAGCAGACAAGGTCTTGCTGCTGATGGTTTATAGTGATTGACTTAAAGTATTGTTATCTTAGAAACAGCCTTTCCACTTGCTCCACTTGCTACAAATAGCTTTCTCTTAAAGCCAGTTTATTTTCTGAGAAGACTAAAGTGGTACCTAGGAGATCATAACAGAAGGATTTTTGGAATTGGACCCCCTTCAAAATTTTGTGTTTGTCTGAATGTTCCTCTATGTTTCTTTCTGTGCTAGTTTGCGCTCTTAAACATATCATTGTCCTAACTTTTGTTGTACTCATTGTCAAAGTCAATAGTGCTGTAATGATAGAGCAGAATTCGCTCTTCCCCAGCATCTTCTAAAAGCTGCAGTTTACTCTGAAAAAGCAATGAATACATATAGATTAATGACAGATGCCTGAAATAGTCCTGTTTTTCAAAATGGTAGAAACTTTAATTAAACAGTCTGCAAATTGCTGGCCAGAGCACACAGGTGCACAGTACTGGAACCTGCCTTCGAAATAGAGTTTTGAGTTTGTGATTAAAGATATTGATGTTGAATAGTTGTGCAGTGGCCTTTCTGCTGTACTTCCTGATGTTAAGCAGATGTTCCTGATGTTCTCAATATTGAGAAATTGGAAATGATGGTCAGAGTAAGGTTTCTTTTATGACAGGTTAGTTTCTCCATTATCATCTCTTTGTAACTCCTTTCTAAGACTAAATTTCATCAAGATTTAATGTTGCTGCCTCAAATTAAAAAAGTTGTTTCCTCATTCCTATCTTAAGGCAGCTGCTGAGGATTCAGTAAATACACGTGATGCACGTGTTTAGTGGGAGTGTTCCCAGAATAGCTTGAAAATTAGTTTTGTGTTCCTCTCACTGCTGAAATATATTTACAGAATTCTCCTTGAGCTGATCTGTGTTTTAAATGTGACCTTGTAAAATAGCTTTCCATTTCAAATTACCTTTTTCTGGCAAGTCTGGCAAGATAGAGAGAGTGGAAGAAAATGTATGGGGCATAGGGAATATTAAAAATAAAATAATTTCTGTTTTCATCTCTGTCTTTATTGGTCTTCATGTATGATTTTCCCCATTAAAGAATAGGCATTTGTTTGAAATGTTTTGCTCTGAAAGTAAAATGATTCCAAATCAGCTTTATTCCTGAGCATGACATTTTTGGTAAACAAATTTGTTGACATATTTAATTGGTCTTATTGAATCAATTAAAATGAAATTTAAAAGATAAAAAAATACTGATTGGGTAGGAAAAATCTGATATCGAAATTGACTTACTGTTGTGCTAGGTATAAAAATAAACTGTGTAAATTATACCCAGTATTTCAGTTTGGCGCCCTGGTTATTACTCTCAAATCCGACAGCTTAAACATCTCTACTTATGCTCCTTGAATATGATGAACTTAAATTTGGATCACTACTGGTTTTCAAATAGTTAGGTCTCTTATTTAACTGTCTGTTACTGGATGTTCATCACCTTTCTCACTTCTGCTATTCTGCTAGATGATTATATTGTACGTTATATATCTTGTCTTTCTACAGCCTGTCACTGAAAACGTATGCTGTGATGATATAACTTCATTTGTTACCAGTAGTATCCACTATTTCTTAACTTCTAAAAACATAGTCTAGGCAACACATTTGCCTTTGAACCTAACTAACAATAAAATAGTAGTTAACAGAAAGCGTTATACTATCCTTAGCTGCTTGCTTACTGACTAATAGCCATCTAGAAATGGTTTCCTAAAACAGAAATCAGAATTTGGGCTTAGCCTTTCTTGTGCAGCACCTCTTCTGGTTCTTCCTTTTAGTCTCTGCAGGAAGGTTTTGTTTTTCTCTGATGTTTTTGCTTCATCTGGAGTTCTGAGGTGAAAGTCTGCTGTTTGCTTGTATGCGGAGGTTGCTGGGTTTTGCCTGCCACTAGGAAAGCCTGACAATAAAAACACTCATTCTGATGTTACATAGATGGAAAGGTAACCCCAACCTTGGGTTTCCCAGACATGCTCACATTTCAAGGCTCTCAGGCTTGACTACAACTTCTGCATTATCCTGCATTACCTCTGAGAAGAGAGTTTTGTAAATTTTTCCATTTTTATCTTGATTCACCTTGTCCCTGAACACTAGGCAGGTTTAATAGTAAACAAAGTGAAGATTTAACAAGACCAGAAGTCAAGGTTTTTTGGGCAAGGTTGGAAACTAAAGATCACAAATAAACTCAACATAAACCACAATCCTGGTTTATACTTAACAATATTTCTTCCAGCCTGTTCTTGTATCTCTCATCTAGAATTCCGTGCCACAGCCTCTTCCTGTACACCAAGCTCTCATATTCACAGAGTCATTTTACTTTCCAGAGGACTGAATACCTTTTCTCCTAAACTAACCACACCTGCATTTTACTGGATTTGGGGATGAATACAAATGTCAATGCCCTTGATGGCTCAGTGAAACAAGGCCTCTTGGGCACCCTGCAGCAATTGCCCCCATGCCTGATCTCCTCACTGCCATTCATACCAGAATGAATTTTAAACACTGCTGGGTTTGTCCCTAGACCTTCAGTTTCTGTAGGCCTTTGTGCTTGCTGCCAGTCTGAGCACTTTATCATCTCCCCCCGGCCTGTTGAGATTAGCATTGCATTCATATTAAATATTAATATTGTTAAATTCATAGTTATACCCACGATCCTTGTGCTGAGGAAGCGTAAAAGTGACTGAAGGCTGCAGCAGAAGTGAAAGCAAATGGAAAATTAAGAACAGTGACACCAGGAGATGGCTTCATTCAGGATGGCTCTGTGCCTTGTTTTTCTTGGGGACTAGCTCTCTGGTAATACCTCCTGGGGTTCAGCCCATGGTGGAACACAAATCGACACTGGTGAAGTTCTTCCTGGCTTGTAGTGAGCTTTCAGGAGGCAAGAACTGTTCCCTTATTGCAAGGTTTGTGCGCCATCCTTCCATATGGGCCTTCACACTTAATTGCACTGAAATAACTTTGAACAAAGAAATCCTGAAATGATATAATTAAACTGTCAGCAGCAGCTTTGGGTTGCGGTCTCCCCCAGCAGAAATATTTCCTCAAATTTTCAGTAACTGTCCAGAACTTTTCTCTTTTGAATTTAGCTGTGTCTCACTGACAGCAAGCTATGGGTGATGTTCTCTGGCAGTTTAAACACATTTAAATTACAGCTGCTCCTGCTCTGAGTCATGCTCTCAGCATGCTCAGATCTGCCCTTGCTGCATTCTGGCCCTGGTGAGGATGTGGTGAACCAGTCCAGGGAGCTGACTGACAAAAAAAATAACCCTGCAAACAGGAGAGAGTAGTGTTTAGCTAAATTTACCCCTGACCATCCCATCATACCAGCTTGTCAGTGTGGATATGTCATTAGGGACATAGAGGGAAGGTGGTTGACTTAAGCTGACTCAAAACAGCATCCTAACACAGTAAGCATGGATGTGGAAGGACCTGGACTATTCACTAACTGATTAATGATGTCTCAGTGGATCACCACTTACACTGGCCTTTCCTGCAACTTTGCTTCTGTGTGACCTGCTGCCAACAACAGTGCAGCAACAGAAATTGCAGGCTGTTGCTGTCACAAAACAGCTTCATGAGATACTCCTAGCTGCCTTTGAAGCTTAACTCTCTGGTACTGTAGGCTAAGGCTTGTAGGTAAAAAAAAAGCTTATGTTATTGCTATTTTCCTCTGGGACAGTAGGAACAGCCTTTCTGGCAGAACAGAGCTTAGTTTATGGTAATTTACCCTGCTGATGGGAACTCTGACCTCCCCACACACTTACCCCGTTTACTTTTTAAATGACCAGTTTAATCAGACACATGTACAATACAGAAATGGGTGTGTGAATATCTAAATATATGAGAGAGGGAACTTCAGATGTTTTATCTTTCATTAGCTAATAACAGCAGTAATGACCTAAGCAGCACAGGATGTCTTTTGCAAAATTAATAACCACATGAGGGTTAATGGCCCAAGGCGATGAACTCTCTTAGACAATCATTAATCTACCTTGATGATTATCTTTTCATTACTGAACACTGAAACCTCCTTGGTGTACCAGGAACTGCCTGATTTCAGCCCTCCCTACTGATGTTCATAATTTGCCCTCTTATCTGTCTTCTGGGCATGCACAAGAACCAGAGTAAAGCTCTGAGATGCAAATGAAGGTAACAAGCATGAGAGGTATGAAACTCATTTGAATATGGGTTTGCAGAACAAATGTCCCAAATGATTATCTGTTTTCTACCTACATATTAAATAAAGATTTAAGGGGAATTTTTTGTTTATATTTTTAAGTAACTGTAGTCTGGGAAACAATACGAAGTAAAGACTTTCTGAGATAGTTACGTAATTGGCTAGTCTGTGTATTTAGATAGTGTCCATTAGCAGAGCCCCTGTTTTCCTTCCTGAAATAACATCCTGCAGCCAACCTTTTCCAGTCATTGCTGCTATTGATCTGAATTTAGACCTGTAAATTCAATGTGGAGAAATGGAAGATGAGACATCCAAAAGAAAACAGTGTGTCAGGATATTTAACACAACTAGCCCCTGACACAAATTTTTATGGCAACTTAGTCCCCTCTATTTAGAATAGTTTAGTTTTTTGGAAAGATGCCAGTATCTCTAGAAGAAAAGAGCTCTGAAAGCACATGATCTTGCTGGCTGTCAAATATAGAAATTTGCACAATTCTACATGTAGCCTTTTTTCCTCCTTGTCAGCTTATGACAGCTGTGGACGTTAACCTTCAGAATCTAGGATTGTTTTGCTGCTTTATCATCTCTGCTGCCACGATTAGTTTTAGTTGGACAGTGATTAATACTCTCTGAGAGTATTAATCAGAGGGTGCTGCATAACCAGCTCAAATTTGGGTAGTTAATTAGGACTTCTAGCTACTAGCTCCAACGTAGGAACAGTTGCGGTTCAATTGGATTTCGTAGCAGCACAGCCCTGGTACAGAGCAGATAGACCTGGAATATATATTTTTTAATTTTCTCTGCTTTAGTGGGCTAGAGAATATAAACTGTTTATGCTTCCCTTGTTTTGTTTTTTTGTTTTCCTGTATGGAATGTGGGAAGTGTGGCTAAGTATTATTGATGAAACTGTAATTATCAACATTATGATTGAAGATGGTTTATTATATATGGGAGGCCTCTGTAAAACTCCTTAGGAACAGTCTGATGCTACACTTGTGTAGCCTACCAACATTATGGGAGCTTCAACAAAACACTAAAATGTCTGTAGTTCAGGTGTAAACTGGAGATTGGGAAATTGCAGTTGGGAAAATTCATAACCTCAGTCTGCAATGTGTCTCCCCTGCACTCTCTGATAGATGGAGACAATAGAGACATTCTTATCAAGTCTTCATCCAAGTTTGGCTGCACACTGTCTGCATCTCTCATTCTGCAGTCTGTTATGCAGTGTCTCTTTTATTTATTTCAATATGACTGTCTACTTTACAAAATATTTTGGATTCAAATCTGTTAATCATGTGAACAAACCCCTTAGCTGGCTGACTGAATAGCACTTTCCTCCGAGTCTAGACATTGCAGCAGGGAATCTTCTGGAATGATCATTTAGCAGAATGCAGATGATCGTGTTTAGTCTCTGGAGCTTTTAATTTTTATGTAAGAAAGAGGCTTGAAATTATTTCTCAATATTATTTGAAATTGTGCACACTTCACTTTACCAATTTGGTGTGACTACTTGAAGTAGCAGAATAGCTCTCCTAGGTCAGAGGAGTACGAACAGTCTGAAATTCTTGAGAATGCAAATAGTCGGTCCCCACCTCACAGGGGAGAAGTCTCTGGGAGAGGCAGCAGTTGCTGTCTGGTGGAAGTATTTTCTGCCATCTCATCCTTCTAACTGTACAAAAATGAGCTGCTGCTGACTGCTTTTGTTATTACTGAATATCCTTCATGGGAATACAAAAGCATTCAAAGATTAGGGGAAAAAAATGGTCTAAATACCTTCTAGGCTAAAAATCTATGAATTGTTAAAGCACAATTTCATCTTCTAAAGATACCAAATCAAAGGTTATTGTTTCAATTATTGCATTGGGCTTTTTCTGTTCTAAATAAACAGACTTTTACAGACTTATATTTTCATAGAACTATATAGAACTAGAAAGACATAATTAATAAACCAGTGCAGGCTGAATGGGTACAGAAGCATAATTTACTATAAGAACTGATGATTTGGAAATCAATTAAGTCAGATGATAGTATCATACAAGTTAAAAGCCAAAAACCATGGGCAACCATGACTAAAGGTATCTCTAGGCCTTTTCTGATTTGTCTTAAGAATGAAAAGTGATTTCTGTTCAGAATTCCCATTTTGCAGAGACATGTTAAAAGTGCCCATGTCCTGTTTAATTCTTCTGCTGTGGTCTTACAATGTGTATATGCCTTCTGTGAGTTTTCTCCATAGGCTCTAGCAATTACAGATTGCTGTGGTTGCCAGATGGAAAATCTGGGAAATTTGGTTTCTGTTTTCAACTAAAATGAGAGGTTTTGGGGAATAATGAAACAGTGGAATAATAAATATTCTGTTTTAATTTGTGATACACAATTTTTAAATTGTGAATTACTCCTCAGCAAAATTGCCACTTTAACACAAAAGATTCAGTGAAGGACTTATTCTTTCTCTTCCTGAAATTTATCAGATTACAGATTTTTTTGACCCTGGAAGTATTTTATTTTGGAGCAAACTTGCTGCTCGTTAGAAAATATTATTTTCAGCTTGGTGCAGTGATACATTTTGCTTTATGATGATGGGATTTATTAGTGAAGGGCTTCCTCTTCTGCCTCCTGAGTTCCCTTGCAGCTGAAACTCTCATGCTTTCTACGATTGTATCTTGTAGGGAGAAAAAAGTAAACTACAAATAATAGGAAGTTTTATTTAATGGTAGAGCTTTAGTAAAAACAAGAGTAGGTAAAACTGGAACTTGGTGGACAGATTGTCTGTAAGAACGACGACAAACATTGGGCACAGATGAGGATGAAGAGGAGGCACTGCAGGACTCCTGAAATGCTTTTTGTCTGAGAAGTCTGTAGTGTTCCATAAGAAAAGAAGAAGAAACAGTACTGGAGAAAATTTAGTAAGCTGCTATGAAGAGATAGGAAGTTGCATATTTTAGGATGAGGTGCCAACATTAAGCTTAGTGAATTTTAGGCATTCTAAAAATGTTTATAGCTTTTCCCACCCTCAGCCCCAGCCTTCCCCCCAAAATTTAATTAGATATCATTTTCAAACATGTAAAGTTTACTTGTTTCCTTGTTGCCTGAAAATTATTATTTTATGGATGTTTAGAAAAAAGAGAGAGATTATGTCTTTAATAGCATAAGTTGATAAAAAGATAATTCAAATTATCTTGACTTTATCTCAAAAAGAGAGTGAAATGTCAATATAACAACATGGAGTATATCATTGTGCACCAGCACTCTGATTTAATTATCACATTATGTTGTGATGGATTTTGTATCAGTGAAGTTTCAGTGGCACAACGACATCAGGAAAATGTGTAGAGAAAAAAAATCTATTAAAGTAATCAAAAAGTTGCTTGTGCTACTTCTGTAAGAGTGTACACATTAATTGCCAAATAATTAGAAAGGAAGAAGAATATGATCCAAAGTCTGCTAAAGTTGTTGGAACAGCTCTTGGAGACTGCAATATCCAAGTTCAAATTCATGGTGCTCTATACAGAGATCACAGTGGACAGCAGCAAGCACAACATTCTGTCCTTCTGAGCTGTGTCATCCTTAGTACACGTTTATGCACAAAGACTTTTGTGTATCTGGGTTGGGGTGGAGCTGATTTGTATTTTGAAGATACTGATTCTGCTATAAAAAATCAGATATTCTCTAGTGCAACAGTAAAATTGTGTACATGATTTTCTCCAGGGAATAAAAATCTTGTGCTATGATAGAGAAGAAAAATCAATCACAGATGCCTATTTTCCTTCAATGAAACCCAAATTATTAGTGTGAAAAATGACTGGACAAGTTTAGTCTGGGAGATCTTTTTGGCTTAAAAATATATCACTTATTTAAATAAAAGTCTTTACCAGGAAAAAATTAAATTGTATAAAATAGTTTGTAGCTATAGAGTGGGACTGCAAGTCATTGTCTGGCTCTGGCTGTGTCATGCTCACAGAAACACTGAGAAAGGAGGCTCTTTTGACCTCTGGGTTTTGTGGGGGATTTTTCTTCTTGTTTGGTTATCAATTCAAGGTTATTATCTTGGATGATGATACCTGGAGTTTCACTGCTTGAATATCTAAAAGGCATGTTTAAACTACTTCAGGAAAATTACTACGACAATTATGGGATTGTAATATAAAGTACCATAATTGCACTTTAATGCTTCTTATCGATTGTTGAATTTTGCACTTTGCTATAGTGTGAAACAGTGATTCTATGTTTTCTCAGCCCACC
>JAOXNG010000003.1:31682721-31697913 GCA_028566535.1 Scolopax minor
CATCAACTGGGCATGTTCAGTCAAACTGAGATCATGGTCGATCCGATTTAGATCTCTAACCTTCCAATGCAAATAATACAAACTGCATAAAACAGATAGAAACAGAAGATGTATATTTTAAAAGACGTGTCTAGGTTGGCACAGAAGCAGTGTCGATGGCCCCAGGCAGGAGCCATGCCTTACACACCTCACACATGCACCGAAATGGAACACGGCCCCAGGGACCTCAAAAAAAAATCCTTAAAGAATGTTTCTAGAGGACTACTGGCATCCCACAGTCTAGCCTAGTTTAGCATGCCACAGCATGCACTGTTTTAATGAGTTGTGGAACCTACATCTGGGGTTATCTTTGAAAATGGTTTTACTATACATTTTTCCTGAACGAAAGGAAAAATGAAAATACCTTACAAGTCTAACCAAAATCGCCCCAATATAACTGTACACATGTTTCTGTATCACCTCCACGGCTCACACACACCAGCACTCGTAGGAACGTATGCTCCTACAGCCAGAGCAGAGTGTGACACACCTGATGCCTCCAACATGACAGGAACCCTCCTGCCAGCCCAGAGCCATCACCCACAGAGCTCTGCATCCCGCCTGCCCCTGACCGGAGCCTGAAGTTCGCAAATAACCTCCTCACAGGAGCTTTCACAGTTCTCAAGTCCTAACACCACAGCTGCTTCTCTCCATCCCCTTTCCCCTCCAGGCACCTCCACACCCCCTGTTATTGTGAGGAATTGAAACTTTACTAATTACCAAAGCCATGAATTCAGAAAAGCACGTTCATATTTGTCCACCCCCTGACCCTGATTGTCAGGTATCAAACTATTGCATCTTGTCACAAATTATGAATTCTCTGAAACAGGGTCTGCATTTGTATCAGTTCTTACAATGCAGAACAGGTCTTTTTGATCCCTAATACTGATATCTGTAGTTACAAACTGCTGCATCACACCAGAGTGGCACTTGCAACTATAAATGATTAAAAAATCTTGTAACTTACATCCTTTCTTTTATAGATTCTGATTGTCTGTTGCCAAATAGATAATATGATTGTGTAATATTTTGTGTTGGCTGGAGGGGTTTTCATTGTTTGTCCTTAGTAGGACAACTTCCTGATTTTGCATCACAAAAGACTGGAAAGGTGTGCAATAGTTAAACTGCCAGTTTAATTATTTCAGTCTCTCGTGTAGAGCCAGTAAGTTGCCAGCTGCTTTTGGGGCTTTTCCACCATAACCGGAATCCCAGTTTTAGACTTGCCTACCTTTGGGAGCAGATAAAAATGCTCTCAGAAAAGCAAGGAAACAATGTGAATGTTGTGACTTGACCTAGAATAGCTACTGGGCAGTGGGCACCTGTGGTCAATAGTTTTTAATGAAATTCTGGCTCTGCTCCATTTTTATGTCTGGTACTTCAGTTTTGTGTGTGCTTTTGTGTCACTTTAGATCCTTGCTTATTCTGGTCTGTCCCTGTTGGCATGCATCAGACTTGAGCTGGTTTTCTTGATTGTCCTACGTGAGGGATCAGAGTTATATTCAGTTTGTGCTACAGTAAAACTTTGGAAAACATGGACAGGCATGAAGAGGTTTTGTTTTGTCATCAAAATTTTGTGAGATTTGACCAGTGAGACTTTTTGGACACCAGCCTGTTTGACTCATTCTCTCCTCACTAGGTTTCTTGAGAATTATTTTGAAAACATATTAATAAGAATATCAGCTCCAGCCATCACTGATGGTTACAATGACAAAAATGTGTCATAAAAAACCCTGAAGATGTACTTCACCTTGAGATTCACAAGGACATTTGTGCACACATTCCCTCCTCTAAAACAGGCTATGAATTTCATCTTCCAACTTTGCTTTCAACTGCACACAAACATTCAGGGAGAAAATGTTTATACAATGCTTGGAACAACACGGCACATTTCATACAAAGAAGGAAAGTTGGATCCTGTTAATTGCTCCAACAATGAAGTCAATTAGAGAAGTGAAGCTTGTTAGGTATCCGCTAAGATTCTACTTAATGGCTCATTACTTGTAAGCATGCAGTCTGATCTCATTTATAGTGCCATGTAAAATAGTGAGTGAGATGGAGAAGCATATTGAAGAACAAACTGTACTGTTATTTAATTTAATTTTCTGTTTACTTTTTATACTGTTGCTAAAATGAGTTCCTTCTAATATGAAACTATTTAATCTGTCCTATCTCACTACTTCTGTCCAACAAACCTATGACATGAATCCTCTTTATACTGTGTTTAGCTAAGTATGTAGAGTAACAGATTTCAAGAGCCTTGTCTGATTGCTTAACAGTGCTCACTCCCTAAATTAATTTCTTGTTCCTTCAGTTATTTTATGCTTATAAAATAGAGAGATGGGGATCTGAGAATAAGAACTGCCCTAAGGACTAGTGTCTCACTCGCTTCCTTGGGGAATGAGTGTAAGTCATGTAGGTGATGGCTTGTTGGGCTGTTGGCAGTGAGGAAGGGTGGGTTTTCATTCCCATGCAAGCACAAGCCAGTCATTTACTTTGTACGGTGTCGGACTATGGGTGATTATTTCCTTTTTTGTTCAGGCAGGGCTGAGTAGGCAAAGGACACTGTCTTGTTCAGTATTTATGGCTGGTATGACTCAACAGGGATCTCGCAGTTATTAAAACCCTTTGTTTCTCTTTATCACAGTCTGCCTTAATACTTTTCTGTCTAGGCAGCAAGTTTCTCCATTACTTTTTGCTCCATTAGTTTTTGTTGTGGTGGTTTGCAAGTAACTTACTGCTGGACAGACAGATCCTTCTAAGCAGCAGCCAGCCCTTCCCTCAAGGCAAAAGCAGAGCCTGGGTCTCCCAGTGAAGGAGCCTGTGTCCCCATGAAGATGTAATAATGGTGACCTGCAGGGACAGTGCACTACGAAGCCAGTTAATAGCTGGAAACTTAAAAGTTGTCTTGAGATTTACCTCACATGTAACACCTTTCATTCCAGATACTGGATGGAGTTTAGTCAACTACCCTGGTATTTGAGTAGTAATTATCCTAAGGAGTTCCATGATTAGGGTGCAGTATTCACAACCATTTCTGTAAAATAACACAGTACTCTGCCTTGCTTTGAGAAGGGTAGCAGTGCTTTAAAAGGAATGGCTGCTAACAGGAGTAATCCTATAATCAGGATAATGTTTTATACACAAGACTATTTTTGTACAATGCCACTAGAGTAAATGAGCCTATTCTGATAACATTGAACAAGTACTACAATTTTCCAGGTGGGCAACTTTGATTAGGCATTGGTCTTTTTCTTTGGGAACTTAAGGTTCTGCTAAACAACATACTGTGCTAAATTATTTAGTATATTGAGTTTAAAATAAGATAATTCCTCTTTATAAATACTTGTCTCTCCACTATATGCTCAGAAAGATAGTTCGGGGGTTTTTTTGTCCAGCACTGTGGGGTTATAAATACTTAAATACTCTCTCAAAATACTGCCTTCTTCAGCACTATAAAACAGAACATCTTAAGTTTTGAGATTTATCTTGGGTGTAAATATGCATAGGTAGTGTCATATTTTTCACCTGTTTTATTGAATTTTAGTTGTTTGGGGTTTTGGAGCTAAACCAGCTCAGAGGCGTGACTGTGTAAACTCTGAGCAGCCAGATATGCCAGAGCTGAGTGTCACTTGCATCATGGCCACATTTGAACCCACAGCTTTGTCTGCTTCCCACAGTGCTGCACTGCACATATTTTATAGGATAATGTACTTTCTGGATTTTGTGGATCTGTGGGAATCCATTCCTGCTGCTCTGGGCTCACTTAACGCATCAGTGTTACATCTTAATAAGCATGCATAAAACATGCCTATATGTGCACTATCCATTTTAATTACAGATATACTCAAGCTCAGATTCAGCATCTCAGTTCCCTTCGAGATGTTTTACTGCTCTTTCTTTGTGCATTATGAGTATCATTTTCATGGTTCAATCTATAAGATTTTGCTTCTTGAATTAACATCTGAATTTGACATTTTCTCAATCATAAATAGGTAGTGCTATAATGAAAACACACAGGAAGGCTACATTACATTCTCTGGCAATTTATTTTAAAGACATGTGAAGTGTGTCCTTCTTTCCAGGCAGAGCAGGTGCTATCCCATATAGCATATCTCAGTGCTTTTAAATCCTTGGGAAAATTATCTTTTAAATTACTTAAGGGGAAAAAAATAAAAAGGCAGTATAGCTTGACACCAAGGATTAACTTCTTCTACATAAGTTAATTTGGTTTAAAGATGTGATACTTTCAAGATATTGATTTGGATATTTTAGTTCTATAACTCCTAAGTTATAGGCAAACAGAGTACATTATGAAAATACTTGGCTGGATATTAAAATTCTAAAAGTACTTATGAAATAATTGCTAAAGTCATAATTGCTCTGATGTTCGAGTTCTTAAAAAATTGCAAAACAAAAAAAGAGAGTAGTACAGCAGAAGTGGTAAATAAATCAGTTTCTAGAAAGACCAGCATCATTTGTTCAAACAAACAAACAAATCCCCCAGCTGGGGCACACCATCTGTGACTTCATGTGTCTTCTTTGTAATGTTACACTGAGTCTTATACAACTAATTCCGAAGAGACACGGGGATATTTGGCATATAGAAAGTTTAAATCTGTGTGATATTCAGCTGTAGGAAAGTAAAAAGAAAACCTTACATATCTTGTAGAATCATTTTCAGTAATCCTTGATGCATTTTTTTCCTTAAAGAAACTTTTTTTTTTTTTTTACTTGAAGATTTAATTTGGTGCTCAGTGAATAGAGAGTGGATTTTCAAAAGATAAATAGAGTTTGGGAACTAGTAATGGATTGACAAAGTATCTGTAGAATAAATCATTTAATGAAAATGGCTCTTGATAATGTTTGGTAGCTACTGAGAAGGGAAAAACAGAATTCTGCTACAAAACTTATTCATATCTCACATACAGTACAGAATTTTGCCTAACTAGTAAGACCTTTCTTTTCTAAAAAAACACCTAACCAAACCTAAACGAAACAAAAAAATCCCCCAAACCAAACAAAATATCCAAACCGTGAAAACAAAACAAAACAAAAAAAAAACCAAACACATATACACCCCAGCCCCAAACAAAGAACTGCATTTTCTGTATATACAAAGGCTTGGCAGAGACTTTGAAAAACATGGACCCCCAAAGGCTGCTAAGGATGGCATGTGGAGTTTGGCGTCTCCGTGTTGCCAGTTATGGGGCAGAGCGGGTCCATCAGCTCTGGATTTTACCATGATTTTTTCCATGCTGCAAAGGTACCCCCAGCTGCTTGGTTGGGCTCTTGGCTCAGCCTCAGGAGTGACAGCTGTGCAGCCTGGCTGGGGAAAGGTTGGCAGAGTTTTCCTTCAGCTTCTTGCTGTTTTTCAGAGAACAGCCCGATACTGACACATGGAGTATTAAGCCAGGATGTGCCTTTCAAAGCAACTATTGGAAAGGGTTGGAAACCAACAGGGAGTCCCAGAACCCTGTTCTTATTATTTTCTACCTTTGCAATGGTTCTACTGCTTTTGCAGTCCATGTGGAAATGAAGTTCACCTAATTAATAGTAATGAAGACCATACTGTGAGGAATGTTGCAAATAAGTAGATTTGTAGAAGATTTGTAGAACACATTCTAAGACAAATAGTCATGTTTTTCAACAGCAACAGAACCTAGTAATCTGAGGTGTTCTATAGTTATTTGTCTGTAGTTGCTGTCACTTCCCCTTGTTAATAACTTTGTCACTTAAATTACAAGTTCTATTCTGAATAGTTGTAGTTGGTTTATTTAGCAGAAATCCTTTGATCACATTTGATTTCCTTTGTGCTTCAAGAAAGTAGTGCTTATGGTGCACTTGTGCAGAGGTTTCACATTTCAGACTCATTTTCGACTCTTTTTTTTTTTAATTGTCAGGTGCATAAATTATTGCTGATCTTTCATTTGCAGATTCTTGCCCTGAAGTTATGTAGTCTCCTACTGATGTTTTTCTGTTGCTTAGTTTTGAAACACCTGTCACTTTCCCAGGAATTACTTCAATGCGTCTCAGTTTTTTTGGCTTCCCAATGGAATTAATGCTACTTTTTAAAAAATGATTTTTTTTTTGTCTTGGTGTCATTATACTTATTTTGCTGGAATTAATGCATCATTAGAGTTCCTTTCAAATAAGTCATAAGGACTTGCCAGATATTCTGGGTTATGTACAGATCATGAATTAAAAGAATTGTGCTAATTAATGACATATTTTTAATTTTCTTCTTTAATTCTACAGTATTAGATGAGCAATTGCCAAAGATTCTGATTTTTTCTGGATGATTTCTAGAGGATAGTATAAGGAGATCATGTTCTATTTTCTGGAATTTATCAATTGATGTAGGAGGTTCTTTAGGAAACCTAAAGCAAAAAATTCTCAAATTTGTAACATAGAAAATTACTTGTTCTCAATTCTTTTGAATTTGTTTGTCTTTTGTGCCCTTTGTTGTCTCACTAAAGGTATGTTGGACTGTTCCCTGAAATAGCTCTGTTGGTTTTGATTATTTTTTATTTTCTTTCCTGCAGCCCTATCCATTTGCTTTCAAGTTTGTAGTTTCTTGTGCTCTCTGCAATAATTACATCTTCATTAAAAACCTTGAATTAGTGTACTGCTGCCTCAAAACTCAGCTGGTTTCCATATTTATATCACCATTTTAGTGTATTCTGTATGAATTTTCTTTCAAGGTAGATAGTATGGTAAGGGGTTTTTGAATGCTTTACAGTGGCTGGTTTTCCCCTCAAATGTGAGGCCCTTGACATTTTTATTCTGTTTGAGAAGGAAAATTACATTGTTTGGAACACCATACTCCATGCTAGAATATCCTATAGTCCATTTTGGACCATTGATCTTGAAAACAGAGCTTTCAAAACAACCTCTGTCTCAGTAAGACTATAAGTTTATGTGGGGTAGAAGAGCTATATGAAGTAATCTGGTTCTATGGCATTTCATATCCATTTCTCTTCTGGAAGTGCTGGGGCTTCCCGTGTTCCAGAACGTCTTGCCTCTCATGTAATGATTACCCTTTTACTTAACTAGTGAACTAGCTTTTTGAATAAAATGTACTAAGAAAGACTAGTTTTGCAAACAGAATACACTCTTCCCACCCATCCCAGCCTGAAAAACCTATCATACAGTAGTGTCCTCTGTGTAAAATGGAAACTGGCTGAACCTCAACACCAGCTGCACACATAGGAACATCTTACCTGAATGCTAATTATTCTTTGATATACCACTACAACACTGAAATGAAGAATTGCAGAAAATGTTGTAATCCACCTAATATGAAGATACAAGCCTGAAGTCCAGCCTTATGATAGTCCTACATCTTGCTAATTAACTTCAGATGCATTGAGTAAAAATAGTACAATTGAGAACACAGCAGGAGAAATGAATGCTATTAAACACTCCGAAGCAGCTAGAAGAAATGTGTTAATTTGTAGAGATGCTAATTTTAACAATGCAAAAAGAACCAACAGTCTTATTTAACAACAGAAATTATAATGCAAGTGTGAATCATAACAGAGTGACATATTGAACATTCCCAGATTAGCCTTAAAGTGGACAAGATTGTCCCTTTTGGGCTATGGGCTGGATTCATGCTGTGGGAGCAATGAGATGGTTGTCAGGCTGAGTGTTACTGGATCAGGCTGTTGAAGAATAAACCTTATTAGGGCCATACAAGGCGTTGTATAAAGGGACAGTATTTGACGTAGACAAATTTTTCTTACTCTGTATCTCTATTGAAACATAATTTACTTCCTCCATGATGGAAATGCCTTTTGTTACAACTGCATATACCTTGCAACTGAATAATCCCGTGTTGGAAATGTGTAAAATTGAGTTTCTGTGCATCCCAGGGACCATTCAGCAACGCTGTAATGCAAGACTGGTATATTCAGTGAACAGAAAATTACTTCTAATAGCAGATAAAATATGTGGATGTTAGTTTCAGATGATACAAACAGCACATAGTTATTCAGGTTGCAACCTTGTCCCTTAATAATTTAACGACTTACTTCTTTTTGATTGCTGGCTTGCAAAGTGTTTGTTGTCAGATCTATAGTAAAAACAGAAAATCAAGGTTGTCTTCATCATGATACTTGGGAAACCTCAGGTAGTTTTGCAGGCTCATGCAATTATGCACTGAAGAGTCCTATTGACCTGGCCAAATTCACTTCAGCATCAGGCAGCACTCTGAATGAAATGTAAATTAATTTTGAAGGACTTCTATAGGTCTTGATGACTGATGGGTCCAGTAGGTTACAATTGCTGGGCTGTAGCCTTGCTTTTGATACTTTTATATTTATATGTATATATACTAAAAAGATAGTTATACTTTAGTTTTATTGATCAGTAGAAAAAAAACCACCCAAAAAGCAACACCCAACCAAAACTAACAACTATATTGCCTTCCAGTTCTTACCATTTCTTAAATAATGATTTCTGCTTTCCAGGGAGAGGGAATATCAAAGGCAGGTGTATGCAAATTCTCTGATGTTACATACAAGGCCCCAATTACTAACATTGTTTATTGGGGATACTGAACTATTGTGAGAGAATTGTGAGGAGGCAATGAGTAAGGTAACTCCCACACTGTGAGAGGGTGAAGCACTTAATAGTGTCTTCTGGTAAATTAATGGAGTTCCCCCTGCCTTGTACAAGAGAATGCAAAATTCAAAAGTAATAGAAGAGCAATATAAATGTGTTATAGAGACACAATTGATAACATTGCCTTAAAATTTAAATATACTGTGAATGGCTTTAAATTAACAGCTCTTGGAACTCTTGTAAACAGCTCTTGTAAAACTCACTCATTTGTGACATAATTTTATTGCATTCCTGTTGCATATACAGTGCCAAAATTACCCAAGAAGAACATCCATAGTAGAAAAATGAAGTCTAGTGTGCTTAACAGGCAAGATAACAGTGGTTAAACAATGTAATTATGATAATCATGTTGTTAGAAAGCTGTGAATCAGTTGCTGCCACTGCTTTGCATTTTGTTTGAATGCTTTTCCATGAAAGCTGTCAGCAGCAGTGAGGATGTCTGGGAGGAGCAGGGGAAGGGAAGCTGCGTACTGGGCATTGATTAGATGCATTTCTTATTAATATAAGTACACTTAGATGGAGGCATGACATATTCTCAGGCTGCAAAGTTAACAAGCAAGGCAGGTAAGCAGATAATCTAACAATGAGTAGGACTAATCATTTAGCAAGAGTAGGAATTCTTGTGATGAATTATTATCTAAGGACAATCTCTTAAATCTGATTTAATTAAGGATATGACCTGTCCATTTCTTTGAGAAAACATTTGCCTGGCTTAGGAACATCTGGTTCCTAAATAAGACTGTGTGACCTAAAAGCATACAAGTAGTATTCTTAGTGGTTTAGCAATGATAATTCTGCTCCTGAAGATCTGTCCATCCTTGATGAAAATGGTGTGGAAAGATATGTCTTTATCAAATAGAGGTTTTATTCCAAAATACAGACTACTACAAAAAAAGAGGCTCAATATTTTGGAAGACAGAGCTGCACACAGAATTGAGGTCTGATCTGTGTTTATTTCATTTGAATGACTTTTTGATTTTGCTATATGCACCAAAAATTTTGTAAAAACTGTAATTTTTTTGCTCTGCAGAAGCAACTGGAAAGCTTTTACTTGTAATGAAACACTTGGTGAAATCTCATATATACTCTCAATAGGATTAAAATTCCAAAATGTAGTAAATATTGGTTAAAAGTGATTTGGGCAGGGATTAGTTTTTCTGGGGTTTTTTTTGAGTTTTTTTGAATGGGGATGTAAAGCCGGTGTAGAAAAGCATTGTAGCAGACATACAAAATTTTAATTGTTCTTTCCAATCACATAGTGTCAGATGTAAATTGCTGCCAGGCTGGAAGGAGTGAAGAGTCACGCCCTTTGAGAATGCAGTTCCTGATGGAGGGTCAGAGAGTGGTGCAGGAATACCTGAATGAATGGCTCTGCCAGCCATAGGATCTCCAAGGATCTTGTTAGTTCTTTGGAAGGAGATAACTTTCCATCCTGTCGCTATTCTCCCCAGTAGTGCCAATCTCTCTATCGTGTTACTTCAAAAATGGCTAAATTGGCTGTTGTGAAGATTATTCCCACCATCATACTATGTACATCCAAAGTGCACTAATGTCAAGGACACACTTTCCTCAGTAAAATGCAACATAGACTGAACATCTTTTTGGAGAATCTGAAGAATATTAACAGGGCCTATCTTCTGAGATAGGGGAGATATTTTTTCCTTTTCTCTTTTTTTTTGTGGTATAGCTTTTGTATAATAGCCATAATCTTAATTGCTTTGTGGTATATAGTGCCTGCCATAAATGGCTATCAGGATTGATTAAATGCCTCAGCTTCAATATTTAATCAAACTCACCAACTGTCAATTGCTGTATACTACAAAATCATTAAATTGTTCCTTAAGTGTGATGCAATAAACCAAATCATTAATAAATCAGGTATCACGTATCTTTATATCTTCTTTTGTTTTAACTAAGGAAGAAGAGCATGGTATACAGAAGTAAAATGATGGCAAGGAATGCAAGAAGTGATCTTCTCCAGCAAGTAAAAAGGTGCTAAGAGTTGCTGATGAGCTGATCTGCATTTCTGCTACAGAGAAGAATAAAAGAATGGACTTAACATGCAGTAGAGAAGTTTTGGGTTGGGTTTAGGAGCGAAGTCTGAATCAACTTCATTGGAGCTTGTTCAGAAGAGGTGAGGTGGTTGTCTGAGGGAAATTGTCTGAGGACCGTAGATCATGCTTTACTGTAACAGGGTGTATGTAGTAACCTCAGGACCCTTCTCAGCAACTGAACCCTGGAGAGTCCAGAACTGGTCTGATGTGTGCCAGAGAAGGTGTTAGTCCTCAGTTGTACAAATATGAGGAACAGTGAGACTCTAAGTTCTGATCCCAGGTCTTGCTGGTCTAAGAGAAGTGGAGTTTGTTACCCTCACAGACTCCTCAGCGGGTCCTGGGGGCTAGGTTGTTGGTGTGAACTCCAGGCTTACAGAGGTAAGTAAATTGTCAGCTACTTTCCATGCTCCGTCCTTCAACCTTAGAAAGAAGGAAACCATGAAAGCAGGCATGGGAGGAAGCTTTCAAGTGTGGGTCAGGATAACATTGTGACTACTTTCTGGCTTCTTGTGGAGATTCACACTGACCGTGACTTGTTCTCCTGGCTGATGGGTGAGAGCAGGGACAAAACCAAGTCCTAATATCTTCCCAATTATTACAGAACCAAATCTCATCTGCAGCTGCCTTCTCCTCTCCAACGTGTCTAAAAGCTGGTACTGTACCATAAAGCAGTGTACCTCACATGTCACATACTGTTCCTGTTTTCCTTCTCTACACTGACATAAAAGAAATAGGAACTGATCTTTTGCTTTTAAGCAGAAGTCAAGGTCTGGAACTGAAAATGCTGCCTTGGAAGTGTGTTGGTGTAGTGTTTATCCGGTACTAACCCCAGAGGGAGAGCTGACTTCCCAGAAAGCAACAGTAGCATTTTTCTGGCTGTTCAGGAGCTCATCTGTCTTTGAAGAGGAAGATGGATGGTGTTGTGCAGGAGACTGTATTGCCATTGAATCTGCCAGCCCTGACCGGAGACATCAGTGTGTGGAATCTGGTGTGGGTTGTCCAGGCAGCACAGCGACACCTGTCCCTTGTACTTGGTTAAAACATGTATGAATTGAGGTGCTTTGCAAGCCTCATCAGATGTCTCCGTTGTCATTGTTGTCACTACTAATTAATGCTGTCCTGGTACCTGTGCTGTGGCGGCTTGGTCAGGAAATGACAGTTGATTAAATGTGTTTTTCTGGGTTAATTTTTTTTCCCTTGCAATTCCAGGATCGAATCATTGATGCTGGGCCAAAGGGCAATTACGCTCGTTTCATGAACCATTGCTGCCAGCCAAACTGTGAGACTCAGAAATGGTGTGTGAATGGTGACACTCGGGTTGGGCTCTTCGCAATTGTAAATATCAAAGCCGGTAAGGAAAACCCCTCTGTCAGTATTTGCAGTTAAAAACATGGGAGAGATTCTGTAAGGAAAAGGGAGGGGTTGTAACTCCCTGGGAAGATATTTAATATATATATGTATGTATAAAGAATCACCAACTAAATCACTATCTATTAATAAATATCTCAGTGCAGTACATTTACCCACTCACAATCACCATGGAAATTGTCACTGGCTGGGGAAGACAATTTCATAACTGCATACACACAGTGTTACCATTAAAATACCAATTCAATTGAATAGTATTTTTCTTCTGGCAGCAACAAGATCTTGTCTGTGGGATCATTCAGCTTACTTCTGCTGACACGTTTTACCCACCCTTATGCTTCTGAAGACACACAAAGGAAAATAAAAGAACTACTTCTCTAAACAAATTCATCCAATGTGATCCGAAATATGTCAAGAATAACACAGACACAACGCTACAATGCGGATTAAAGGCTGAAAAAGCAGAGGAACTCTTAAAAAAATTGATTGGCAAAACAAAAAAAAAAGTTTGCTCTCTTTTACGATAGGCAAAACCGACTCTGTTTCTGATATGAGCAACAGCAGTAAAACATTTTGGTTGCAAATAGGTGATAGAATGGAGAAAAAGCAGAGCCTGGTGTTCCATGTGTTTTTGATGAAAACACTTACAAAGCCACGTAGTCCTCACTAGCAGTCATTTTTATTTAAGTTAGAACCTTCTATCTTTCCACTCCGCTGTCATACCTTCCCACTTCAACCATTAGCATAGTGCTAGACAAAATTCTGTCAAACCTGTGAAGAAGACACAAAGACTAAAACAGAACTGAATTCTGAAAGAACACATAGAACCCTTCCACTATGAAACCAGAGTTACCCTTACGGGAGGACAACTCTGCCCCAAACCAGAATGCTCCTCATGCCCACTACTGTGTCTGAAATCCAGTGGCTGACCACAGAGAATTTAGGTTTTTAAGAAGAACTTCAAGCACCTTGAATCCTAAAGAGGGTAACAAATATATCCATGAAAAGAGGTCTTGGATAAATGCAACACTTAAGCTCTGAAATAAAATTGGGCATGGCCATTCTTGTCAATAGGTCCTATTGCTGAAACACTATATAGGGTGTTGTAATTAAATTAACTATATAACAGGGCATGTGCATTGCCTAACTCAGCCTACAAATGTCTAGGTGGAGATTGCACCAGGCCATAAATTACCACTTTATTAACTTAACATGATTTCTTGTTGTACATAGAAACACCACTACCCTAGAACAGTGTTGTCTTCAGTTATGCAAAACAGGGTAATTCTAGGTGAAAGAAAATGATTGAAGGCCCTAGCTTTGTTCTGCACATAGTTTGCCTACAACTTTTTTGTGGACTCCTTGGATACAGCAATTGTTCATACCATTTTATGATTTTGGAGCATTAAATTTTTTTTTTAAGACTGACAACTCTACAGTTAGGCACACAAAGAAAACACCAAACTATCTCTGTGAAGATTAATACACAGCTCTCGACAGTATTGAGAAAATAGATGCCAGAACTTAGTGACTTCATAATTCCAGAGGGACAGGCTGAAATGAAGAAACAAGTCATGTAACGTCTTCAAAGTCAGTCATAAAAAGGCTAACTGTTCCCATAGAATTTTCTTATTGTTTCTAAAAAAAGGAGCCAGAACTCTTCCATCAGAAAAACATTAGTCAAGCACTCACTGAACATATGTTTGACAAGCTGTGTCTTACGTTCATATGAACTTCTTGACCATGGTCGCACCAAAGGAAACTTATCAGAGAATGATAAAAATGGCAAGTTTAATGCTTCACCAGAACAGTGAATTTGCTGGGAAGATGCACGTGCAAGAGAAAAAGGCAGCCATTTTTTTCACGAAAGATAACAAAAATCATCAAGCATAAAATTAATCTGGCACTTGTTCTCACTGCCTAGAGTGTGCATTTTTCAAATTCTCAGCAAAACTCCGTTTATATTAACCAGATTTGGCATATACTTACATAGGGAAGAGCGGTCATCCCTTAAAACATCCCACTGTTTTAAACATGATTTTGGTTTTTCCTTGCTTAACAGAAAAAATACATAGAGTAAGCTTACTCATATCCTTTTCCATCTCGAGGGAAAACATTTGACATTAATATTCAGCAGCTCCTGAAAAGAAGTTTTATATAATGTCTAGGTCCTGCACTAAGAAAACAATCATTTCAGTCTGGATACTGGAATGCCACAAAGTCTCTTTGTGCAAAACCCACTGTTCTCCACCTCAGCAGCATACTCAACACTGCTACAGCAAAATAACAATTAATGCTCTGATTTCATCTGTCTGAGCTTCATGGTCAACCCCAACAAGCCAGCCTGAAAAAAATCAGGCAGTTCGCAAGAGAGATTCTAAGAACCATCTTTAAGACACTTTGGAAAACAGAACTTCAGAAAGAAAAACACTTAAAAGCCACAGCCCCAGAGGATATGCTTAATGTTTACATTATATACATTCCCTCAAAAAGCTGAATATAAAGCATACTTTGAAAACTGAAAGTCGTAAAAGTGGATGGTGTGTATGATGGGGGCAAATATTGTGGAGAGGGAGAGGAAGAGAGAGAAAGAAAGGCACAATTAAATAATCTTGATAAGTATATGGGCTTTTAAAAGTCTCATCTTGCTCCACTTCAAATTGCAAATATTTGCTTCTAACTATCATTTTTAATGCAAAAATATCACCGAGTACGACTATTTTCACAATACTACTGACTTTTCCATTAGTACAAAAGGAATTTTTTATATTTTTTTTCTAATACATTCACACCATAAATCTACTTTATAGCTGACTGGCTCTGCAAATCCTTTCATTGGCACAAAAGAATTTTTTTTTCTTACTTGAACAGGCAATTGTGAATTCAGGAATGACAATCCCTAAACAAACTCGGAAATCAATAGACGAGTCCTACGCCAAATAATTCATGAGCAGGAGCCTAAGATTAGACTTCTTAATCCATTATGTGACAGGCAGCACTCAAGTCAAGGTTTAAGTAACAAGTAACTCAGTGTAGGCCAGATTTTTGGCTTTATGTACAATGTAAAGATGTCTTTGTAGCAGAAGTTTTGTTTACAAGGCTGTTC
>JAOXNG010000003.1:31698013-31712528 GCA_028566535.1 Scolopax minor
ATTTAATTGGATATAATTTCCTCCATTGATTTTTACAAGAATTTCTTTGTTGATGTTATCACATGAATAAACGGCTAAGAATTCAATCTTATTTATATTCCACTGTATTAAAAATTAATTAATAGCTCTTAATTTGCATTTTCTGCAAGTACCTGGTGGCTGAGCATCAAAATATATTCGTCAAATCTTCCAGGCTAATTGGTAAACAGAAAAAACTAATTGTGGTTTATACAAACATAATTAGGCTAGATGCAGAACCATGATCTCAGAGTTACAGGGAAAAAAATTGCCAGTAATTATCACTATCCTTGTGCATCAGGATGGCCTGATGTACATTGTCCATTATCTCTGGGATAAACCCACATCGTCTCTGGGCTAAACAGGAATCATTCCTCTTGAAGGAACAAGTGATGTCTAAACGAGTGGGATAATACAGCATCTCTTTAGATGTCCTCCTGGCCTGATCTGCTCATGAGGCTCCATTCTAGGGTAATTCAGCAGCAGGAGAGTCAGTAGCCTCACTGGGGATTTGATCCTGCAACACTGTGTAATCCTCTCACTTTATTTTAGCCCTTATCAAAGGCCAAAAACCATCATGTTTTACAACAGGGTCAGAATATAGACCTCTATTAAAGGACAGGGAATTGAAAAAATAAAGATTGCATTTGACTGTCTTTCAAGCAGAAGTAGGTAGGTGTTAGAGCATATGGGTATTATTGGTGGTATATTATATGTAGTAGGTAATAACTGAAAATAATAATAGAATAATGAAAAAATTAATAAAATGGAAACAATAGGATGAGTTACTTAGTGCTAAATTAGCAGATTTTTGGAATAATAGTAAAGGAATTAAATCTTAAAATAACAGTGAGAATTTTTTGTGAGATTGGGAGGATGTATGTATAATTGTAGGAGTGAGATTTAGTAAAACTTGTAATTTCAAACTGAAATTGGAATATCCTAGCAAGAAGCCAGGGATTGAAGTTGTAAATGACAGGAAGTTCAAATACCCTGGTATTTGTGTAGATCTAATCTCAGCTAATAACTATACCTCATTTAGGGAATTGCTAAATTCAAACAAAATTCATCCCGATTAACAGACGTTCTGCTGTAGTGGAGATAATATAAAGAGTAGAGAAAAATGAAGAGTGTATCAGCATTAGAAAAGAAGCAGCTAACAAATACACCGAAAGATGTTTATTTCAGGAAGAAATGCAATCCATTCTCCTTCTTCCGGGGAATATGGGAAAACATGCAAGATGCTATGCAGCAGGAGGCAAGAAGAAAGACTGACCATTGGAATCCCTCAAATAAAAAGGGTAGACAATAAAATCTCCATGTGCCAAGTCAATGTTGAAGCCCAGATTAATATTCTGAATTTACAACAAAACTATGCTGCTACAGTTCATGTCCAAACCCCTAAGATTCACTAGCTGTTAATAAGGCAGTTCTTTTCCCCATCTTGTCCTATGATACACTGCATTTGTTAATATTCTGGCAAGCGTTAAACACATTAGTTTTCTATAAGCAGTAGGTAAAAGATAAACTGAAGGTCATACTCTTTCTTGTCTTCTGTTACATATTACAGTGGCATGGCTTTGGTTACCTGTGTCCTAAAGACCTGTGTGGTCCTAAATATAACTACAGAAATACACATTCATATTTTTCTGAGACTGTGTTTCTTTTCCAATTACTATCTGCAGTATATTATCTCCATTTCACAGCCCTGTCTCTTACATTTTCTAATGTAATGTACGATGATAAGCATGTGCAATAAATACTAGTAAAAGCCTAATTTAGAGTTAGGAAAGACATTTACAGTGTTTTCTGATGGTCTTTCTTCCTTGAAATATTTTGCCTCATGCAGAGTTATAGAAGAAAAGTACTTTTTGCTTTAATGCATTTACTAAGCAATTTCCAATTGAGGAAGCACTGTAAATGTTTTTAGCAGTCTTTTTCTTCTTTTAAACTTATGGGATAAGTTAACTAATACTGTCACTGGTTATCTAGAGTATTAATTGCATATTGTTGGGGCAGGGCTTTATTTTTTTCCTTTTTTGTGTGAAAAATTTTGTGTACTGCTATTTCAGTCTAAGAAAAAGGAGAAGTATAAATAAAATTTAGTAATATACTTTTCTACATCAAGTTCTTCTGAGGTAATAAGGCTGGAGAAGATAAAATCTGTTTTTTTTCTAAAACTTTTAAGGAATACAATATCATAATTTGATTGATATATCTCACTAAAATATAACTCCTTTTCAAGTGCTCTTTTTTAAAAACAAAGAGTTTATTGGCTTTTTTTCTTCTGTGGAAATTAAGATTTTTGAATAAAGGAGGGTTAAAAGTACAAGTGGCATTTAAGGGTATGTGTTAATGTAACTATTTTAAGCCATTGCTGAATTCCTTTACTCTGCATCTTAAGAAAAAGATCACAACAATTATGTACAGGATGTAATATTTCTCAATATATCTTTAGACCCAACCTGGGGAGCAAGGGGAAAATGGAGTGTAATGGTCTGTTTTTATTAGTCTGAAGTTTAACAATATATTTTTATTAATCTAAAGTCAGTGAGTGGTGTTTGAAGGCATAACTGTAATTTCTAAACTCTTCCAAGTGTGGCTTGGACATAAAACCATGCTCTTCACCAAAGGCCTAAAAACAATCAGCCCTGAATTAGCTGTGGTGTTGCGTCTTCTTCTAGATTACATAATTTATTTCTTTTAAGTATTGGTAAAAAGTATTTGTCTCCTTATGAATGGTTGATAAAAATATGAGAATAATTGTTCAGCCATAAATGTGGTTTATTAGTATTTAGTTTAAAATGGTTTTTACTTGATGTCATCATTTTGTTGCTGCCCAAATCAAAAAGCTAATTAGGTGTAGCCCAAAGCTGTTTCCAAAAGAAAAACTACAAATAAAATTAATTAGCACAAATTGTTGACTAGTTTTGGTAAGCAAACAAGGTTAATCTTTCAATGTTTATAAGTAGTAAAAATATATTAAAACAATTAAATTATGTTTAGCTGCAAAGTATACAGCATCATTCAGCAAGCCTTCTTTAACATTTCAGAGATAAACTGTGTGTCTGAAGGCATTATAAAGTGGAGAAAGCCTGTTTCCACATTATGTGATCATTTATAGATAATTTACTTTGCTACTACATTTTCCCACTATAATTCTATTACATTTAGGGGCTTATTTAATAACATTTATCTGTCTGATGTTAAACTGGGCATGACGTAGTCCTGCAAAACTGTAATGCTGGAGTGCAGTTTACCATCACTGCTTGGAAAACCCAAACCAGCAAGAGCCAGTCCTCCTTCCTTTTAATTCACCAGGCATTAGAAATATCTTATCTAAAAATACCAAGGCAAAAAAATAGTAAAAAAAGGAGGACTGTCTAACATTTGTTATGTGAATGGGCAAAATAATGGATCTGTAGAAACAGCTTTCTCTCATTGGTTAAAGATCATGAAGCATCTCAAAATGAATATGGGAAAAGTAAATCTGAAAAATCCATGCAGTATCTGTTAAAAAAAAATAAAAAGAGACAAACCTTATGTTCAAGAAAAGAGTTGTCTCTCACTTGTTTACAGATAATGGCTTGAATGTGTTAATGCAGTCTTCTGACAATGTTGTGAATTTTGAAGAATGCATTGTTTCCATTTTATAGATGGAAAATTATAAAGAGAAAAAATATTATTTAATAAAAATTAATTTATTTATCCAGTCTAGGAAAGAGCTGAGCAAGGAACTGCTTTTGAGTTCCTGAATTCTACACTGAAGAAGTGCTTTTGGTGTTTGGTTTTGGCATGAGTCACCAACACTAAATATTTAAAGAAAATTCTCAGTACTGAGGTAACTGAATTGAATTTTGAGATGGCATTAATTAACATTGCTTCACTGGTGCCACTAGCTATGTAAATATTAGGCAACCTACTTTATAAAAGCTGTAAAGTCTGGGTTTTTTTTCAATGTGCTACCAGAATTTACTGAAATGTATAATATACAGCTTTATTGCAAAAGCCTAAAGACCAGGGTATAATTTTTGTCAAACAATGTTATTAGAAAGAAATTTAGGCCATAATTCTGCTGTAAACTGCAAGTTGGAGAAGGTTGTGTTGATTTGGCACACAGGTTTTCCCATATTCCACTTGTTTAGTATTTTAAAAACTGGTACCTATTGGAATTTGTCTTAATAATAATTTTTTCTAATTATTCAAATTTTTGTTTATGCATATATTATCTTGCTAAGTATGGTAGCACTAGACTGATTAAATTTAATGAATTACTGAAGTACATCTGCAGCGTTTTACATCCTTAGCCTCAAGAGATGAACAATTTTAGAGCCTTACAAATAACAATTGAGGGTAGGATATACAGTCACCTAAAGAGAGGTAAAGGGACTTTTTTAAAGTTTGGAGGATGTAAGGAGTTGAGTATGCCCAAGGATACACAGAATCCCTTCTACCCAGTGTGGATTGCCTTACTCCATCTTGTGGAAATACAAAAGTTACCCATTATTAAGATATTTTTGTTCTTATGTTGTTGTGGAGTATTACTAAGTTTAGGTCCAGTTTTTCCTCTGAAGCACCTATAACTTATATGAAATCCCAGCATTGTTTCAACCTAGTCTGTGTTTGCGTGTGATGCTTGGATCCCTGCAATTCCCATTGAATTCCCAGCCTAGCGTTCCCTCACTCTTTTCCCAGCATGATATGGAGCTCCCTACCTCCTCTGTTACTTCCTTCACTGATTTTTTCCTTCTTCTTCTTTAAATAGCATCCTCACTTCAAGAAGGGCAATAAGGCAGCCTACTTTTCCCTGCTTTTTGTGAGCTGACTTCCCTGTAGGTCTCCTTAGGCATGGTCACAGGTACACCTCAGGGCTAAAAGGAAGAATTTATAATTCCAGAAGGGGAAAGAGTTCCTGGGGAAACTCCTTCCCTTCTCCTTTCTATCCTTTCTGAACAGCATATCTGAATGCCTTGGCAGCTCCTGAGAAAAGGTCTTGTCAGAGCCAATGTCCCGACTTATCCCGTGGGGAGTTGTTGAGAAAGAGGCATGTAAGAGGACTCTGACTGCAAGGACCAATTTTAACTAGTTAAATCACTATGTTTAATAATGTTTCTGCAACCTCATTTCAGATTAGTAATGGAGCCCTTTTACGAAATCTGTAAATGATGTAATATTACCAAGGAGTGCATGACATGGCTGATTCTACTGTATTTTTTATGGCTTAATGGGAAAATGCCCAGCTAAATCAGTTTCTTTGTTTTCTTCCTTCTCACTAATGAGAAGTGCTGTGAAGAAGACTGACTCTGCCAGAGTTTTCCTAGCCAAATGGAAAGGAAAATAAACCCGAACCTTTTGGTTAAGTACAGGACCAAATCTTCAGATCACATTGCTTCAATAAATCACTTTAAGCTCTAAACAAATATATTGGGGTGAATATTTTGCCTGTTCGCTCTGTAAGCTGTTGAGCTTTTTGAATTTCTACTTCTTCCCTGAAACATCATCAGTTTAGAATTCACCCAGTAAACCAGGAAATGTCCTTCTGCATGAGTTGGGAGGATTTTCCAGTTCACACAATAAGGTCAGTATGGCAAGTGGTGCAAAAAAAGAATCAGACACAGCAAGTTTCAGTAGCAGTGGTTCTGCACTCTATGATGGTGGAGGTGTTTTTATATTCACTGAATAAATACCACTTCTGTGATACATTAGTTTTTCTCCCTTGCTATTTGCAGTTGTCTTTAGCATGTTAATATGACTTTAGATGATGGTGGTTAAAGATGACGTAAGGCTGCTTGTGCTTGTATGACAGTTGTTTATATTGAGGTATAAAATGACTTGACTCTACTGGCACCTTAAACTTAATAACTGGGGGCTGAATTTTCTTTCTTTGGCTGAAATCTCACCTCGAGAGCCTCACACAGAGGTTTATTTCTACCCTTAAGATTCTAGAATCACATATTACTCTTGCTTTTCTATCACATTCCCTTTAAATTCACACATGTGCATTAAAGTGTTAGAAATTCAGTGCAAATACCTCCTCTTGGGATTATACTAAATGGTGATATTCAGTTACTGTACCTTGATGTCAGCCTGACTTTGGGAGAATCTGCTCTCTCTGTGTGTGCAGAATATTCAACTCAGCTATTACCATGAGGATCTGAGGAGGAAATTCTGCCTCCAATGTCTGGGTGCCGTTGGGATTTCTCATGCTATGTATAATGCATGATGCAAGTTGCTGCAGTTTTTTTCCCATAATTCTAGTCAATATCTCTAATCCTTTTGGCCAGACCTCTGCAGCACAAATACCTATGGAAAGACTGTGTACTGACACTTATTAATTGTTAATGAAGGGCAATTATTTTAAAATTTTGTGGTAGAGTTGCTAGGGAAGCTTGATAAAAACACAGTTTGCATTCATGTAAATAAAAGGCCAGTTATAACGGAATTTTGACCATTGGACAAACATGATCTCAGACATTCAGCATGCTGTGTATGGCTAATTAGAATCCAGAAACCTATTCTTAAGTATTTATTAATTATTCTTTGAGCCAATCATAGCATTTTAACAGCACCTCGTGCTTATAAAGGACACTGAGTAAT
This sequence comes from Scolopax minor, assembly GCA_028566535.1. Taxonomy (NCBI): domain Eukaryota; kingdom Metazoa; phylum Chordata; class Aves; order Charadriiformes; family Scolopacidae; genus Scolopax; species Scolopax minor. The sequence continues at coordinate 31,704,629 of JAOXNG010000003.1, forward strand.
TTTATTCATTTAACAATAGATTCAAGATTCTGCCTTGGAAAAGAGAACTCAAATTTCTGTGAATAGATATCATATATTGTATGCAATATATGCAAAACTAAAGGCAGCAAAACTAAATAGCTTCCAACAAAAGATTAGTTACCTTTTTTATCCAGACACAGACCTGATGGATGTCATGCATCAGGTATAAGATTTACAGAACTGGGATTGCTCCCAGCTGGTCTGCTCCTGTCCTGCTCCAACAACCTGGGTGCAGGATGGAGCTGGTTGACCTGACCACTGATACAGCCTCTGCTGGGACAGAGACAAAGTTTACATCCTAGCTTCTGCTTCATGGGGTGACTGAACAGGCTAAAGCCTGGATGAAAACAATCATTTGTGAAGCTCAGAGTAACAGCTCCAGAAATTAGCATCTCTGTGTTTTCTACGCTGCCTCTATAGCGTTGGAGTGGTTATTCTGGTATTTCTGAGGAAGGCATCACTGGAGTTCCTTGGTTCTGGGTTAGAGAGGTGACAGGATAAAAGAGGATTATGAACTTACTTGCATCTTGGCTTGGAGCAGAAAGTGGCAGTCATTTCAACAAAAACAAGTTAACATCTCAAAATGACAAAACTGAGTTGGCTTCTTATAAAATACAAAGTATAAACATATTTCAGGATAAAACTCTACAGAAGGAAGAACTGCCTGGAAAATAAGATCAAGATTTTCAGTCTACAAATGTGATGCCTGGAGATAACAACCTCATTCCTGTCTAGGAGGGAAAAAACCCCTTAAGGATATGTATCTTACTCATTAAAGTAATTAAGACTACTTAATATCCAGCTGCAGCACAGCTTTACATTCTGGCCCCATTTTATATGCTGGAATCAATTCCATTTAAGGTATTGGGACTAATGCATATTCAAGCACAGAGTGAAGCGTCTGCAGAAGCAGGCCATAAATGAGGGAACAGCTCTGCATGCTTAAACGCTTACAAGCTGAGTATTTTTCTTTCCCTAACTTGACAAGCTTTAGTTTATTACAACAAATTATTCACTAACGAATCTATGGTTTTTTGAATTTCAGGATGGCCAAAAGTGGTAATGGAGTAAATAAAAGTGTGGAAATTTTAAGTATTAGCATTTCCTGGCACAGCCTGAAAAAAGTAGGCCTGGAAATTCACCTTTAATTCTTTTGAAACACATGTAAATTTAGTCTAAAAGATTTCTTGGTTATTGATATCTGGTGTCTTGGGGGTGCTGGTGTTTTGCTTAGGTTTTTACTATGAACACAATGAAGCTGTGCAGTTTCTGGGAGTTTTGGTTTAAACCATGTCTTAGTAATTCTTATGGGATGATGTGCCAACCAGCTGGAAGGCCTAATTAATGAAAGGGCATTCCCCGCCTGTTGCTCTAGCCAAGTCTGGCTGATATCTGCAGGCCAGTATTTCCCCCTCATGAGTCTGTTTTTGAAGAATTACTTAGTATAAATGGTGTGGAGGTACCAGGTGGGAGTTTCAGTTCACCAGTGGTAAACTGAAAGATGGTAAGGGGATTTCTCTGTTCCTACAGAAGCAAGTATACTGAATGACTAGCAATCTTGAGGTGGGTAAAATAGCAGTGGGAATGTACCAGTACTGCAAAGATGTTAATTATGATTTACAAATCTTTCTAAATTATGAGCATTATCATTCTTACAATTAAGAAATTAAACTGGACATGTCTAAGGTAAAAGGAAGCAAAGGGTATGCTGAGCCTCTAGGGAAAATAAGCTGCTTGGAAAGAGGCTGAAGGAAGGGAGTGAGCTGAGAATTGTCTTGAAGCTTTTTGTAGGGCTCTGAGTAGATTTGTGTAAATGGCAGAAGATTTTTGTTTAAAGAATATTTAAATATTTAGTTTGCATGCTGAGAGCTACTAATCTTTACACTTGCAATTTCACAAGAAAGATATTCAAAATGATGAACTATTTGTAAAAGCTCTGACCAATGTTTATCTTATGTAAAATCTCTAAAAGCTTAATGTTGTCATTGAGTGTCTGCAAGCTGACATTTTCAGTAGCTGGAACCAGGGGTTGTAATGTAATCAAGACATTAAATGCAGTGAAGGAGGAAGAAAGGCTACTTTGGGAAATGCCAAATCATGTTCCTTCACATTCTGGCAAAATAAATATAGTTCTTGTCAAAATTGAGTATGAACACTCACTAGGTGCCACATAAAATAGTTACTGCTTTTCAGGGAGATTTATCTGAACTGGCATGATGTTTGTTAGCTGCTCCAGCTGAGCTGTGTTCTTAGGACATGTAAATATGGTTTAATAAAGATATATGCTGGGCTCTTTGAAATAATTACAAATATAGTTCACCTGGAGTATCTAGATTCCCAGTTCTGGTCTAGGGTAATAAACAGCTACTTCATCCTAGTTCAGAAATTTACCTGTGTAGCATGTGCCTGTTATGTTCCTCCTGGTCTGGTCCACAGTAAACATGAGTTCTTTAATCTCTGGATGCCCCCTTAGGAGTTCAAGTAATTGAAAATTGTTTTTTAAGCACTTCAAGTATCAAGTTCAACCCTTAGTGCTGGTTGATATACAGATGAAGTTCTTGGCTATGTTTTGGTCTGAGATTCTGGCAGAAAAAAAAGCAGGAGTTTGGATGCATTTGGATGTATCTTCCTCTCATGCTTTCTTGAGAGGAAGAGGAGAGAGGCTTCTGAAATTCAAAGTAAATATCATGCATGTGTCTAATGCTGAAATCTTAAAACTTGGATATGATGCATGAGAATAGCTCATGAACATATATTCTTGTCTGCTATCAAAGAGACAACTGAGTGTTGCTCTTGTTCTTTCACACTTATATCTTCTGTCTCAGCCAAGATACATTTCCTTCATTTATGATCTTATTTAGCATGCTGTCCACCTACTATTTGCATTTTCATTATGTATTTTAAATGAACAATAAAATAACCATTTACATAATGAATGCATTTATATTGATATTGTGTTATATAATTTAAAGATGGTACTTAATTATAACTTGTTTATAATTAAGTCTCTTGCTATGCCAGCTAGCTCTTACTATATTTAGATTTTATAAAACTTATAAAACTTAAGGAATAGTAGAAAAACATGACTATTAGAATGTAAAAATAATCTGTGGAATTGTTTTCTGTAACCCTTTTGTGACCATTTCCATTTATTTTGGGCTCTTCCTTTTTTACTGGGGTGAATATACATGGTAAATACTTAGAATATTTGCTGGTGAGGATATTCTGCAGAGAAACTGCTGTTATCAATTTTAGTTTGGATTTGATTTTCTAGTTGTTTCAGATCAGGGGGTAAAAATGCTTTGGGTTGGGTTTTTTGTTTTGTCTTTGTTTTTTGAATTTATATGGATGAAGAAAGTAATGCAATAATTTCAGGGTTTTACCTCTTTTAAAAGCTTAAGAACGAAACATGTACCTGCTCCTAAGAGCATCCAAGTGCTTTCTAAGTTTCATTGACAATCCAGCCTTTATTTTTATGATGCCATTGATTGTCATCTCATGCATTAAAATGGCTAATGATTAAACTGTAGTGGTTGAATAGGGACAGTTGTCAAATGGAGGTTTCGACTTTAAAGGTAACTGATTAATTTGAATATCTCACCATTTTAAGAATTCAGACTAGAAACCTTCAAAGGAATCATGCTCACCATCTTACAAAATGAAGTCTCTTTAAAATGCTGAAAATGTGCTTCCACCCAAATTAGTAAAAACTATTAGAGTGTTCAATCTATGCTTTCAGCATATGCTATTTCTTAACCAGAGTTATCATTGAGGGTAAACAACACTCTTGTTTAAAGGGATAAATAATTTGAGGTTTCACACATTAGCTATTCTTAGTTTGTTTAGCTTTTGTTGAAGCAGTATCTTACTGTGTCTGTGGTATGTAGTTTCCATAGAAACAAGCTGATTTGTAGCATGCTGGCAGCAGCCTGAAATGATCTTTAACCACATACTGTGTTTGGAAGATGAATGGTTCTGCCAAACATCAGGAAAGCTGTTGATGGTCCAATGTTGAGGCTCAGCATACCAGAGTCTGAGGCTGTGACTATGTGTCACATGAAGGTAGTCCATACAAGCTGTGTATATATACAGAAAGTTGAGTTTGGGCTTATATGGGGAAAGTTATTTTTGCAAAGGTCATAGACATCCCAAGGGAATAACGACAGGACCAGAGGAAATGGTATGAAGCTGTGGCAGGGGAGATTTAGATTAGATATTAGGAAAAATTACTTTACTGAAAGAGTGGTTAGGCACTGGAACAGCCTGCCCAGGGAGGTGGTGGAGTCACCGTCCCTGGAGGTATTTAAGAAACATGTAGATAGGGTACTTCAGGGCATGCTCTAGTGCCCAAGATATATTGGTCTGTGTGTGGGGTTGTGGGTGTGGGGTTTAGTTGGTGGGTGCTTTTTTGTGTGGTTCTTCTGGTTTTTGTGGTGTTTTTGTTTTGTTTTGGGTTGCGGGTGTGGTTTTGTTGGGGTTTTTTTTGATTGATTTTTTTGTGTTGTTTTTTTTTTTTAATGTGGTTGGACTTGATGATCTCAGAGGTCCCTTCCAACCACTAAGATTCTGTGATTGTGTGAATATAAAGAGTTGGCTGGAGCTAATACCAGGCTTGGCTTTCTGAATAAATGAACATATATACAAGAATGAAAGATTTTAATTAAATCCAATTTTGTGCTTTAAATTAGAGTTTTGCAGTAGCTGAGTTTTTGTTTCTTTCCTCAGCCTTCCCTTCTCAGTGTTAGAAGTTAAGGAAACAGTGGAAAACATAGAAGTCTTCACTTAAATGAAAAATAAGGATAAGACAGTAGAGGCAAATATCTTCCTTAAATAATGCCAAGGCAATAAGATACACTGCATCTTAGTGACAGCACAAGTTGCAACCAATTCACTGTGAGTTTGATATGCTGCTTAATGTTTCTATGCAGCAACTGACATTTCAATAAAAATAGTCTGATTCTTTTGCTGTTCTTCAGGCAGGATTTGAATCAATCCACCCAATCAATTTTAGGTTAACAGTTAAGGAAGGCTGGTATCAGTGAGGTGCTAAAAGCTGTGTGAGTACAAGGAATCAGGCCTGGTAAGTCTTCCTGATTCTAGTATTGGGGTTTTCTGCTGTGTAGAAAACAAAGCAAAACAAAATAAAAAAAACCAACCAAACAAACAAAATATGTTAAATTAGGAAATACATAGGACTTAAGTTGCTCATGTTTGTTCCAGTGCAGTCACAAAGGTACTGCTGGACCCTAGTGTCAAAAAACCCTGCTGTCAAAATCAAACTGTAATGAAAACAGTGCATGCACAAAAGTGTCCTGTTGCTTTTCTTCCCTTTCTCTGTTAGAAAAGAATTCATGCTGTACAATAGCAGAAGCCAATTATAATGATCTCTTATTTATTGACATCTTGCTCAAACAGCTATCAAAACAGAGAATTGCTATAACTACTTGTATTTTACAATGCCTCTCTTTATTAGCGGATCCATAGCTTCACTTCAGCAGAGAGCATAATAACTTTTGAGTGAGTCAGGAATTAATCTGATACAATTTGATTGCTCAGGACTCTTATCAGTCCCTCCAGTTGCTCAGTGCTTACTGCATATTTAACAATTGCTCCCTTGCCCGTGCCCGTTATTCGCTTTGTGGTTTTTCTGCCTGGATTTGGTTGTCCTGTCTTTCAGCTGTCTGCTGCTACAGGGGCTAAATAGGTCTGTTATGAAATATGAATAACAATTTGCTCATCTCCCCAAACCAACTGCAAAGAATATCTATTTTCAGAGCTGGTATGGCTATTTCCAAGCAATGAGTATTTATTAGTAGAATCTTCTTTATGGGCTAAATTTGTTTGTGGAGTAAAGTTGAATTCTTCTCTTGCCTATGTTGGATAGGTACTCCACAAGTAACCTCCTTATTTTTATAGTAGTGCTCAGAGCAGATTTGTTACTCGAAATCAGAGACGGTGTGAGATGTGGTGATTTCCACAAATTGATTCAAGAAACACCTTTAGCATATTTCATCTGTAGATATCGATTAAGTCCTGGGTGGGTTAAAGAGAAGCCCAGCATATTCAGCTTGCAAGGGGCAATCAAAACCCTGCAGCTTTAGTGTGGTGAAACAAATCATATTAACTTTGCTAAAGCAAAGCTGGATGAGCTTATAGCAATGTTTGGAATCAAAGTAACAACCTTGCTACATCAAAGCATAAATAGAAATATATATTTGATAAATGATAGTATACTAAATAGGGTCATTAACAGAAACACAAGGAATAAGGATGTAGGTAAAACCAGTGCAAACTAGAGATTCTATTACAATATCTGTTTCATTATCGTGCTGAATGCCATGTATTACAACTCCATAAGAAAATTAGGCTTGGTTGTGACAGCTCTTGATTTACATAGATGTTTTCATAATTCTAGTAGCAACTGATAAATAACTCGTCTGGGTTTAGTCAGCACTAGGTGCCAAATGTACTCATCTAGTGATTCCTGTCAAGTTCAAATGTATGAGGAGATGTATTTTCTCAGACTTTGTTTACATTAATTTGGCATATAAACAAGTTTTACTGTGTTAATTTGTTTTAGGAAAAAACTACTTTTTAATTTTAAAGGCCTGTTTAACATTGTGAGTTCACAAGCATAAATGTGAAACAATACTCCCTTTTCTTCAGGTGTTTTGTTCATAGGACTATTCTACTGCCAGCATGGACAGGTAAAGGAGTAAAAACATGAAAGCAAACTTTTGACTGACCTGATCTGGCAACAGAGGGTGAGCATGACTTTATATAGTAACTTCTAAAACTAGTATGATTTCAATTTGAAATAAGAAAGTAAGCGCTGTAAACACTCAAATTCAAATTTGTTAACCTGCTTATACAAATGTTTTACAGATACATAACTATTTTTTGTCTGTTACACACAAACAATTATTATTATTATTACAATGTCATTGGCTAAATGAAAATAGAACATGTGTATAATGCAGTCATTAAAACTAACAATATGATGGTTATAGGACCTTAATCTGAAGAAGCTACAGGTGTTAAAACACTTGTAACATTTGTTAGCATTTTGCTGAATTGAGGCTTTTTAAGAGTTCTCATTAAAAGTTCTCATTAGAAGCCAGTGTAAGGCTTTACCTAGTCCTTGTGATGCAAAAGAAATCAGAATACATCTTTTGTAATGAAGCCTGTCTTCTCCCTGATTTACATCTGCCCTAACAGGCTGCTTAACAACAACAAAAAAACTATTAGATGTTTATGAAGATGCAGTGATGGTAATCTTTGAAGATACCATAAATACCCGTTTGCCATTAAAGACTGTCCATTGTATATCTGTGTTGGTTCATCTTTATCAATGATCTGGACGAGGGGATTGAATGCACCCTCAGTAAATTTGCAGTTGACACCAAGCTGTGTGGCAGTGTCAACCTGCTGGAGGGTAGAGAGGCTTTGCAAAGGGATCTGGACAGGCTGGATGGATGGGCTGAGACCAACAGAAAGAAGTTCAATAAAGCCAAGTGCCAGATCCTGCATGTGGGTCACAACAGTGATGCAGGCTTGGGGAAGAGTGGCTGGAGAGCTGCCCAGCAGAAAAAGATCTGGGACTTTTAGTGGACAGCCAGCTGAACATGAGCCAGCAGTGTGCCCAGGTGGCCAAGAAGGCCAACAGCATCCTGGCCTGTATCAGGAATAGCGTGGCCAGCAGGAGTAGGGAAGTCATCGTGCCTCTGTACTCGGCGCTGGTGAGGCCTCACCTCGAGTACTGTGTCCAGTTTTGGGCCCCTCACTACAGGAAGGACATTGAGGTGCTGGAGCGTGTCCAGAGGAGAGCCACCAAGCTGGTGAGGGGTCTAGAGAACAAGTCCTATGAGGAGAGGCTGAG
>JAOXNG010000003.1:31712628-31726227 GCA_028566535.1 Scolopax minor
GGGGGGTTATGGGTTTTGGGTTTGTTTGGGGGGGGCTTAGTGTTTTGTTTTATTTTTAAGGTTTTGTTTGTTTGTTTTTTGTTTTGTTTTTTTTTTAATGTGGTTGGACTCAATGATCTCAAAGGTCCCTTCCAACCACTTAGATACTGTGATTCTGTGATTATCAACAATGAGAAATAAAGCACACCAGTAACTGTAACCTTCAGGAGTTATTACCAGTGGAGTTATTACCATTATTAAATTGAGGGGCAGCCTGTTTTCACTAAAAGGTGAGTTCTGTTTGATTTTTCTCTCATGAAGTTCCCTCCTGTCCAATTTTGACACTCCCCTTGAGAAAAATGCCAATTCAGTATTCCCTTCCTTGGGAAAATTAAGATACTCCTGTTCAGTCTGTAGCCCACCTCTTCTGCTTACTGTAAAAAAAAAAAATAGTTTAATGTTCATGACTTCTCTTGCAAAATACTCTTTCTACAGAGATAAACTGGAGGTGTGGACACAGCTTGGAGAGGCAAGTACTCATCTGGAGGGTATGTTTTAGAAAGGAATCAAAAGTATTTGGAAAGGTCTGCTCTCTGAAGAAATTCTAAGTTTTATGTTGGAAGATCATGGAACAACTTCAGATAATATCACAGTATGGGCATCTATGTTTTAATAATATAGAAGAATAGCTGATATATATTAGTAAATCAGTTCAGGACAAAAACACGGAAGCAGCTTGCTCTAATTCCTAAAGAATTCTCCCCTAATTTTAATTCAAATTAATCGACTTTTGGATTATCACACGTCATTTCCTGCTCAAATGCAGAGCTGTATTTCTGAAGATGGTGTGCTGTACTCTTGTTATAGTAAAGATGGACCTTACTTTTTCTTCCAGTATGTAATGTTTAGTGTATTTATTTTAGTGTCTTTAATGCCTTTCTAGTTTTCAGTGCTTTTTTAAAAATTTTGATTGAACAGGTTTCACATGATAATTATTATTTTTTAGTTGTTGTTATTGATTTTCTACCTGGATAGGTCTTCTGATGGTCCATTATTTCTCAATTGATTGTTTTCATGAGAGGTCCTTCTAGTAAAGCTAAGCTTTTTTTCTTTCTTATTTTCTTAACCAATGATGAAATAGAAACACACCCAGAATCAGAGGAGCATCTGTGATCTAACCTACTCGGAGAAGGACTACCAGGTCACCTGTGGTTTTGTCTACCAGTCTTGAAAACCTGCTAGGCTGGAAGACCTACATCATAGATGTCTTAAGGCTTATCTTATTTCCTATTTTTACCAGTTTGGTTGTTTTTGAAGTATAAATTCGTAATTGTTGATGCTTTTTTTTTTTTTTAACGTGTGTTTTGTTCAGAGCCATTCACAGGAAAAACTGAAAGACTCATTGCATATAAGCTCTTAGAGAAGTTTAGATTTCTGAATGTTGTAGCAGAAAGACATTTCTATTCTTTTCTTCACGTGGAAAGAGAGGGGATCATTCAGTGTTAACTGAAGATCTGTATTTTATTTCTAAAGCTCAAATTTGAATACAAATTGAATAGAAATCAACCTTTTTCTCTCCTTAAATGTGCTTTAGAGAACTATGCCCAAATTCCACAGCTATGATATGCCTAGCTTGGCAGCTTATTTATTGCTTTATTGATTAACATTCAGACAACAGCAGCACTAGTGAAACACTCAGTTCAGTTTTCCATCTCTTATTTTTCTCTCTTATATAATCAGTAGAAAATGTCAATTGTTTTGCTATCTTATGTCTCAAAGAACACAATCAAGATTTTAGGCTACTTAGCTGTACTTCCAACATATCATTTCTATAATAAACAAAAAATAATTACTGGGAAAAATCTCTTTTTTTAGTTTGGTTTATTTGAAAGGTTTATTTATTATTATTTATTATTATGTATTATTATTCATACATAATATTAGATGTATTGTACTCCAAAGAATAAAAGCGCAAAACAAACTGACAGATAAAAGTTCTGTTTTGAATGGATTATAAAGTTTTGATTTGGTGCATTACCATTACAGGTATTGTCTGGTAAACTCAGCATATGTAATAATTTGCCTAAGACATGTTCTCCATAGGAATAATTTGCAAGAATAGAAGAGAGGTCATTTAAAGCTAATTGCTCACTCTCCCTTAAGAATGGCAGTCTGGAAAGAGTTTCATAGATGAATAAAAGTGACAAAGACAAGTGGAACTCTATTGAGAAATTTATATGAAAAGTATGAACAGAACAGGTTAGACATGAGGTGAAACTGCTCGTTGCCATGAGTCTTGGTCTTTTCTCTGTAACACCATAATGGAACAGAGACAATTATCAGGATTATATCTGCATATATATATAATATAATATGTAAAACCTTGAAATTAAAATGTGCTACATATCTGAGCTTTATGGATTCATCAGTCCTGCATGGAGAGATCCTAACTGCATTATGTGCAGTAAGTCAGGGGATCCTGCAGCAGCCTCCTTTTCTCTCCCTTCTTGAAAGAGCTGTAGGTGCTAAGATAACTATCTTGTGTACAAAACAGTTTGAAGGATAATCTTCTATTCAGTATAACCTTCAAAGGCATAAGCTCCATTTGTAGCACTTGTATCGTGTGCAAGAGCTAACTCCAGACAAGTTCAAGGAGAAGTCACTAGGTTGCAACTTCACGCAGTCACTACCAGAATCTGTGCAAAAGGTTCAGACTGAACCCTGGAATTAGCTTCTACCATTGATCACAATATATTGAATAATACTGGAAGCACACGATCTTTTCCTCTATGTGCCATGTGCAAGTCCTACAAAGCAATTCCTGGCCTTTCAGAAGACTGTCCAAAGATAGGTTTCTGCAGAGCTTCTTCTCATGCTCCTCGAGCAGTTGCTGTATTCATTCCAGCAAGAAAGGGTCTGCAAAACTGATTGCTTTCAGTTAGATTGCCATGCTGGTTTTTTGATCAGTGGGAGCATATCCAGGACTAGGTGTGAACAACTAATGATAGTACTGAAGAAAGACTGGAGCATAACAATAAATGCATGATTACATGAATAAACACTCCAAGTCCTTGTTAGCAGATATGTCAGTGATGCAGGACTTAACTCATTTGAACAGAGCAGACATGTCACTTGAATAGGACTGGAGTGTAGTCAGAGAAGTTGCTATTTGGAACAAATTATACGCTGTACTGGAAAAGGTGAGATGCTGTGTTACGCCCCAGATAATAAGGGAAAGATCTAGCCAGGCTATTGTTTAGCATGTACTAGAAGTATTTAAACAGGAAGACCAGAGGAAGCTTTCCCCATCAACCTAAAAGTATGGTTTAGCAGGAAAGATATCAAAGTGTCTAACTGGCTCATTTTAAAGACTGTGAATTAGCTCTGAACAAGGTGTTAATTAAAAAGCAATCTAGGAGAAAGTTTCAGGATTTGAATTTTGCAACAAAACTTGAGTCAAGTCAATTGAGAAGTTTATCTCTGGTTAAAAGAATTTTCCTATAAGGCTGGTTTGATGTGTGCTTCAAATAAATGATGCAAAACAACTATCAGCAAGGATCAATGCGTTTGTCACATCAAAGCTGCACTATGTGATTTACATTACCAGGGACTGGCAGTACTCTGATTTATCAGAGTAGTCCAGACATAAAAGCTTCATTCTGGAGTTGTGTTTACAATTTTTCTAAACCATCTGTAGAAAATATTTTGTACTGTTTCTCCCTGTCACATTGTCTTTTAAAAATATAAAAAGCAGAAGACTAAATAGACAGTCAGAATTGCAGGGGAAGTTTTAGGATCCAGTAGGTCTTAATTTGATTGCCCATGTGTTGCCTCTGCTGTTTGTTGGTCTGTTGAGGAACTTACAATTCTCAGCCATGTTGGTATGAACAGAGACATTCTTCAAGAAAACCTGTGAACTTTTCTGTCTTCGTTTGAAATCCAAGGCCACTTAACTAAAAGAATTTTATGTTTATCTGAGTCAGTTATAAAGTGACTCTGTAAGGATGAGAGTGCTCTCTCCATATCTCATTACTGATGCCAGTAGGAGTTAGGTGAAAAGAGAAACAGGAAGGCACTGTGTGCTGCGTTTTTGAGAAATAAGTAATAAAGCACTTACTTCAGAGTGTTCAGAGTGTGGCACAGTAAATATATTGAAAAAGACAAGCTGATAAGTATTGCACATAATTAATACAATTGTGTGTTTTTACCATAGTTTCTATGGTTTATCCATGCTCAACCTCACAGGAGGCACCTCTTGTCTATTAGCTGAATTTTAAGTAGTGTAGCTTCCCAACACTGTGAGATTTATGATCTCATCTCTCTTCCAGTGTCTCTATAATTAAGCAAACCTAGGGGTAAGATTTAGTCAAATGATGCTGAAATTAAATTCATTCCACATCTTCTGAAAGACTCCAAACTTTATTGAAGCCAGAATATTGAATTTAAATGTGCTGTATTTTAGCCTGGTTATTCTTCCTTTAAGGCAGAAATAATTTTTAGCACTTCTGAAAGGTAACAGACTCACAGCAACAAAACACATCTCCTCCATATGTAAAGGCTCCTTTGTATTATTTAGAATCTAGACATGCTGTTACATCTTTCCACCTATTGCTACACTTATTGGTGCATGGTATTAATGCATTCTGCTATAAAAAACTACGATGTAAAGCACTAAATTAACTTCAGAGTTTGTAATTTGTTTGCATGCTTTATTGCTTCAGTTCGAAGTGGTTATGGATCGTCTTCTCTGCATGATGAGTCTGTTGATTTTGTAACATCTTTAAAGTGCAAGTTGGAGTCCCTTTTCCTGCTGCTTCAACATGTAAAATGGTTGCTTATTGCCTGTTTTATTACCATCTTTAGTATTGTTAGGATAACAATACTACCTGATGAAAGAGAGTACATCAAATGATTGTGATGGGCTAAAAATTGTTGCATTTTAGCAAATGAGTAAAGGAGATTGTTCATTCTTCCTCTTTTGCAAAGCAAATGTGGAAAATATTCTGTGCAAGGTGCTTTGAGATTTGCAAATACAATGTGAAATATACACACAAATAATTGCTATTTATAAGTACAAAAAGTGCAGGTAACTCTCAGTTAAGTTCAGAATTGCCATAGATATTACAATAATGAAGCCCACATTTCATTAAGTAAATCAGACAATAAAAGTTCTGGAGGAGGCTAATAAGTCCACCAATGCCTACAGTGAGATGTGAGTCACCGTGCGTTGGAGAACAATGTTTTTAAAATACCAATAGGTGACATAGTTTTGAAGCATCAACTGGAGAGTGTTAACAGCAAAATCATGGCTGAACTTGTCAGAGTGGCCACTGTGGAGCTGATGTTCCCACTGTAATTATGAGAAGCATAATTTCTCTGACTGTCTTTGAAAATTGTAGCTTCTAAATATATATATATTCCCTTCTCAAGCATCACTTTCTCTATGCTGCTGTAGTTTTTTCCTTTTTTCCCAGTCTTCCCTTGCAGTTATGCTCAGTGTGTATGAAATATTATTCAAGCTTATCAATTTTAGGGAATTCCACTTTATACATGGTGCTGAGTCCAGAACATTACCAGTAACTCACCAGCAGAAGCCTAAAGTTCTTTCAGCAATCTTTGCTGAAAATAGAAAATATTAAAAACCAGCACTGTAGTAAACTGCTGAGTATCATGGTTATCTCAGTACTAATGTACTGCCCTTCTGAGGGTGAATTTTGCTGTAACAGCAAGGTTTTATTATCTTCCTATGAAAAAATGGCAATGACTCTACATTTGAAACCAACTAGAGATCTGAATTTGATTTTGATTGACTTAAGGAAGTTCCTGTGATTAAAAACTAGGAGTTTCAGACAAAGAACTCTAAAATATCACAAACTTGGGATAAATAATGTCTGGAAATGCTAGAAGGACTTGTCTCAGTGTGCAAGATTTGACATCTTTGAATAAATGCTGGATTCAGAGCTCCTTGTAGTAGGCAGGTGTCTTTCCGTTTAATTTGATAGAGGTTGCCAAAGGGAGAGCAAAGCAGTCTCCACCACCTGCAAAGCTCATTTGCAGTGGATAAAGATGCCCAAAGTTTACTAGTAACTTCAGCTTTAGATGTAAGTTCCGTGGGGACCTGGTTCTTTGTGTTTCCACACAAAAGACAGTAATTGTCTGCAATAAAAGCAGAATCTATGAGCTACTTCAGCCCATCTATTTCAAGGGAAAATAGAAAGTTTGGGAAAACCATCAGCATGTTTCATTTAATGGTGATACTGCATGTAATACACTGGTGTTTCTACCTCAGATGGGAGTTAGCTGCTGAACTATAAAAACAGAAAAAAAAAAGACAAATAGTAAAAGTTGTGGATATAACTTAATAAAATATTATAATCTATATATCAAAATTGTGGAAGAGGTTTGAGACAAGACAATATGAACCTGAAAACTTTCAACTTCACTTATTGGAATATGGAGCTGGCCACTAAAGGAAGCAGTGGCATTGAAGAATTCCAGCACTGGGATGTCTATGCCTGAAATCTATAGCATGCCCATATTTATTAACTAACATCAGATTGCACTAAGCATAATGACATTAATTCCAGAACTGAGGGACTATTGCATCAGGTGTTACAGTTTTTTTCTTATTCTCCAGGACTGCATGATTCTGCAGCGCATGGGATGAGGAACACACTATTGAAACTTTAATGTAGATTTTTATACTGAGCTTATGAAAGCAAAATCTGCAGTGAGAAGTTGCAGCTTACTGCAGCTGGGCATCCTGCCTTCACATACCCACAGGTTACTGTCAGGCAATGGGTGGCTGATTTTTGTATTCTAAAGACAGCCGATAATTCAAGGGATTTAGGTGGTGCTGCAATTGTTTCTCACCTGCTCAACTCTCCCTCCCTGCTTGTCAAGGAGCCTGGGAGCTGGCAGTGCTCTTGCATAGCAGAGATGGGCTGTATGTATGACAAAGTAGAAGGAAGTAGCAGTACCGTCATTTCCCTGCTCCCACCACAGCTACTCATACCTCCTTGGGATAGTTTCCAAGCTCTCTGTTTATAGGAAGGGGAGGAAGATTGTGTTAGTTTTAAAATGATTACTGCTATGAACACCATAATTGGAAAAGCAGTTATCAGTTAACAGATGCCGACACTCACAGTACTCAACTGAATGGAAATAAAATTAATGTAAACATGATGTTTCCAGAATTATATTAAAATGACTATTTAATGAACAGATTCTCAGTTCATTATTGCCCAAGCTCCTGCATTATTCTTTAGTACTGTATCAGGAACTATCTTTCCTGAGATGATGCTTCCTCAAAGTGATGGGCTGGAGGTGTCTGCCTTAGGATTCAGCTCAGAAGTGGTCAGTGTGGCAATTAGAACATGGGCAACAACAACGTTTCAGGTGAAACTATTCTGGCTATCTGCTCTTGTGAGGGTGTGGGTAGAAAACTGCCTCTTTTTGACCTGCTGCTGTCTGAAAGGCATGACAAACTGAAATGGACACCCTGATCATATAGGTAAGGAAAGCAATTTTTCATGCAAGGGAAACACCATAAATGATTCATAGTACCCATATTTCTCATGGTTATTTCCTGTGGGTGTAGAGAAACAGGGATTAGAAATGAATAGTAATGCTTACTGCTCATAAAGGGTTTGCCTGGAGGTGATTTTACTTCTTTAAGCTGTAAAATTAACTCTGTGGATGCCAGTCCTAAGAGCCAAAGTCTGAAATCCCTCTGCGAACTTCAGGTATATAAGACAGAAGTGCAGCAGGAGGGAATGAAATGTGATGTGAAAGTATTTTGTGATGTGCAGAGTGTTTAAAACGGTTTAAGTGTTGCAGCACTAGCCTGTGCTGAGCTGCTGTGAGTATAAAGGAAGAAGCAGTTAAGACAAGGGAGAGGACTGTGAAAAATGGGAACAGTTGGTATTTAGCAGGATTTTCCAGATGACAGCTGGCTTCTGGAGATGATGGAGTCCGTCATGGTTCTTCAGCCTCAGGGGCTGCCTGTGGGTGACAGCTGATGGTGGAGAACAGGCTGTGAGAAGTCAAGGGCTAGCAACCAGGATCCTGGCCTGAGTAACCCTACGTGAAGCCTGTTGGGGTTGTTTGGGGTTAGATTTTTTTGGGGTTTTTTTGGGTTTTTTTGTTGGTTGCTTGGTTAGGGTTTCTTTTGAAATGAATTTCTCTCTTAATCCTGTTTTCAAAATAACTCAATCTCAGTAGCCTGGAGAGAGAAACCCAGTACCAGTCTGTGAAATAGGACCCCACTTTCCCCACTTTGTGATGGTCTCCCTGGAGTGATAGGAGCTGACCCGCTAACTTTGATGGGAATGAGATTACTTCCATACCTAACTTTCTCTTCATTATACCTATCTATAGGATCAAAGTTGGTAGGCAAATGGAATTTTGCTATTTACGTGGGAACAAATTTTAAATGTTTTTTTTCCCCAATGTTATGTTCACTCTCTGACACAAACAATATTTAAGCCTAAGCCCCCTGAGACCCACTGAAGCACTTTAACCACAGGATGAATCTTGTTTCTCTGTAATGCAAGTTTAAATGCAAAACAATACACATGGGGATGGGTGGAAATTATATCCTTAATTTTAATGGAGATTCATGTGGTATAATATAGCTGATTTTTGACTATTTCCTGAGGGAGAGGAAATATTGCCAAGAATAAAAATGTGCAGGAAAAAGATCATAGCTTCTATCAGTGAGCAATTAGGAGCTTTGCAGACTCTCTGTGTCTTGCTTATATATCTGAATGAGAAGTATATGATATATTAGTTGTATTTTACCAGGGAAGATGGGCAGTATGTAGTTAGATGTGTGCTATGTATAGCTTAAAAATAGAACAAAATTTCAGAGAAGTTGCCCATGTGAAATTCTAGTATATGCTTTTTAAATTCTGCTATGCTGCATCCGTGCTGTTACTTTTTTCCCTGATGTCTCATTCATGCCTCTATTGTTCATGTGCTTCACATTCAAAGTCCAATGTATAGGAAAGTCCAGAGTGAAAAATCCCACCAGAGTTGGGGGGAAAAATCACAATAACCTTCAGCAGATGATAAATGTTTTTGGGTTGTTTCCTTGGTTATGATTTTTTTTTTATCTTCTCCAGAATATATTAATTATATCTAAACAAACAAAAAAAAGCTAAATTTTGGAAGTATTTTCTCAGAGTGATTTGATTCAGTGCAGAAATTCTGAATGAAACCACATGTCCCCCTGAGTCTGTTTTCATTTTTGTAGGCCTTGATCTTAAAAAAGGTTTAACTTCACATGCTGTGCTGGTACTTAACTATGAATAATCCTGTTGATTTACTGTGCTTATGTATGTATGTGCTGAGAGTTTGGAAAATTAGGGCATTAATCAAAACACATGCTTAGGATGGGATTTAATCAAAGAGCTGTACCTATGTGCCAGAAGACAGTTTTGCCCAAATTGCAACATGTGCAGGCAGGGGTGAATGTGTATTTCTTTTTCTTTGTAGCTCTTGCCAAACAGCAATAGCATTTGCAAAACTCAAATTTGTTTACTGCCGTGCTTTTCCTTCCTTCTTGATTGATTTTTTTTTTTTTTTTTTTTTTGGCTTTGCCTTTCAGTTGAGGAAAAGGCTGGTTCAGGTGTATTGCACCAAGAAATGCTCTAGTGGTCAGTCATGCACAAACACAGGCAGTAAAGTCATGAAGCTCAAGATTAGTTTATTGTATGCAAATATGTGAAACTACTCCTGTGACAATTCTTTCAATTGCTAGGCATTTCTGTGTTCTAATACAGGTTATCTGTGATCGTTCAGAAGCCTCATAAGAAAATTCTGAATAGGTAGACTGATGATAGAAATTACTAAAAGGAGGCCAGATGTTCACAAATTGCATCTTGCTGGCACTGGCACTTATGGAGCTAATAGAAATGTCAGTCACTATTTAGGGAAATCAGTATTTCTGAAGTCTTTTTCCATTCTCCATACTCAAACTTCACCAAACAAAACTCATATTAAAAAACATTACACAGAACAAAGTCATTGTTCTGTCTAGGACAATGGGTCATGACGGCCTAGGTGTGGAGTGAATGTTCAAAACGATGGTCCTGCTCCAAAATTGCAGAATCTCCCTTCTCTCTTTCACAGATCATACTTATGTCAGAGCATAGCTTCTGTTCACAAGAGACTGGAAAATTTTTGATGGTTCATTTTTCCTGGTTTGAAGGTCTGGCTCATCTTCAGAGGGGGAAAAGAGCCTGCTTTGTTATTTTTGTTTTGACTTTTTGATTTAGACTCAGGAGAGATAAGTTCAGATCTGTTGAGATTTGCCCTTAGTCGGACTAAAATGTCACTTCCTTGAATTGTGAGATTTAAATAACTTCTAAAATAAAAGTAATGAATGTCTTATTTGTTTCACAACTGTCTAAATCCTTGTTGAATTATTCGGGGTCTGATTCTGGCTTCCAGTATGGCGTTTATAGTCTTTGTCTAATTACATTTTAAGAACATAAACAATTCAAGGGGCAATACACCATTAGGGGAGAAGATATCTACACAATATGCTCCTCAGTAACGAAATTCAGTGGAGTATTGCTGGCAATGAGTTTTATTTTTAAATGCATTTGCCATGTTTAACTGCATTTATTTAGCTTTTCAGTATCTTATGCTAACCTGCATTTTACTCTTTTTCAGTGTTGCTGTTATTCTGTGTAAACAGAAGTCTGAAAGGTTTTGGAAGTTCTATCTGTGTTTACAGAAGCCACAACTTGTCCATTCTTCAGTTGAATAATCCATTGAAATTGCAAATGTTTTTCAAATGATCTAGCTGAATCTCCAGGTGTTCCTCTAATTGCATCCAGAAAGGCTATATTCAGTCTACATCTAAATCTCAAAGCTCATTTGAGAAGCTTAGGTAATTTATTAATTCACCTGAATTGTTTTTTCCACCTCTGAATTTAATATGATGAAAATTCAGCTTTGTTAAATGTGCCTTTATTTTTGTCCTCTAGGAAAACAAATATTTATTTGCATAGAGAAGCTGCACTCAGCTGTGCTAAATGGCTTCTTTGAATCATGGACAGAAGCGTTATGGGACTCCTTGTGATTCCACAAGACTCTTATTTTCATTTACTGCCCTAGTAATCATAAAAACTTGGCAGTCACTGGAAAGCAAAGTGACTAATGTCATCTCACTGTTCTTCACACTACGGCAAGAAGCATATTCCTTGATCCAAATTGCCATTAGAATTGCTATTCAGAAAATAACAGTGGGAGATTTAGCTTAGATAGTAGGAAGAAACTCCATCTCTAAGGATACATGAGGACTTGCACAAATAATGCAGAGAGCTTGTTACATCTCTTGTACTTGAGCTTTAAAAAAGAGGTTAGACAAATATTTGAGGAAAGGGTATAGTTGACCTTGTTTTGTGGAAGATGACGTCTGGGAGGCCACTGCAGCTCTATATTTACATGGTCATGTGCCAAGTATGACAGGGATTGGGCTCCAGGAAATAATTATGTGGCACTCGTGGCACCATGGTATTCAAAACTGACCTGCTTTATGTCATTGACTGTGTAGGGTCATTTCCTCTGCAAGAATCAGAGCACCTACAGCTTTCTCAGATGCTAGTAGTGGCATTAGAATTGCATTTGTGTGTGCCAGCTCTGCCATGGAGTATGTACTGCCAGGCTGTAATCACTGCAGGACTAGGAAATTACAACTCCAAACTCAAATATCCCTTCTGCTGGGACTGTGCTGTGGTACAAGTGCTTTTAGAGTGGTAGAGACTACACTTCTCAGACACAGGAACTTGGATTTAACACATCCAGAAGCAATTGAAATTAGTCACATGCTTTTTCCATGGTTTTAGTACAGAATTCTTTTTGCATTGCCTGTTTTATATTGGTTATGTGTATAGTACTAGCACACTGAAACTTCAGTTTAATTCACTTGTCCTCAAGAGGAGCATAAAAGCTTGTATATTGAGAAGCTGAATTTGAAGTGCACTCCAGTCTGAAAATACTTTTTTATGCATAATTGTGAAGTTGATATACATTCAGCAAAAAAATTGCCATTTCAGTTGCACCTAAAGAGAATAAAACATTGGAAACAGTCACAGACATGACAATTATACTTACCTATACTTTCTGACTTAATGTAACTATTGGCTACAGAGAATTAAAGCTGTCAGTAGTGGTACTTTCAGCGAAAATAACTTTGGGGTGAGGTGATACATTATCTGATGATGTACTTATCTTGAGAAAAAAATAATTCAAAACATTGTTTTGAGAAGCAAAAAGGAAACTAAACCTATTGGTTTCCAGTCTGAAGTGACCACCTCTGCATTTCGGTGCAGAGAAAACTCATTATGGACATGTGTTCAAAAGAGGAGCACTTCATCCTGTGTAAACACAAAATGTTCAGACAAGGATTCTAGGAGCTGATGAAAAGAGTACAGGCGTGTAATTAAAGCTAAAGAGGCTCAGAGCAGCTTTGGAAAGAGAATGTTGCTTAGCTCCCAATAAAAAAAAATGTAAATATGTGTGTCAAAAATAACCTCACCCAGTTATGTTAGTCCAGCGAGCGTACAGGCTGGGGTCTGGGTGTTCCTGAGTTAGCTGCCGCTGTAAGTAAGGGAAAGGCATAAAATTTTCTTAGGAACGTTGGAAGAAATTAGGAGATAGGTATTTAATCAAGCATTTTTTAAGTCATTGCCATGATTATTTTTTTTTAAAGAGAGCTTATCTAAGTATTTAAGTATCTAATATCTAAGTTTTTTCCTTACTTCTGAAATAGCCTTATCACAAGATACTACAGCTGAACAGTGATGGTGTGTGTTAAATCTGTTTTGCTGCACACAGTGTATATACTTTAGTCATTAATTTACAACAATGTAGGTAATAAATAAAATGTATTTTTCAATAAAATGTATTTTTGGGCATCTTGCTGCTGGCCCATTTATGTAATTACAAAAGGTATGTTTAAAAAAAAAAGTCAAAATATTTAAGTGGCAGCTAAAAGGGCTACATTTAAATCAGCCTATATTTAGCACTGTTCCATTTCAGAATGACATCAGAGAAGCAAGGGCAGTTACCTACTGACATTTTGTTTGACAGAGAAATGAGAGAAAAAAAAAGAAAAAAAAAAAAAGTAGTCTGTGCTGGTAGGAGCTGATACCAGAGTCATTGAGGGCTTGGGGATGTGTACAAGAAAGATAAAAGAAAACAACCAGCTCAGTATGATTTTGGGTCCTTAGGGCAGCCTCCAAAACATGGACATGATAGGGAAGAAAATAGTGGCTAACACAAGCAGTGTCTTACAAAGGTGCTCTTTAATCATATGTGGCATCACCTTTGAGTCGTTAGGATGAAAAAAGCAACAATGCTACACAATCCTACAAGAGGCAACAGCAGGCAGTGCAGGCCGTGGCAGTGAAGCCACTGGATCTGAGGGCTCTGTTCCCCAGCCATGGGGGAGCTGATGGCCAGTGAGCTGCACACTGGCCATGGAGGGGCTCTGAGATCTCATAGACTGACTAAATACTGTCTGCGCCCTGCTTGAAATTTGAAAATTCATATTACATTAATGCAGCTGGATTTGTATTGATGTTATCAGCTTGGGACAAATGGCAG
>JAOXNG010000003.1:31735726-31746191 GCA_028566535.1 Scolopax minor
GGTAGGCTAAATGGAACCAAAATAACCCCCCCCCAAAAAACCCAATAAATCAGAAGAATGGAGTTAATGCTGTGTCAAAACAAGACAGTAAAGAAGAAGAAGAATGCTGGAGAGAAAAATCAATTTTTTTTTTGCCCCTCCTCAGCCCCACCTGGGGCTCTGTAATGCCAGCTGCAGGGTTTGCATTATATTACATTTCCTGCTTCTAGTTCCTTTTTGTGATCTTCTCTGATTTATATCAGCCTGCCACTTGCATATATTTAATTTTTCTTCTCTTTTTAATATGTTTTTAAACAGTTGCTCTGGCAATAAGAGTGGGGAACCAGCATCAAAGCTCCTGTTACTAAGACAAGCTGTTTTTTTCTTCTCTGCAAAACTGCGTCAGGCATATTTGTTGGATAGCTTCTCTAGTGCTCACTGCAGCCACACAATATTTTATCAGAACCTCTTGCACGTGCTGATATATACATATATCATAGACGTAAATGAATAAATATATCTGTAGTCTATACCATTAAAAATGAATGGCCATGTAAAAAAAGATACCAGGGTTATTTCCATATGATGGTGATACCCATAAAAATAGATCATTACACTGTAAATGATCTGTTGGTAGAAGTAGTTTGGTTTTGCTTTAAATTTCCAGTTGGCTGAAGAAAATTCCCACTTCAGCCACCTGCTTAAGTTATTATTATGGACTTTTTTCCTAATACTGAACTAACATTGAAATATACATATATTCTTTATTCCTTGAAGTTCTGGCACTTACAGGCAGTGGTTATATGTCTGTGTGGGTGTCTGTAGGTGGACATTGCTGTACAGCTGCTGAATTCACTCATTAAAATAATAAGAGGGAGGTACTGGCTTCCCCAAAGAAAAGAAAAAATTTGCATTACCTCAAAATTCATCCCTCTGTCAGTAGGATGAACAGTTGAGGCAGCTTTAACTTATCTTGCTATTTATGTTTTTTTAATTAATCCCAATTGTCTGCCATAATACGGAATTGATAATGCTTTGACAGGGAGATTAATATTACTTTTTCCCAAGCAGTGAGATCTAACTGCAGCTGGCTGTGGTGAGTTAGGCAAGCTGAGAACCTTGTCCTAGTGTGCTAAGATTTTTGTCCAAGGGCTGAATCAACCATGAAAGCTGGTTGAAATTTGTAAAAGAATTATTCCTTTATGAAATAAATTCATAAAGTGTTGGGTATATTAGGACTCTCTAGGAGTCCTAATAGGAACTTCTTTTAGGAAAGTCCTTCTTTTAGGAAATTTTTAGGATGCCAAGAGGATCCAGTTATTAATTTAACAGAAATTTTTACAAAAGGGCAAAAGAAATCTGTATTTAAGTTCAGTGTAACTTATTCAGTGCTCACAAGGAGGCTTTAATTGAGTAAGCACTCCACAGAGGTTTCAGAAGAAAAGAGCACTGGTTGGAGAATATATAATCCCAAAGTCAGTCTTATTCAGTGATGCTTGACTATCATTTTGTAACAAAATCAACAGCAGCATTAGTTAGGAAGAGACATCTCTCTTGAAAAATACACTCATATTACTGTTCAGTTGGTTGACGGTAATAACCACTAACAGTCCTTGTACTGCAAAATGTTTGTGATGCTTAGTAGCGTTTTCATACTAGAGGATGATCTTGTGCTGCTTGTGTCAACAGAGGTAATTCTGCAGCCCCAGGATACAGCGAGTGTATGTGATAAGGCAGCCCTTTGAGCCTCAGGTATGTTGATCCAGTTCGGTTTCTCTCACAGTATGCGCTGGTTTTGATGCGTATGTGCTCCTGATTATGAATAGTCCGTTAATAGCTTAGGGAAAACAGGTGGGCTTCATATCTGTCCTCTCATGTTCTCATTCTTATTTTTCTGTGGTTTGCCAATGTCACTGTTTTGTCAAATTAAATGGCTCAAAGGACAAAACCACTAATGGAAGGCAACACAATAGGTTTCGGTTTTATTGTTTGGTGCTCCTCAATCACCAATGTAATTTTGATCAGAAAAATCTTTTGAGCTATGCGAAATTGTATTGGTGTATATAAGCACCTTCACCCATTAGAAAATGTCACACACATTTGATTATCTTTAAGAAAGTTGATATTTTTAAAGCAAAATATAAGAAATGCTACTAGGTTTTGTCTAGTTCATTCATAGAGAATATTATAAGAGTAAATAAACTCTTTGGAAGTTTTTCAAGAATTTCAAGAAGTTTTCAAGAATTGAAAAGAACTGAAAACTTTTCAATTTACTGATTTTTATTTTTGTATGCTGTTATCATGTATGTCTTATGTGGATTCTTCAGAGGCTTCTTTTCTCACGTGACTGTAAAATACAGCAGAGTTTCTGTGCCAGCTCTGGCAGGCCACCTGCCCTGCTGGACAACACTTTTGGGACTGGAGCTTTCTTGCTACCACTGTGGTGTAGGTACGTGGACATTTGCAAGTTGTTTGAAGGTGTGGATTTACAAACTTTATTTGTGATTTCTCTTAGTCCATTTTTATGTACAGTAGGCTCTGATGTACCAAATTTTTGAAGAACCTATTGGTGTCAGAAATGGGAAAAACTGATTCTGCATCTTTTGGGACATTATCATGAGGTTTGCAGAGAGAAAACGTGGCCTTCTGTCAGCTTCGTTACCTCATCTGATAACAAAATGAAGCATCTTTTAGTCATAGAAGTATTGACTGGAAGGTGTTTCTAGGGTTCTAGTCCAGTATCCTACTTGAAGTGAAGTTACTTGCCATTTCCAAGTTTTCAAAACCTCTGAAGTTGTAGTTTCTGCAGTCTCTCCTCTGGATCTTTCTAAAGACTATGCTGCCCTCATGGCGACAGTCCTCTGCAGCTCATTTCTCCTGTACAGAAGGATGAGAATGTTATAGAATGCCCTAAAAACTGAGCTTTGACTGGGGAGTATCTTTCCCAATTCAAACAAAAGTTTCTCCTCTCACAGACCTTTCCTACTGCCACCTGCTGAAGAAAGGGCTTTCCAAATGCTCGGTGGCTTTTGACAGTTGCTTAGCCAGGTACATCAGCCAGGGGAGTTTAACGTGAGCATGGATGGCTAATACAGGGGGCCTCTGCTGAACATGCAGCTTAGAGTCTCTGCTTCTCAACAGCTGATAAATTTTATAGTGCTCCTTATGAAAGCTCAGTGCAGAAAATTGTAAGATTTTCCTAGATCATTACAGCAATGCTATAGAATATATTATTTAGTAAACAGGCTTTCATGCACAGTTTGCTTCATATTATCATCACATGCTTTAGTTCAGTCCTTTTTCTTTTTCTTTTCTTTCTTACTTAAGCCTGGCTATCTAATAGTGATGTCTCTGGCTATTTGTAAACAGATTTGCAACCCCAGTTAAAGGGTGACTTTTATATAAAAAAGCACAGCATGCATTTTTGCCACAAGTTTCAATTTCCAATAATACCATTGACTTCCTACTGTGTCTGCTGTGGCAGACACAAAGATGCAGAAAATAGCCCCTTTCTGGCTCAGGAATTAAAAAGCTCTGTGATAGAGGCGAGGCTGGCTTGGCTTTCCCAGTTTTCAGACAACGTGTTTGAAAAGTCTGCATCAAATACACTATGACGTGTCTTTGGTATTGCAGGAACTGTTTATTCACCATGGCTAGGAACAGTGTAGAGATCAAACCAGGAAGTTATGTGGGCTGGTTGATGTTCACTACACAACATACCGAGACTGAACGGCTGCAATAAGACAGAGGTAGACAAAGTGTGAAGGCTGTTTATTGCTGAAAGTCCTGCTGTGACAATTGTTCTGACAGAAGTTGTTCCTCTGGATGAAGCAGTTCTAGGTTGCCCTTATGACTGTATATCTTGAATTAACATGTTATTTATCATTAAAAAGGTTTAGCAGAAACAGTGAGAACCTGAGTTTTAAATGCAGATTTTGATTTTTTTTTTTTTTTAAATGTGTCTAGAAGAGGTCCTTAGGCTTACTCACAAGTCATTTTCAAAGGAAGCAGTGATTAAACTGTATCAGTGTTTTGTATGGTATATTAATCTCCTTAAGCCAGCTAAGTTAAAGAAGAAAGCATTTTGGTGTAGAGACACCATGTGTTTGCAAGACACAGTGTCAGAGCTGCTCAACATGACCAGCAGTGTCACACCTGGTTTGCCTGACCAGGACAATGTTAATGTGGTTCCTGATGAAGAAAACTGGCTTCCATGGCGTTAGAAAATAAGCCTTTCAGAAGTTATGGACAAAATGAAATATTTGGAAACAAAACCCTGTAATTTTAAAGTATTTAATCCTGGCTTGTCTTTAAGAGAATGCTGTCATTCATTTGTTCATTCATTCACTAATTCCCTTGCACATTTATTTGACTGCTTTGCAAGGAATACTCATGACCTGCTTCCAGTCTTTGCTTGACAGGATCCTTTCTGCAATGTTCTATTCAGCAGGACTTTCTGTAGCGAAGGTGTCAGGAAGCATCTGCTGACAGAGATTGCAGTAATTGTGGTATGTAATAGAAAAACCACTTAGTAGCAGACTAGTTGGGTGAAGAACTTTTGCTCTGCTCTTTATGGCAGCAAGACAATCATTAGTGTGCTTCAGAGCATGGCAGATTTTCATATAGAATCATATATCTCTGCAGAAATCATATATAGTATGATATAAAATCTCTGCAGTGTCATATATAGTATCATATATTACTGCAGAAATCTTCTTTTGGGTGCTACTTGCATGAATTATTTTGTATTTAAATTGTATTACCAGCATACTTAGTTAGGGGAAATAAATGAAACAATGCAGCATATTGCTCTGCTTTGATCAATTTTAATTTTGACTTGAGGATTCCATTTGGTGCTGCAAACAATCTGTGGTCACAAACGAACGGAAAGCAAGTACATTGTGATTAAGTAGGAACTTTCTTAATGGTCTCAAAGCATCACCAATTTGACTGATTTGACAGTTCTGGGAATTTTAATTTGTCTAGATTCTGGAGGGACCTCAAAAACGAGAATCAAGAGAAATCCTGATGGGAACTAGCATATTCTTGTCAGAACTGGTAAATGTGGGCTGAGGTATGGAGGTGAGAAACAAAGCCATCTTGTCATTTCTCTCTCCTCTTCCTTACAACTGTCAAGGTATTTTAGCTTTGTGCATTTGTATACATAGAATATCCATGTGTATACTCTTAGATATATGTGCATAGAAATAGGCACAATCCTCCTTATATATTTATAAAAAATGTATAAAACATGTATGTGGTTAAAATTCTATCTATTCATAACAAAGAGATGAGTAAGTTACAAGGTTATACATCTAAATATTAGAGGCTTAAGACGTTACTACTGCTGGATATCACTATTTTCCAGGGGGGATGTCACTGAATTAAGAAACTGTCATATGCCAAAGTGAATTCTCCAAACTTATAATAAACAATTTCTAGCTAATGTTTGGTTTGGACTTTAGATAAAACTATGCTGATAGGTTGGTAATTTTTATTATTTCTTTTTTACTATGAGGTGGAAAATAATACCTATCTGTAGAAGTAGTAGAAGTGCTATAATCTCGTGGCATTCTATACAAATGTTTTTCATCTATTTGCTTTGAGCATCTATTAACATTTGCCAGTGACTGCAGCTTCAATGAAAGGTCTGAGTGTTGTCTGTTCACCCTGTGCCATATGAAGCAGTTCACCCTGTGCCGTATGAATCGATTCACCCTGTGCTGTATGAAGCAATTACCTTTATGTATTAACGTGTGCTTGTAATTTTTCTTTTTATTTTCTTTCTTCAAACATGAAACAAACACTTTTAAGAGGGAAAAAATATTCCTTTGTCAGAAGCTCTGGTAATTAACACATATAAGCAAAGCCAGTGTCATTTTGTTTGATAAATGATGGTTTTATAAGTGGAGTGTTTGCTCCCTTAAATAGGAAAAGTTTGAAGGCTCTGTGTGGAGTTCCTGTGGTGGCAAAGTGAGGCAGAGGGGAGGTAATTTCTTTAACTGGTAGATTAGCTGCACAACTAGCCTCCACAGGAAATGGAGATAAAAAGAGAAGAAAAATACAGGTTCAGGAGAGGAAAAAGGAAGAGTTGTCTCTTTGTTGTGCTGGTCAGAAATTATCAGTGAACAGGCCCTTCTGCCATTTGTTATCTTTTTAGGAATCTAATTTTCACATGATTTCTTTTAGCTTCCAGATGTCTATGAGCTATTCCCCCACCCCCTGCCTATTTTTTTTTTTATTTATTTCATGTTAACAGTCTTTGAGTTTCTAATGAATTATGTTCCTGTGCTGTGTAGGCTGTGTAGGCTGTGCTGTGTGACTGACATGAGCCTGTCTCTGTGACCCAGGTTGTGCTTTTTTTGTAAATTGGAATAAAAACCAGTCTCGTTGACTGGCCCATTGTCATAAATGGGTGGTCCCATTTATTCCTTTTTTGTACATGCAGAAGCTACCCTTGTGTGAACATGAAAAAGCTATACCTTGAGTGGATTCACTGCTAGTTCAGCTGATGAATAAAAAAATGTATTAATTATATGACTGAAAGGGGAAAATCCAGATGTTTCTTGAATTACCAGCAGGGGATGAACTAACCCAAGGAAGAGGAGAGCTGACCCAGGCTGAACTGGAGGAGATTTAATGAAGGATTCCAGACAGTTTCATTAGTGTGTTCTAAAAAAATTATCAAATGTCCTTTATTGTTGCATTATCAAATGTCACACCTACCCTGAAATCTTTAGAGGTTTTTCTCAAGCTTAGACACTGTTTTGAAGCAGGATGCCTCGGTTTTGAGCCCAGTGCTGTAGGAGTGGGTGATTTCTTTTTGCAGGAGAAAACTTCTGCCCCGGTACTCTCATGAGCAGAATTCTGAATTCTGGTGTCCTCAGGAGCTTCTGGAAGATTCTCTTGCAAAGTCAGCTTTGGCTGCATCTTGAGAGTATGTGTTTTGGGACTTTAATGCCGTTTTTTGATCATTATTTTTGCAATTCTGCTGTCTGCACATTTTATAACTTTTGTACTAATAAACTCATCTACTTTTACAACTATTAATCCGAGCATTTTGAAATCACTGTGGATATTGCCCATTTGCTCTTGAATGTTTTAGGAATCATAAATGTGACATGATGTAAGTCTATAAATGAAATATTACCTCTCACATAAAATCTGCATAGATTTTTTTGCCTTGGTTATTTTATAGTCTTCTCTCTGTGGTCATTTTTATATCATCAATGTCTTTTTCCTTGCCTCTTGAATATAAAAAATTCTACTAATTATTGAGCAGTCTCTCTAAGTTAAGCCAAATAAGGCCTTAATGACTTCTCAGATTCAAGACTTCATCTGTCTGATATTTCATACACATATGTTAAATGCTGTTCATCTAGTTGAAATATCCTGAGAATGTCCATAAATTTATGTCATTTTCTCCTCCCATCTGGAAACAGAGGAAAAAAATTATCCTGTATGCTGGGTTTTTTTCTGTTTCATTTGAACACTACAGATAGATACTTTTTTTTTTACCGCTTCTCTGATGTATCATTGTGCTTTAGCACTAGAGGTCTTTTTAAGTTGTGATAACCTTAGTTTAACTCTGATTATTATGCTGAGTTAACTTCAAGAAGTTTAAAACTTGAGATAAGCACAGACTGCTGCAGGTGTTTAATCCAAAATATCTGAGTCTGGAGAAGGTTTCTAAGATTATTTTTTTTCAGCCAAAAATTTCAAAATAGGAATTTTCTGTGTGGGATAACTCATTTTACAAATTAGATCAATTGAGCAATATAGAAACTTTTAGTAGTCTTGAGAAGGTAATAAATAAAAAAAAAACTTTTGCATTTTTTCTTTTTTTGCACCTGCTTTTAAAGTTCTTGGAGGAGGGACAAGGTAGCATAGATCACCAAAAAGGTGGTAATGTGTAGGAGAGAGGCCATGATTCAGTTTACCTCCTGCGTCTCATAAGAATGATGATTGATAGACTGAGCAAAGCTATGTTTCATCACTATAAATCTGAAACTGCAAATAACTGGCTTTGCAGTACCTCTGCCACAGTCTAGAATTTGAGCTGACGGAATTGTGAGACTGCTGAAGTGAACAGACCTATGATAAATTTACACCAGTGCAACTGAGAATAGAGTCTGACTGAATATTTCTTAAAGACAATAGCAATTATTTTTTGTTGGCATTTTCTACAAGTCTCTTGGTCTTTTTAGTGTAGTATCCAATTATTGAAAGTATTTGCTTAGTGAATGTGTATGTCATATGATTACTTGATGACATGATAGGAGTGTTTCCCATCAGAGAAAATGGTAGTATCCTTCATGATGTCTTTTTAAATGAGGTCAGGAAGGTCATCTTCAATATACTAAATATTATTTGAATTCTTTGATTTGGTAGCAAGATACAAATGGATCATTAGTTTCTAGGTGAACTTAATGCCTCATATGTTACCTCACATAATGCATTGCATTAATGGAAATACCAACAGATCTGTGGGACCTTGGACTCCTGTTCTTTCAGTAGCTGCCGTGATGCACAGGGGGTGTTGTGATTGATGTGGTATCAATAAGAGTACTGAATAACCTGCTAGACTTATTTTGCAAGCATTCAAGGGAAATAGTGTTGTGGCTAGGATTTAGTTGATATCAAGGAACATACCTCTCACCAAAAATTTTTCAAACCTGAAAGCAGCTCACCTTCTCAGCAGAAACAGGAGAAAGCAAGCAGTTGTAATAGACTAGAAACCATCCATTTGGGCTTAAAGAAATAATAAGGTGAAAAGTAAAAGAATTAGTCAGTAATAAATCAGGTATGTTAAGGATCAGGTAATGCTTCAATCCAGAAAAAGATGAGTTGGCGTTTCTGATCATTTGTGTTATAATTCACTATTAGATGTTCTTGTTTCAAGTCCTGCTAGTCAAATTATTTTGATAAACCCTTATAACAGTATTTTGTAATATTCTTAACATTTGAGGCTATTCAATGTTATTGCTATCAACATTAAAAAATTAATTGAGTATGAGTCTAGCATAGGGGGGCTTGTTGTGGGAAATGAGCATCTGTTCAAATTGGTTTTGCGAGGTTTTTATAATCTTCGCTACCAATAATTAAAACCAGACTGACCTTCTGTACTTCTTCCATTTGAAGATTAGAAAATCTGTTCCATTACAGAATGTGATTGATGATTATTTTTTTTTTAACTCTATCTCTTTTGCAGACCTGAGATTGCATCCAAACTCCTTTGCAAGTATCCAGACAAACTGGTTTTCCTTCCATCCTTTCCCATCGGAATTCAGGTAATCCATCAGATTGCAGTTTCCTTTGGTCCAGCTGATGAAAGGATGCAGTGTCCACCCATGGGATTCATTGCACAGAAATGGAGGGTACAAAGGCAAAGTCAGCTTCTGCATAGTTTTTATCTAAGCAAATTCAGGTCTTTATTTATGATTGTCCAAATAATTTTTTCATTTCTCTTGTGTGGCATTGTCATTAACACTAATGATTTGGTCACCCAGAATTGGACCCCTTTTTAATTTTTGATACTGAAAAATGTTCTTCTAGTTGAAGAAGTAAAAAGTAGCTGAGCTGTCTTGGAAAATCTTGCTCTAGTATGAGCAAGATGTCTATGTAGAAGCACCGTTTCATTACTTTCATGTTCTTTAAAGGGTGGTGGTCCTCTCCAAATGCTTCATGTGTGGAAACTTCATGCTTCAAGCTGGCCTCCATGAGTGTGCTTAAGCTGCACTGCTGTGTAGGTCTGTTCAAAATGGTGATTTTTATGGTAAAGCTAGACACACATTTAACATGGCAATTTTTAAAATTATGTTTCTGTCTAAGTTTCTTTAGAATAAATTTCTTCTAATGCTATTTAAAATCCAAATAAATATGCATTGGCATGATTGGAGCTGAAGATTTGTAGTTATCCACCTTCCCAGAATATGAAAGGCAAGAGAGGAAACTGTTTGGCTCAGAGAAAGCCAGGACAGGAAGAAAGGATGCAAAGAGACACCAGACTAAGTACAACTTTCCAAAATTCCTGCAGGTAAAATTAGAAACATATCTGTCAAGGTATACTTATCACATATAGAACAGCTAATTTAAATACCATTATAAACAGTTAATTAAGCATAATCTGCAAAAACTAAAGGGGTAAAATTAACAGTGCAAGAATGAGATTCCTTCAGTTTTAAACTAATCATTTTTACATATCTTCCGTTAAACCATAGACTCATTTGGGGACTGCAGGATAGCCAGAGATAGAGCCACCAAGCTGGTGAGGGGTCTGGAGAACAAGTCCTATGAGGAGAGGCGGAGGGAACTGGGCATGTTTAGTTTGGAGAAGAGGAGGCTGAGGCGGGACCTCATTGCCCTCCACAACTACCTGAAAGGAGGGTGTAGAGAAGTGGGTGTTGGCCTCTTCTCCCAAGAGAATAGTGGCAAGACCAGAGGAAATGGTCTGAAGTTGCAGCAGGGGAGGATTAGATTAGACATT
>JAOXNG010000003.1:31749290-31761831 GCA_028566535.1 Scolopax minor
AGTGGGAAATGTCCATCAGCGATGAGGGACATTTCTGCCACTGCAGGGACAACGCTTCACTTAGAAATACTTCTCAGTGTAGAATGTCAACACTTTCTGCGGTAATTAATCATTGACATAGTTCATCCAAATAGTAACTTCTTTTTTCATGTAGCTATTTAAGAATGGCATGTAGTTATCACTTAAAATATAGAAATGTCTCACTGGTAGAACTCCTCTGTAGTAAAGGAGCAATAACAATTACCTATGGGACATCAGGCCCATATTCCACTTCAGCAGTCGGCTTTAGAGCTTTGTGCAGTGATGCACAAGTAGTTATAAGTGGCCTGTGTCAGGCCAGAAGATGGACCAGATTCTGCTCTTTGTCCCTTTTGTTCCTTTACAAACAACTGGTAGGTTCTTTGCTGGTGCTAGTGAGCTCTGCAGTTTAATTTTCATTCTTCAAAACCCTAGTCTCAAGACTTTTGTGCAAAATCCGTAAAACCCTGCTATTTGTTAAAGCTTTCAGTGTGGGAGACAAGGAGGTGTGTGCTCCTCTTGGCTTTTGCCATCAGAGATTTATGTTTGTGTTTATTGAAAAACTCTTCACTAATATGAAGTGAAAGTAGTAGTAGAAAAAAAAAGAATCTAGTCCTGAAAGTTTTCTACCTTCTGAATGCTACTTTAGAGTGAACACATTTAATGTATTTACTTAAGAAACAAATCATTATTTATATTGTACACTTTTTCTTACACAAACCTTTCCATTTTCCATTTATTATTTCTCCTTGTAGCACAATGTTAGCTGCTTGTCAAGTACAAGGCTCCACAGCTAAAATAATACGCTATTCATTACTAGGAGCCTGATAATGGGTAAAAGATCAGACCTATTTGAAAGTGGGTTTGGCCTTGAAGAGTAGCGATGTTCTGTAATGAATGCTTTTTATGTTACATAATATGATTTGTCATATTTTAGAAAGGGAAGAAAATTAATATGAAGAAAAATATTCCTTGAATGATGCATATGTGTTTTCTTGAGGACATGAAGCTCTGGTACAATGATGACATCAAAAGCAGATTTTTCCAAAGGTAACGCGTAGCTGCCATTCTCTTCCTCCCCCTCCTCACACAATCTTGTTTCCATTAAAACTCCTTGTTTAGAATTCTGGCCTCTGGTCACGTTTCTCATGTCCATTTTGCTCTTATTTTTCAGTAGCCTACTTGCCATTCTCTTCTTTTTGATTTTGGAGCTGGTTTCCAAATTTTTAGTTTTGGAAAACCAAATTGGTTTTTCAATTGTTGCTTACTTTTGGAGAATAAACATTAATCAGGCATAAGTTTGGTTGCTTTCTCCCTCACAACACTTGCCCAACACATTTGTATTTCATACCTACTAAGCTAAATTAGATTTTATCTTCTTAGGATCAGGTTTTGTTCTGGTTCTCATATGTGCTCATCACATGCAAAATTCTGGTGTTAAGTAGAAAGCTGTGAATAATATTTATTAATTGGCTTACCTGATGTAACATTTTTGCATGTAATTCATCTCATTTTGTTGCCAAATCTCAGAAGACCTGGCTTCACTGAAGCCAAAATCCTGCTGACCACAGGACAGAGAGAATTAAATCCCAGTGTATCTTAATGAGTCTTGAATGAGAGGTGAGATCCAGGCTGTCACTCTGCACTGGGACATCATCATATATTCCTATATTTTTAACTCATATTGAGATATCATTTTTGAGCACACCTGTGTGTGCATACAATTGTAGTCCGGTAGACTCAGGAAAGTTTTCCATTTAGAAATAGATTGGAGTAATGCAAGAGTAATGAGATCAATTTGTTCTGGTCTTTCACTGACTTTCTGAATACTTTTAGCTCTGGCTAGAATCCAGCATGGATAATTGCATTCTTCCTACCTAATTCCCCCTGTAGTTTCAGTTGCATATGGCATTCTTTGGCTCCTATTGTGGTTTTTTTGTTTGTTTGCGGGGAGCTATTAAACTGTTCTAGATTTCACACGAGAACTGGCTGCATTTCAATAGCTCATGAAGTGTTTCATATTTTGTATTGTTTGTAAAGCACCTTGGGACTAATTTGGATTGTGGGTCCCACCTGAATTGAATATATTATTTCCTTCCCTGACATCTTTCATAACTCATAGATACTAGAATTTTACAAAAAAATGTCTCCATAGAATCAATGGGGATGGAAGTGAGGTCTGAAGATCAAATAGTTGAACCACCTACTTGGAGCAGGGTCAGCTTGGAGTAGGTTGTTCAGGATCATGTTCATTTGGGTTTTGCAGATTTCCAAGAATGGAGACTTTACACCCTCCCTCAGAATCCCATTGAAGCGCTTGACCACTCCTACTGTAAAAAAGTTATTTGTTATGTTTAAGAAGAATTTCCTGTATAATGGTTTGTGCCCTTTGTCTCCCATTTATTGATAGGATATCACTGAGAAGAGTCTGGTTCCATCTTCTTTACTGTCTCACATCAGGTGTTTATGCATATTCATAAGATCCCACTGAGCCTTCTCTTCTCCAGGTTAAACATATCTCAGCCTCTCCTTGCATGTCAGATGCTCCATGCCCTCAACCATCTCTGTGGATTTTTGCTGGACTCACTCTAGTCTGGCTGTGCCTTTCTTGTCCTGGGGAGTCCAGCTCTGGACACAATGCTCCAGGTGTGCTTTCCCAGCCCTGAGGGGAGGGGAATAATCATCTCCCTTGACCTGCTAGCAGTGCTGCTCCTAATGCACTTGAGGATGCTGTTGGTCATCTGTGCCACAAAGGCACATTGCTGGCTTGTATTCTCAGGCTTGTATTTTCAGAATATTTAAAAGAGTCCTTCTCTTTTTACTCAATCTTGCAGTTCTTTATTTGCTGTCACAAAAATTCTGGCTTTAGTTTAGAAATTCTTCATTTTCCAATCTGCTTGCTATAATCTCTGTAATAAAATAAATTATATTTTAGTTGATAACGTAGGTCCCAAACCGGTAGTTTCTAGAAAGTATGTGTGCCTGAAAAACTATATTTCTCATAATGTATTTCTCATAGTATTTGAGAGCTTGTATAAAAGTGTGAATTAATGAAATAAGGTTGCAACTGGAAAAATTAGTATTACAAGCACAGAGAATCGGGCTTTCTGATGACTGAGGTTGTCCTATTATGTAGTTTTAAGCCTCAAAGGAAGGGCACAAAGAACTGATTAAAAAATAATAGCAAACCCTGTAACACAGATAAAAAGGCTAACGTAATTAGAGCAATCTGGCATTCATTTCTAGCTCAGCTGCAGACTTTCTCAGCAACTTGCAAAAGTTGTTTATTTTTTCAGGTCTTTTTATCAGTAAAATAAGGAGGAAAGATATTACTGGGTGCTCATTGTTACCCTAAAACAGGGGGAGAGGGGTCAACTTTCTTTTTCAGCGGTGATCTGGAGGGGAAAAAATTCTGCTAAATTATCAAAATTTTGAATGTTACCATACTAAAAGCAGTATTTATTTATTTAAAATCTAGATCCAGAGTTAAATTTTATGCATTTTGTGTGCTTTTATTTATTTTTTAAATTTTATTTTTATGATAAAGCCACAGCTGTCCTTCATTTTAAATAGCCTATGTCCAATCTCATCATGCTGTACTGCCTACTTGAAATGAGAATGTAATTTTCAGCTCAAATTCAGAGAATAATTAAGGAATTATACCTGAATTTTAAAAAATGAAGGAGTAAAGATTTTCTTGGAATCCTTGTAAAGACCATTAAATGGCAATTATATAACCAGCATAATAAAATAAAATTGTGGCACATTTCTCATTGACATGCATGACAATTTCAGCAGTTATGTTGAAGTTGAAAATTCACTTCTAGGCTGCATTAATCTCTTAATTCACCTTATGGACTTTTGCTCCTTCATTTTGAATTGCCAAAAATAAGAAAAATACCTCTTTGTGAGGGTTTTTTTTTATACACTGGTCTTTACAAGTAGCTTTAGAAATGCTTTCTCTAACAAGTCATGGTTGTTATCCCTTGTTGGGATGGGTTGTTTGTTTTGACGGGGTTTTTTTGTTTGTTTGTGGTTCTGTT
Source organism: Scolopax minor (assembly GCA_028566535.1). Classification (NCBI taxonomy): domain Eukaryota; kingdom Metazoa; phylum Chordata; class Aves; order Charadriiformes; family Scolopacidae; genus Scolopax; species Scolopax minor. The sequence goes on from JAOXNG010000003.1 coordinate 31,753,352, forward strand.
TTTGTTTTGTTTTAATTTTATCAACATAGAGTTTATAATTTGTTGGAAAACAAATGTGTCCACAGATGTTTTCGTAACTTACCTGTCAGGATCCCTTGTTGATATTAAGCTCATAGGCATCCATGCAAGGATATTCATCCTCTGTTTCCAGTTAAACTCATGGTAAACTTTAGAAATAAGTCCTGCAGAGTTAATTCTCTGTCCAGATCTCCAGGTAAGTTATTGAAAGAGTTCAGAAGCTTGTTATAATTCTACAACAGAAGAACGACAAAACCTAGCACTGAAATGAGATATTTCAGTACTGTCAAAGCAGGATACTTTAACTGATTGTTCCAGAGGCCTACAGACATTATATCCATACAAAAGTTTTGAGACCTTCCAAAAAGTAAATTCGTTCTGTCTTTGTAAAATCTCAGATATTCTCCAAATTGGGTAAAAAAACCTCTTTTAACTTACTCTTTTGGGTGATAAGTTTAAACTGTTTTGTGAATGACATCTCAGTGTGGTATGTGAATTTTTTCCTTCCTGAAGTTTGGTACCCATTAAAGCCCTGTGTGTACTATACTGTGTGCTCTCCAGAAAAAGCTTCCTTGCTGTTTGGCCAAAACTCATGATGACTAAAGCACTTCACCTTCCTTGTCAAGTTAATGGCACCTTGTGACTGGTGGCCTCATCCTTTGGAGTCACGAGTGGTAATGGCTGGAGAAAGTAGTTCCTGCCTTTAGGCTCTTTATCTTCTGACTGAAGCTCAGAGATTTAGGCTTGTTTCTTAATAGCTTTGCTGTAATCCACACTTGTCATTGTGATGTGTATCTACAAGGCAGGTATTAAGTATTAATAAACCTGCTATTTAGCTTCGTTTTGCAAGGTAGAGAAAATTGAATGTTTTTAATTGTCAAGGCATTTAAAAGCATATTAAAAGTTCCATTAAAATCAGTGCAACTACTCACATGCTTAAAGATAAGGCTTTATCAAGACTGAGACCACTGCTTTGTACTTCACAGAATATAGCCCTAAACATATTGTCTTTATTTCCAAACACTCTAGTTTTGCACATTAAATAAACCAGCCATCCTTACAAGATTACAGATCATAATAAAGCATTTAGTATCTAAAAGTCTTCACTTTTTCATCTTACACAAGCATCATGAAATCTTAATGTTATTAGAGGTTAAATAATTTATGTTGTTTGCATAAGAGAAAATGGCATAGAGAGCCCATGGTCTGTGTTCTTGAATTTCTAGATGTCCTTTACTGACGTGTATTTGGATCAGGAAAATGTTTTTTCACCATCTCTCTCCCTGCTCCCCCCTGCATCAAAAAACACCCCAACAAACCCAAACAGACCATAGGAAAATAACAATATAAATCAATAAGACAATTTGAAGAACGAATAGATATTGCTGCAGAAGTGCTCAGTTATTTTCTAAAGTGACATTGGTTTTTCCATGCAGTAGTAGATTCACCAGTCATTAAGAATTACAGAAGTACCTGTTTGTTCTTTCCTTTTAAAAAAAAAATGTATTTCACGCCAACTGAAATATACGTCAACCAAGATTTAATGGTACACTTTGCCATCAACTTGTTTACAAGAGAAGTTATCTCGCTTATTCAGGTAGAGATCTTACTGATTCAGTTTCAGGTTTGCAGACATCAATAAGGAAAGCATCTAGACACAAGGCAAATGTAGCTTAAAGAGCTGGACTGAGAAATTTGGAAAGGCATGTGAAATGCCTGAGAATAGCTGTCTAAGCAGATAGTTTAAATCCCATAAATTGTGCAGCAGAGAAATGAAGAAAGGAGATAAGCCATTGATGATGGGTTTTTAACTTGTTGATTAATTTCCTTGGTTTGGTTTGGGGTTTAGACTTCTATTTATTTTATTTACTTAATTTGAATGCATCCCTCCAGAAAATATTATGAAACAGTAATGCATTGATTCAAGTTACGTTCCAAACAGGGAAGGTCTTTGATTTGGGTTTAAAATCAAAATTTCCCAAGATCATGAATTTAGGCAGGGTTCCAGTTCAGGGAGATGACTAATTTAAACATCAGGTTTGTCTCTGAAGGCTGAAGTTTAAATTAATATTTTCTGCAAAGTACCACAACAATTCTTAATCCCACAAAATAAGATAAACTAAGAAAAAAGAAAACTGCAGAAAAGAAAACTTTCCTCTTTGCTTTACTCAGGGCTTGTGTTAATGATTTTAGTTTCTCACCTTCCAAACAAACTGTATTATCTGCTTTTTGAGTCTAATATACTTAGTTGGTTGTGATAAAGGTAACACTTCCTGACCATACATGTGATTATTACAAAATAGCTAAAAGTAATAAATTTGAATAAGGAGAAAATTAATGATGTTATTTACTACTTCTCATTAAAGGCATTAAAACAGTTGTGCATCAAGGAAAAAAAAAAAAGTTTAATTAATAGAGGCCAATAAGTACAATGTTTAAATGGAAGCAGTTTTAAAATACTTGTGAATATCTTATAATGCAAAGCTTAATTAAAAAAAAAATAACCAATTAAAAAAACATGGCAAAGAAAGAAATTAAATTACAATAAACCTGATGACTTCCAGCAATTAAAAGGCTAAACTGTAGGTCCCATCTGCTTAATAAATATTCCATCAGAGGAGCATGCTGCAAGAATTTGAATGACGTGATTTTAAGTAAGAATTTAGCCATCAACTTCCTCACACCTTCCCTGATGCATACTAATTAGATGGTGTAATTTAGAGGTAAAGCAATATGCTGACAGTTGCTGGCAGAGGTAAAGCAATATGTTGCACATTTAGAGGAAAATTAATGAGAAAGTACTTGGTTGTGGTGACAGCCAATAGGTGGGAGAACATTTGCCTGTGGTGATGGAAAATGACTGATTTAGGTATAAGTATGGTGTGATGATGCTGCAGGGTACAGTCTTTACCTGATGCTGTAGCAGAGTGTTTGGAATGGGCATTGTCTGAGGGTGTTGTATTTTGGGGCGTGTGTCAACAGGTTTCTGCTGATCACATTTCTTGAATATAAAGACGGAGGAGGCACCAAAATTAAATAGTGTGTTCAAAGCTAGAAAGTGGTCTTCAGCAGCACAGCTGGGGAGGAAGTACATTCTGTTGATCCTGATGGTTCTTTCAACTTCAAATCAGCATTTCTTTTCCTTTTTTGTCCACTCCCTGGATTAAAAAAAAAAAAAAGGCAAACAAAAGAACGAAACTACATATTTATTCCAGTTGAATGGCTTTCCATTAAACAAGAAGGGTTGCAGCTCCATGGTAGATGATGGGATGGTCTTAGGAAGACATCAAGCCTTATATTGTTATATTAAGAACAATTTTCATGAGGGAAGTAGAATGAAGTTAAATTATGGAATAAATTAGTCTTCAATGATCTTTTGGTAGGTGGTAGGTAATAATAACTTGTATGAGCAAGTTGCTTTTTGATAGTTTGCAGGCACTTGGTGGAATAGACTCAGCTGGGGGAGCTGTAGCCTGTATTCAAGTAGTAAAAGGAGCAACAGCTCTTCTACGAGGCTTCATTGGTTGTAGAAAACCAATTCCTCCTGAGGGTAAGTCTGCGGTGTAAGCAGAGAGTTTCAGGCTATTTTACACAAAGTTTTCTGTTTATGTTTTTTTCCTCCTCCCTGGCCTTGGACAGGAGGTTGGAGTCAATAACTTGCATTTCTCATTTCTGCTGCAAATACTTCAGTATTGAAGGATGTTGGTTGGTTGGGGTTTTTTTAACTTTTTTTGATGCATTTTAAAATTTTTCATTCTGTGTGGATGTTTTCCAACCTGACATATCACAATTACAGTATTAAAATTTCCACAACTAAACATTTTTTGATGTAGCAGTTGTAAAAGATTACTGAAGGATTATAGTTCAGCAACTAGCACTGGAAAATACACTCTCCTCCAGGTAAAGAGTTTACTTTTCTGTATTTACCTCTGTATCTAATAACTAAATGTTATCTAACTCTGCTTAGCAGAAGTGTTCCTGACATGTTCTACCTGCTCCTTCTGAGCCCCATCAATGTCAGTGAAAAGTCTGTCACTTACTGCTGTGAGTTTTAAATAAAGCCCAGGTTCATGAAAGCATCCCTCTCCCATACAGGTGGTAAGAATGGACTTGCATTTGAGCACAGAAAATTTCATTTTAAATGTCTGGGGCTTCCCTCTAGATCAGACTCTCACAAATTATTAAGTTTTTGGCTGGATTATGGATCTACTGAATGAGAGTACTACCAAAGGTTTCAGTGGAGCACAGGCAGGTACAACCCAATTAAGATGACAGGCAGAACGGTAACAGCCTGGCCGCACCTGTAAGATCACCTCACTGTCTCTGTGAATTCCCACTGGTGTCAGAAGAACTGTGTCTTTCCATTGTGTCAGAACAATTTCAACTGGAATGAAGTAAGTCTCTGAGGCATTGGCTCTATATGTAGCTTATTTCTTCTTATTGGAGTAGGAATGAACACTTTGAAGGGACAATTTTGAAAGGTAAGGTAACACCACTGAATGATAGTATGAGGGGGTAGGTGGCTGGAGTTGTTAATTTTCTTCCTTGAAAAGAATTGGGGATAGATGTTAGTAGAAGCCAGGCAGCTTTAAAAAAAAAATCTGTGATTCAGTGTACAGCCTCAAATATTTACAAAATACATATATATAATACCAAGCAAACAAAAAAACCAACATGATTCATAGTGTTCAATAACCACAGTGCAAGGTCAATTAGCTCCAGTACAGACTGCAAATACTTTCAGACATACAATAGAACTCCTAAAAAAAGACACGTCATGAGCAAATCAAGCAATGTAACTCACCTATGCATGCTCACCAGCACAATGAGTCAATTCCAAGACTTTCTGGAAAGTTTTGGATCTGAAAGCAGAAATAGCAAAAAAAGAAGTCAATTATTTTGTGAAAGCCAAACTTTCCATGGCTTTTCACACTCCAGTGCCTTGCCACATTGGGGCTAAGACAAAGTGTATTTCAGCTTTTGTCAAGCCTGGGGAGCAAGATAACAAGTGACTTTTTCACCCTATCTTCATGCATTTTCTTTGCTTGCACTCCAATTCGCAAATGTGGTTTTAGCATTTCAGTTCTGATGAAATACAGTGCAGAGTTTGTTACATGCAATACAATGCCAATTACAGTAATTATCATGGTTCTGCTCCTGTGCTGAAATCTCAAGAATGTGAAAGCAAGGGCAGAAAATATATGCATTTTGATGGTTAGTTGACTTTATCATCTGTGACCAGCCAACACAGAAGCACACCAGCTTCAACACAGTGAAAGAATGGAAGATTACTTTTTCAGTCTTAACTTTGGTCAGAAACCAATCATAGCAGGGATGCATTTATGAATGGATGAGCAGTAACAGGCATCAGTCTTTGTTAACAGTTTATCAGTGGTAAAAACAAACCATAGATTTTAGCTATGGTAAATCATAGATTTTAGCTCAAATAATATTGAGATTGAAGCCTGCCATGGTGGAAATAAAAAAGTAAAAATAAGTTACTTTTGACATTTAGAGGAAATTAAGAACATGCATGTAGGCCTGATATAGATTCATCAGCTGTTGCAGTGAGCATTAATTTAGCTTTCTGCAACACTTGGATAGCTCTGATATAAGGCTGGTGTGGAAAATAACATGCACGTAACTTTAGCCCTGCTTGCTGAAATGTAATAGCAATTCTTTCCACTAACATGGAACATGATACCACAGGTATCAGGTTATTAGATGCAGACTGCCATCTGAAATCAGCAGGTCTGTTGCACAAACTGTTAACTTTAAAAAATAAACACATTTCATGTCAACATCTATTAGAAGTACCTAAAATGTTTTTGAGCTCTCATCTTTCTGTGTGTTTATGAATAAGTTTGTGAATTTTTTGTTCTGTTTTGGGCAGCAGGGGGTAGACTTTCAGATACCCACATTTCCATGAAAACAGGGTTACAGTCATTACCTAGAAAGCAGAACACATCTTTTATTCTACCCATTATCAGCAAAGTTTGTGGGGGTTGTTTATAGCATAGAAGAAATGAGAGCAAGTATGCAATGCTTTGATTTAGGGGCAAGAGGGGAGAAGTTGGGGGTCTGAGGGCATATTTTACTTTGCAGAATTATTCAGGGTACAGAGGAGAAGAAAAGCTATTCCAAACTCTGTAGCACTAACTTCCACTCCAAATTTACTGCGTGGTTCAAATGAATGTTTCACTTTGGAAGATACCAACGTGATGGATCTTCATCTTCTTGAAGGCAGCAGAAGCACATTCTCAAGGGCCAATGCCCATAGGAGAGGATTTATTTGATGGGAGAAGGAGGAGAGCAAGAGAGGAAAAGGAAAACTTGAATAATGTTGCCAGATTTTGCCCTCTAGGTCAAGTAATTACATGAAAGCCTTGAGTTTCTATTTTTCTAGCTGTATCTCTAATTAGCTTTCTTCTTTTTAAGCACAATTATGTCCGTAACCATGAAAACCATAATCTAGAATATAAAGTCATATGTTCATGGTGCTGCCCAGAAACTAAAATAATGCATTTCAGCATTATGAAAAAGAAAATTATATCTTTTAGATAAAAACCTGACTTAAAACATTTTGAATACTCACTTTGGTAACAGCTGACCTTTTTGGAGTTTGAACCTAGAGCTGTGCCCAAGTTAACCCAGGAGTGTTCCTGTTTAACCAGTGCCTGCTGAAATAGTCTTGGAGGACCTACTTATGAGAGATGTCCAGAATCTTTTGCTAGTTCAGTCTCAAAAGAAGGTATGCAAAGAGATGCTACGTATCTCCCCAGGTTGGTCCCTGGGACTGACTTCAAAAGTTATCACTTAAGAGCCCTTCTGAAAAGCACTCGAGATTCAAAGGGCTGGGGTAGGAGGAGGGAATAAGGCAGAGCAGAAGGAGGCATGTGTCAATGCAAACAGAAAATGGAGCAGAAATACAACTATGAGGAGAAATTTTGAAAGTGAGCAGGAATAAAAGGTTGATCTTGCTATGTCAAAGAAGAGAGAAGTCAATGAGGAGATCTGAGGATTTATATAGACTTCCTAATCTTCAAAGACTTTAAAAAATATTAAGTTTTTTATAAATTTAATAATTTATAAGATTATATGGGACAGAGCAGATATAAAAAGCATTTAGGCATGTATAAAACAAAAAAAAAAATCAAACAGCACCCAAGGTCCTTCTGAAAAGCTGCTCATCTCCCTCAGATAAGAGGACAGGCTGAGTTTTTTTATCTTATCCAAGATTAATACAATTCCAAAATTTAAGCTCAGATCAGTAGCAGTTTAGAGTAGAAGGGCAGTTGTATTTCCAGTGTAAGTTGAGAGACAGATGACTGTTGAGTAACAATGATGAGCACAGCCCCTTGGAAAAAAGCTGAACATAGAACCCAGATACTACAAGAGAATATCCCCTTGGCACACTAACCAAAGCTCAACTAGCATCCCTACACTTCCCTTTTTGCCATAGACATTTCTCATCCCGAGGGAGTCATAATGAAACAATATACTGCAAGCTGCCCCCATTTTGTTATTGTTTTTATTGCTAATGCTATTTGGAAGGAAATTGTGCTTGACCTTTAACTGGGTAAGTTTACAGTCAAGTCTCAAGGAGCTGACAATTAGCAACCAATCAATACAGCATATCATTGATCCATAGTTCCTTTCCCTGCTGGGGAAACTACATCCTTTTCCTGATGTAGTTTATCTGTAGTTTAAGTTGCATTGAGGCCTTGAAGGTAGTGTAGAGGTAGAAAGCAATGCTGATATGGCTCAGCTGCCCAGCTTGACCATTCAGATGCCAGTGGTAAATGTTACTTTCAGTTCTATTGACTTATTTTCAGATGCCTTAGAGGAAAACAGGGTTTCCAGATTCTATTGATGCAGTTGTCTTCTGAAATTGGAGCTTGTTTCAGGGAGACTGAATGTGAACACTGAACTGATAGTACATCTGACATTTTAAAGTTAAAATCTTGTTGTGGTAAATGATAAAAACTACTCTGGATCATGCAAGCTGTTACTATAGTGACATTGTGTTCAAAAAAGTGGGAATGTGAATAAAAATCTAGAGCCTTAGCTCATGTGAACTTAATGGAAGTCTGGGGCAATTTGTATTTTGCAGGCCCAAAATTCTCAATGGCTTTGATCTAGATTTCTTTAGGTTGATGTTCTGATGGTAAAATGGTTAATGTTTTTGATGGTAAAAACCTGGAAAATACTTTCTACCTCAAGAGGTTTCTCTAATGAGTGTAGAGCTTGCAAAAGGGATTCTACACTGCTCCTTAGTGTGTGGTGTAAAGGAGACTGTAGAAGACAACCACAAAACTTAAACTGAAGATACAAAGTTGCCATGATGTCTTTAGCCATCAGCCCCTTCTTATGCTGGTCTGTGGCTGACATTTAGGATTCCAGTTTCGACAATTCAGCTTGTTTGGTGGCAGTGAGCTCACCCAGCTTGGACTGATAGTGTG
>JAOXNG010000003.1:31787825-31805812 GCA_028566535.1 Scolopax minor
AGGCTATGCTGTGGTTGTGTCCATCATCTTTCTCCCTCATGCAGAGTTCACCTGTTTCAAGTTTCAAAAACTCATTGGAAGAGGCAGATACAAACCTATTTGCCATTTTTCTTTTGCTTTTCAGATGTTCATTCTTTGGGGAAGGTGAATGTTTATCATTCTTTCACTTTTACTTGCACACTTACCTTGAGGAGAAGATGAATGTCGCGGTAAATGTTTGTAGCCTATGAAGGCACGGACCCCGGTCAGTGATGGAACCAGAATCGTTTATTATAACAAATAGGCAGTTTATATAGTACTACTGTACTCTTTTCCCAACCTAAATGCCACTGCAACCCTCGACTGCCAGGTGGGTGGAATTCCCCCCTGCTCAGTCGGGCCACCAGGCATTATGAATTGTTAGGACTCAATCACGGACCTTCCCCTGCCAGCGTTCCTGCTTCTTCTATGCCTTCTTCTGGTCTCTGCTTCTTCCACAATCATGTTCACCCACATAATTCCACCTAACTGCTATTCCACCTAAGCATCTCACTGTAGTTGCGAACTCAGTGGACTTCTATTGTTTTCTGCTAGCTGAAAACATGCATGCTCCCATAATAATAGAATGTTTTTTATTACAAGTTATTTTTGTTATAAATGGTGGTGTTTTGCCATGGGATTGTGTCAGACTTCCATTGTAATGGGAAATGACAAGCATGATCTAAATCCGCTTTTCAAGAACCATTTTGAGAGGAACAGCACCAAATACATTTTGGCTAGCATATATTTGGACAAAGGAGAAATGACTCCATAGAGCTGGTAGTAGCTGCCTCTCGATTTTGTGAGGTAAAAACAAAGCAATTGAGAATAAGAGAAAGCCAGAATAGTGTAGAGGGATAGACCATACACTGTCCCCAGTAGCCATCCAGCTACCACACACGTAAAAAACGCTTTGTGTCTCTCTGTGTAAGACCACCCAGCATCCTCAAAGCGTTACTCACTTCTGGCAATTTATGATGTCTGGAGCTCTGAAGGTCCTTCCAAAGAGTGTGTTGTGTGAACTCAGAGATTCCCATTGTGCTTCTTGCTGGTTTACTTCTCTTTCTGCAAAATAATAAACTCTCACCTAATTGACCATTTAGCTAGTGTTTCAAAGAAACCCAGAGTAGTTAGGCATCTGGCACCCATTGACTTTTCACCTTAGTGAAATTATATTGATAAATACAGATCATTTACATCAGCATTGCAAAAGCAATATGCTCCGCAACTCATTGGTTACATTGTTGTCAGTATTTATCGATTGGTTCACAACTTCAGAACTGTTACCTATCATGATTCTCACAGCTCAGCAGGTAGTAAACATTCTCTTTAGTATAACATATTGAACAAAATTTGTATGCAAGTCTATTAGTAAAGCTTATAAACACTGACTAAACTATGTGGCTCAATTAGCAAAGAATAATGGAGCAATAAGTAAAGTGTGTGCAATTTTATCTACTCTTTGCAGCTCAGTGAAATCTACAGCATTATCTGGAAAGTATAAAGAGCAATTGTCAATGTATCTCACTGAATATTTGCTTATTGCCTTTGACTAAATCACAAAGGTATGTCAGAAAATCAGAATAAATTATTAATGGCATCAGCACGAAATCCAGTGCAGTCAGGTGCAAACACATATGACTTGGTTAATTAAGACTATTAAAATGTAACATCTGAAGTTTGCTCTTAAATTATTGAAATATCAAGGTTGATCACTAATATATAGTATACAAACAGCTTCTTCTTGGAAAGTACATATATAGCACAATTTTTTAATTACATAGATGTGAACACGCTTAAAATACAGCTCTATAGTTAGCATATGGAATGGATGTGCCAGGAATATCTATATTGGCCTAAGGTTCAGACAAAGATTTGAAGACTAAGATTTTGGTTCTGCTTTATCCAAGCATTGGCAGCTGTTCTTAGCACTTCAGTTTTTTTCCAACATCTTGACTTGCTTTTACACCTGATTCATTAAACAGCCATGTTTCTGGTTTTCATCCATATGAACAGTGGAGGAAAAATTTTGCAATACATAAAGCTCTCTTCTTTCTTGTGTTGATATAGAATTGTTCTTTAAGGAGCTGTGCTGCGGTTTTGTGCTGTAGTATTAGAAATCCAATATTCTCAACAAACTGTGCCTACTGAAATAAAGCCTGAGGTGTATCAAGACAACCAAAGGAGAAAGATACATGTCCACAAAAACATCAATTGATGCAGAACATGCGGCTCCCTGCTTAGTGCTGTACAGAGGTCATTTGAAGCAGGCAAGAGCAAGATTATATTCTCTTTTGCTTCCCACCTACAGTAAATCAGCACTCAACTTTCCTCTTGATTAAAGAGGTTTATGCCCACCTAAATGTGTATAAGTCTGTGATGAATCTCTCTCAAAGCACGGATGAAAAAGAAGGATGAAGGTGATGTAGGTTTCTGCATCTCACAATTAATAGTAAAAGGTTGTTCTTGGTGCTTCACAAATAATGTGTTTGGCACCCTGAAGACCATCCTCCACAGTACTGAATATATTCTACCTGCCATAGTGAGATTAAGAGAAGAAACATCATCAAAGAGACAACTGGAGTTTGTTCTTTGACATCTTTGAACACAGAAATCAGAATCCAGAGTAATGTAAAAGTTATGTTTGCACTATTTGAGACTTTTATACCAGTAATATTTATACCAGTGAAGGATTTCTTGGTAGTATCAAGTATTTTGAATTTGAAACTGAATCATTAAAAGACAGTTAGCCACAAGGCAGGTGATCACTGGAGATCACTCTTGCTTCCCTTCAGCTTGCTCCCTGATTTCTTGCCATCCTTACCTGGCTCAGGAACTAGAGAATGTTGGTCCCAATAAGAAGGGTAGCATCAGAAAATAATATTTGATGGGTTGGTATCTCTTTCTCCTGTCCCTCTTCCTATCATACTCATCTCTCACACGCCATTTTTGTCTCCAGGTCCACAAATTCCTCCAATACTGATGGAAGAGCACAACAACAGCTTTTCTTATGCTCTGTGTAGGTGGCCAAAGGGAGAAGAGATTAGCACAGCTCTCACCCAACCCTCATCTCCTCTTTCTGCTGCTCAGCAGACAGAATAAGTCCTGCCCTGGAGAGAGGTGCCAATAGGTACCAAGGGCTAGGATCTGGGATGAAACAGGATAATGCAAGTCAGTCAAGTAGAAGGTACCATTACTTCGGGCATCTGATAACAGTGGTACGGTGTTAGTATTTCTATATTCTGCATGGCAAACACATATACACGTGGTGTATCATCTCTTCTCCTGTCACAATTGCTGATGAACTTACATGTCATCTTTAAGAATGATTCTATACAACATTAGCTACTCTCTATGGATGCCATTTGTGAAGACTCCTATAGCACATGTTCTGTAAGCACTGTATTTTCTGCCTGATTGCAAGAGATTACAAGGGATGGGGTGAGATTAAAAAGAATATTTGAAATGTCTAAATCTTGTGTTCTTTGAAGAGATGTCTTGGTGCCTTTGAAGTTTAGAAGGGTCTTAATGCAAAGCAATGTCTTCTTGCACAAAATCAGATTCTTTAATGGAACTTTAGATCTAGAGAACCTGTTAGACTGAAAGGCTTTCATATAAAATGGCAATCTCTTGGTTTTGACATTTTTCCTTGAAAATATAGGTTTTTTTAAAAAAACTAGGTACTGATGAAAAACATATTAAGTTGATCAATAGTCTCTCCTGGGGTGCATAAAGCCTCTAAAATTGATCTAACTGCTCCACAGGGTGATTATGGGTAGAGAAGTCGATACAGAATCTTGCCAATTAATCTTCAGCTGTGGAGGGTTAAGTTAAAGAGCTCACACTTCAAGTTCAATATGTATTCATTCACACTGACACATTTTGATCTCAGTTGTTTTCTAAAGCATTGTTCTGTTGTGTATGGCAGAAATTGTATAAAGACAAGTGCAATAACATTGAAATCATTAATATTTTAGTCAGATAAAATGCAAACCATATTACACTCTAGTTTTGGGCACTTCTGGCCCTTTACTAAACTGATATTATGTTTTTCACATAGGCATCTGGCAAAATGTAAAGGATTATAATGGTTCTGTAGGTCAAGGTTCAGCTCTCATGATTTTGGATGGCCTGTTTGACACCTTAAAAAAGCCCAGTTCTGAGAATGCACTTGCTACTAATTCAAATATGCTTTCTTCTCCCATTTGCAAACTCCCATCTTTCTTATCAAAAGCATATTGCTAGTTTGAATATAAAAAGAATTTCACATGGCATAGGCTAATTGTATTTAAAGAATTTGGATTAATGTATCTGTTGTATAACAGAGACACAAAACACTGGCCATATCTACAGATGCTTTTGGTCATGGTCAGACATACAGAGGTACACAAAATCAGATCTCAGGAAGTCCATGGATTTATAGTGTTTCTATTGCTTTGATTTATCTAGCATAACAGCAAGGGCACAGAATGGGTTGAATTTACACTGTTCTCATTGTGGTTTGGTTTCTTGTTACTTAAATTTGTTGTCAATGGCAGGTTGACAAGTTGGGTTAGAGGTGGGGATAAAACCAGTGGCTGACATACAGAAGCATACCCAGGTTCATCTCTTTCTTGAAAGAGAGTTGTTAATTAGAATTAAAATGCAAAGTTAATGTTTGCTTTCTTCATTAATACTGCAATGTTAATCTTCATTAGGGCCTTGGAGAGTCAATTGTATTTATGGCTGATTGTAGCAATGTAAAAATTACAGCACTCTATGTGTTTCTGTTCTCTTTCAAAATAGAAATGTATTTGTTGAACTCTTCACTTTGTTGTTAAAGCAAAGTGAAAATGGCAGCTCATGAGCTAATTTGCCTTAATAGTGTTCTTTAGCAAAATCCTTTAATTGGCAAACTCTTTGAGGTACATTAATTGTGGATGAATACAAACAGAATTCTGGTCAGTACTGTTGTCTCACTTACCTGGAGTGGAGGAAAAATAATTACATTTATAGTAAGTCACAAGTAACTGCAGTGGATATACCAATTTTTTTTGCTTTAGATATGCATTAAAATATAAGTGTTAAACACAATTCTGAAAATCAGTAGCACCTCGGAGAATCTTGAACGATGCTAGCTTGGCAGTGGTACAGAGGCCATGATTGCTTGTTTTAAGCACAAATGCAAATTGCTTTAAATCTACAGCTGTGGAGATATTTGACATTTATGGGGTATTTGATATGATGCTGCACCTGTGATTTGCCTTGCCTAGTTCTATTTCAGGGGATTAGAAGGGTCAATACAAACCTTTTCTTTTAGATAAAAGAATGGTGAGAGTGTGTGTATTTCAAGAGAGTTTCCTGATCTTCTATGGGCAAGACAAGTCTCTGGATTTATATCTAGTTGCTCTGTGGACAAGTGGCTTGGATGAGAACACCAAAGTCCAAACTTTTTGCAATCTTTTCCTCAGTAATTTATAATCTGCTGGCAAATTCTACATACTGCCTCTATGATACTGTCAAAGTACAGAGATGTGAGAAGAGAGGCTGAGTAACTGTATAAGCCGAGTAGCAAACTGAGTAGAGAAAACAAAGTTCTAGTATAATTTCAGTTTAAGTATCAATAAACCACAAGATAAAAATCTATAGGAGAACAGGTATCCTTAGTTCTGCTGTTTAAAGAACTACTTATTAATAACAATATGGTCTAAACACCAGGGAATGAACTGGCAGAGAAGTTGTCAGACCATTAGAATCCAAGATAGTTGGCACTAACGATTTTGCATTACCTGCAAATCAAGCACTGGGTGGAATCAATCACACACGATAGAAGGTAATAAATGTATCGCCGTGGTTTTAGTTGCAATCATTGTTAAGAAAGAGCCATGAGTTTGTTAAATCTTCCATAGTTGGCTATTTCTTCTTTGGTTAAGATTATGAGAGGATAAGAACCAGGAAGATGCTATGCTACCTTGTAATTTCTTTGGTGTCCAACTTCTTCAGAGAGGTCTTTGCAGGGCACTTTTGCACTTGTTGAATTTTCTGTGATTGCTGTGCTTCAGACGTGCAGTTGAATGGCCATTCAGTGCTCTATGTTGTGCTGGAAAATTATGGAACTGGCAGTAGTCGTGCTGGCAACAGTCTATGTGACTTCTAAGAAATAGACTTTAAAGCAGTAGGACAGGCTGTTTTAACTTGCTCTCCCTTAGAGACCATCCACATTCAATAACATAAACTGACTCCTAGACAGAGGATAAGGAGCTCTATTTATTGCCTGTCTCACTTCAGCCTTCAAGACTCCAATTAAAGATCTGCGTGGTATCTGAGACTTGTGCACTGATGCTGTCATGGATGTTTTCTCTTTATTTATCTTATGGTAGTCTAGTCAGATGTGATTTCTGGTGTCAATGGAGCTAGATTTGCTACTCCCAGCATCTCTTTGCTGCTCATCACTGCCCTCCTTCCTGAGCTAAAAATATCCAAGAGAATTAGAGTCATGCTCGTTGGACAGAAAGCACACGTGCATACAGGTAGGCTGGCAAAACAGCCGGGTTGTCCTCAGCCTGGTCCAGCAGCAGCCAAAAAGCCTTTATGACTTTACTTCTTTCAACTACCTAAGGAAGCCGGCTCATTTCTAGCACTGCATTTCATGTCGAAATAAAGTGGAGAAATGGAGAGTGCAATATTCAGGGCTCATTCACTCTGCCTGCACTTAGAGAGAAAGACATTTTCAGAGGTCATCAATAAGAAAATTAGAAATATTGTTTCTTGTACTCTAACACTGGGGTGAATTTAACTCCTGGTTGTCCTGTCAGGTGACAGATTTTACATATTTATCCAGCACACTGTATTCCCATTTTATTTAACTATATGGCATAGTCACTTGTGTACATTTCATTTATTCAAGCTTTTGCTCAGCATAATCAAGCCTGTCTATACCCAGATGAAGCAGGGATCTGTCACGCTTCATTAGATGACTCTATTTTTTATGATAAAGAGAACAAGATTCCTTACGGACAAAATAAACCGCAAGAGAGACCTCTACAGCACTATGCATCTTCAGGCTAGTAGGCTTTTTTCCATCATGAAGCCATTAAGCATGGCATTAACTACAGCATATGAATGGGTACCACAGATTATAGCCATATGAGGTACTGAGAATATGCCCCCTTTTACATTGTTTGTAGAAATGTACTCATGTTGTGATGATTTATATTTTCATTACAGAACAATTCCCATAATAACAGGTATTGAATATGGATGCTTTATGTGAAGTATGGGGAAAAAATAGAACTACACTTTGAGTAATAAGTTTTGATTGAATGAATGGCTACTTTATAAACTTTCATTACTATGATTTGGTCTGAGGGAAAGAGCAGCTTGTCAGAATTTTTCCAATGGAAAATTTAATCAACAGAAAATGTCGCATTAGGATAATGAAAAGGTTGTCAGAACCATTCTGCTGGAACCCCACAGTTTTCCTTGCCTTTCTCAACATTTGACAGCTCAGGTTTTCAGGGTCTTGCCCCCATTTCCTTGGGCTGCTGGTGGGATTGTTTTGATAGCTCCGCTGGGAACTACTTTCAAGAGCTTTTTGACCATCTTTGTGGAAAGTGTGACATTCAGTCATCTCCAGGCCACTCCGAAGTGGACAGCACTGTTTAGCATGGGTCTTTGCTAAACCATGCTAAATTTGAAGGCTGTCCAAAGTCAAGTTGGTTTTATGCATATACTAAGGGTTTAGAGCCTATTTAGTTGCTTTCTTAGCCGAGTGGCACTTGGCTGCACTCGGTCTGTATTTATGCTGTCTGGGTGCAGGACAGAGTGTTTTTACAAGGAAATTCATCAGCATAGTGTGATTTTCAGTAGAGCTATGACTTTAAAATAGTATTGAAATACTCCACAGTCTTCTAGTTGTATCACTAAAATTTAAAAATTTTCCAGTAATAATATAATATAATGTAATATATTGTAATGTAATGTAATATAATATATAACAGTAGTCAAGATCTGTTTTCTTTATGCAATATTTTGATCACTAGAGGTTTGCTTTCTCGTTGAGGATACTTGATTGCCAGGCAGGTTTTTGAGGTTCACATTTTACCCCTCAGATTCAATAGTCCTCTCTTCCTCCTCTCCTCTTTCTTTTTTTTCTAATACAGAGAAATTGCAAAGCTAAATCAGATTCTTCATCTTTCCATTTCCTGTACTTTGATAAAAAAACCAGAGAAACACATTTAAAGAAATATTAAATTCAAACAATAGGGAGTTTTTGCTGTAACCCCAATGAAAAGACACCTTCTAAAATACAATGGTAGAACATGTGAGTGATTATCGCTATACATGCTGGTTTTTCATCTTAATTTTTCTCTTGTGCAAGAGAAAATTTCTACCACTTTTTATTCTGTTTCTTTTTTCTCTCTATTTGTATTTCACTCAAGGCTAGGCCATCTCTGTTTCAACTTTGTTTCTAGTATTTTCTCCTTTTCCCCCCAGTGTTTCTTCCAGTTGGAAACTCTGATTTGAAATTAATCTTTTTACCCACAATGTTAAAGCATTTCGAAGGATGCTTTCATATCTGACTCCCATCCTTAATTTTCATAGCAATTTGCTGGTAGCTTATCCTTTCATTTAAGCTGTTAAACGGCTTCTTTTCCCTTCTGTTATACTGGCCTTTTTTCCCAATTATCCATCAGTTTCTCTAGTTCTGTTCTTTAAAGATGAACAGTAACAACTTCAGCCAGTACTGTATTAGATTATTTGTTCTACACTGCTGATCTATTAGTCTACAAACTCAAGAAATATACAAGTTATATAAATAACCAGTGCTTGGAAATTTAGCTTAGAATGCTTTTGATCTTAGAACTATGAATAACACATGCTACTATTGGGTCATGCAGATAAATTTACCATTTAAACTCTTTATACCCATGTACAGGATAACTGGTTATCACAGCTCACTCCAAACAACAGATATAGACCTATAGTATTACAGGATCCTCATGGTTTTTTTTTTCAGATTCATCATAATTTTTCAAATTGCACTTTACCTAATAGCTTCTCCCATTACTTGTACCAATAGTTGGTTTCACTCTGCTTATATTAATCTGCAGCAAAGTAGCACAGACAAACGTATAAGTAAAAATCTGCAGATTAAGTGGCATGTTTTTCTGTCTTAGTGTATGTCACCTAAAATGTGGTGTTGTGACTGCAAGTATAAATTCAGCACTTCCTAAATACTTCTAATGAGGCCTGTGTCATCCCAACACCACATGCAAACCTGTTCACTGACTTCAAGAAAGAAGCCTAGACATTGGTATCATTCTAAGCACAAAGGGCAGTTTTTCTGCTGGTAGAAGCTGAAGCTGCTCAGCTGAAATAAAATAATTAAAGCTCTCATTATGTAATTGCTCACCTGTTGGGTACATGACCCTCTCAATCACTGCCTGCCTTTATCTGCTTCTTTGATTCAAACAGCGGGTGTGATCCTACATATTCACAGTTGGAGTTGAGCTCTTCACACACCTCTTGCATAAGTATCAGTAAATGATGCTGCATATTTACTTTCAGCGATGGAACCTGCACAAAAAATTAGCACTGTACTCTAATTATACCATTCTGTAAGGAATTCAGTTATTTTATTGACTCACACTTTTTATGGAAATTGCATTTTCAGCCTAAATAAAATAACATTTTCTATTAAGAATCAAAAATTGTAACCAGGCTGAATACTGAAAAATCTACAATTTGCCTTTTAACAATTTTATCTGCTTATACATTTGAGAGAGCAAACAAACTGATTTCTTCATGTTCTTTTTGATAAGTCCCTATAATATTTGACTAACTTTTTGATGGCATAATTCTGACACTGATGACAGAGGAGTGATGTGTTCCAGTGGGATATGTGCAAATCCAGTTCAAATCTCTCCAAACAGGACAGAAACTGAACTTACTACATATCTGAATGTTTACTACGTTACTACATAGCAGATAAATGTTTTAATCAGTGGCCTCTGGCCTTTCTTCTGTGACTGACGCATCATTTCAAGAAAAATCTCTTGATTTTTTGAAGATCTTTTTTGCTATTCATTTTGGAACAAAAGTACATTTCTAAAATTTAAGAGAGACAAAAAGTCTCTCTTATTTTTCAGCCATCCCTTGCAGCCACAGCACAAGTAGTAATTTCCTGATCAATAAATTTTTTTTCAAGAGCAGCTTTGACATTCAGTACTAGCTGAAACAGAGCCATAGTTTTAGCACTTCCTGAGACACCTCTATCAAGTTAAGATTTAGGGAAGAGATCAGTAAGTGTGCATGACTGTTGCTAAATTTAAATTGTGCATAAACAAGGAACTGTATTTCCAAGTCTGCCATGGTCAAAATTTTCACACTAATAAACTAAAAGCATGTGGAAATAGGGGAATCATGCTAAGAAACACAAAAGGCAAAGCTTCAACTCTAGCATATATGTCTGGCCAGGGCATGAGGTATCTTTGACAATCCACATGTAGTTTAACCTTCTGCATGTTAGATGATATCTGCTGCAGTTGCAAGATACTGTTTTAGCTGTTCAGAAGTGTCCCTCACGGAGGGAGCTCCATTCATCCTGCTTTTCTGAAGAGTTGCAGTATAAATAAAAGAGCTACAAAGACAAACAGAAGAAGAAAAGTTGGGACTATATCCTACATCCACTTGTACTGTCAAGTTTCACTCATGAGAAGTGGTTCTTGTGAGTCTCTGCTTGTGTGGTGCTTCATAACAATGTGCTTGAGACCCCTCTGTCACTTAGGATCGAGCTCTTTCAGCAGCAGGAACCAGAACACTAGTGTTCATCTTTCCTGGTAGCATTTCCAGCTTTTGAAGGATAGGTTTTAAAACCCTTGCTTCAAACACTTGGAAAAAACATCCGAAGTCTTTGATGATGGTAGTATCTTCAGGTGCTAGAAGGATTCTTACTGCAGAGAGGTTTTAGGGACTTTAGAAAATCTAGAACCTGAGGGCTGCTATTGATGTGACTAAATCCTCATGGCTAAATCCTCACCCTGCTTGGAAACACTGTCAACTATTAAGAACTGAGGAAGTTTCTAAACAGTTTTTGATCAAATGTTTGTTTCAAAGTGTCCCTGTTGTGCTCTGTCAGTGCTTCTGTGATTCAGAGGGATTCTGGGTGTATATGTGGACAGCAGTGATGGCCACACCCTGGCACAGGTGGAGCTGGGGGCTGAGGGAGTGGCGAGCACAGAAAAGCTGAGCTGGCCTTAGAATAAAGTTGGATTCCTGGGGGCTAGTGGTCATTTCAGTTTCCCCAATGTCCTCATGTTATTACTGTTTAGGGATGTGAGGATGGGTTTTACATGAACCTTTACCAATGGTATGTGCATAATTCCCAAGTCAAGTTAAACCAATACAGTTACAAAAGTAATTTGTCCACTTCAGGACACTTTTCATTTCCCATCCTTGGGTGAAGTCTCACAAAATTGCAAATTATCATAACCCAATTTAAAAGTATTTCCATGGGGGAGAATAATCTCCATGCAAATGTCTCCTGAAATACACACTTCAGCTTTTACTGATAAAACCTTCCCTTGAAAAAAAAGTCTTCAGAAAGTTTGGTTGTTTAGCTTTTGACTTCTACTTTTTAAGAAGATGTCTTCCCTCCTGGAAAGCATTGGCTAGTTGGTTTGTGTTTTGGTTTGGGTTTTTTTTGGGGTGGGGGCGTGCATGTGTGTCCCTGTGTGTATCAGCAGCTCTTGCATAAAGGACTTTGATAACCTATGTATTTCTCCTTTGAAAATACATACTCAGTCTCTTTCTCACCTCCTACATCTATTTCCTTTGTGACAGAATGACACTGGGTATCTTTTTGTTCTTATCCTGGCCTTTTTCTTCTTTCAGAGGATGTGGAGTTTACCTCTTTTTCGGTTTTTGTGTGCACATCCCATTCATTGGTCTTTGTTTTTCTGTTTGGTGATTTATTAATAAATAGAACTTGTCCTGTTTCTCTATACAATATAATCTTGACCCTCAACCAAAACACCACAAAGCTTAATAAAAATCCAATCCATAAGAAATAAACCCAGAAGACAGGGACAGACATTAAGAATGGAAAGTGTTCTAATAATAATTTAATTTTTTTTCCCTAAACGCTAACTATCACCCCGTGCATTTTTATGAGGCTTTTCTAGACCCAATGTACTGCAACTTTGACCATGAGACCAAGTACTAAATAATTTTTTTTCTGTTACAGATGACTGGAACTTCCTTTTCTGTTTGCCTGAATGTAGACAGATGAATATTTACAAAATATATAAGTATGGTTTTTTATGTTATTTAATTAAGGGATGATCAGCATCATAAATTGTGACTTGTCATGCAGATTCAGATCTTTAAAAAAATTAAAAGCTTTTCACAGCAATAAAAATGGTGAAATATCTAAGCTTTCAAATGAGAACCTCTGGGAGAGCTCTGTAATAAACACACCTTCAATACATTCTGACCTCTTCATTTTTCATTGCAAAGATTAATAATAGGTATCTTAGCAACGATGCTGTATTGTCAGCATATGTTAGAGACTTGGCAGCACTCAAGGTCAATCTACAGTACGCTTAGATTGAATGCCATTAGCTAGATGCCACTTTGCTTCTGGAGTTTATTGCTAAATTTTTATTCCAGGAGGGAAAGAAATTACTGTGCTGACACAGACACAGGTAATATTTGGACCATGGCAGAAAGGTCTGGATCACTTACATGACTCAGTTGTTGAAAAAAAACTGTATTTTAACTGTTTGAAATCTGAATCTATAATCAGTTATTATTGAGTGTAGAGGCAATTTCTGCATGGAGTAGATGTTAAACTGCTTACAGTTATGAATGTAATGGTTACCTTTTTGACACATGAGAAGTAGGGTTCAACTAATAACTCTGAACCTGGAAAATTGGGTACATTTGATCATCTGTTGGCCCACTCCTATGAGAAGCTGTCTCCTCTGGGAAGGCAAGATCCACAAAATTAGTTAGTGCCCAAAACAGGGATGATGTAGCTATACGCAAAACTTTTAAACTCAAAATCCATCTTTAGCTACTGCCTAAGCCAAGTGCATGAGAGGTTCTTCAGGTAAAATCTGTAAGTGGGCTTTATGGCAACAATGGATTTTGCTGAAAAGGGACAACTGTGAAAATTTTCTTATGGAGCGGTTCTTAGATCTACAAAGATGGTGAATGCAGAAAAAAAACCAGCCCACCTGCATGGCTACATATGAGATGTAATCAGTGAGTATGGGCTTGAGAAGTAACCTTCCCCTTCAGGAGATGTGATTAAGACAGCAGTAAGCTTTCATTGAGTTTTGAGGGCAGAGGGATTTCACCTCAAAACTGATCAACTAAGTCTGAAAAACTATTGAATCTCTGGAAAGCTATATGGATAGAACTTCCAAATATTTAAGTGGAAAAAATTAATTAAGTGGAAAAATTAAGTGGAAATTTAAAGCCTGCTGTGACCAAACATACATACAAAGCTACATAATTCTAGGGTGGTTTTCAAAGCACTGAAGAACACAAGGCAAAGAGTTGGAAATTTCTTTCTAAAGGCTGAAGCTTTAAAATGCTGCAAAATTTAACGTCTACCTCTTGACTAATCTCTGCTCAGTGATGGTGTGAATTCAGTCATTTCCCATGATTTTGGATAAGCTGTAATTGTACATTCATTTTTTATTGCTACATGGCACTTAAGATTGTAGATCTCTGATACAGCATTTCCCTTTCCCCCAGTGCCAAATTTTTCATTTGGTTTGATGCCTGAGGTACTGAGTGGCTCAATACTGGAGTCTGCAGACATGGAGGGCGAGAACAGCAAACCTATTCTGGACCATGTTTTCAAGATACCCCACACAAACATAAGTGACCCATAGGACTATAAGATACAAGTGTTGCCTAAGTTCCTTAAACTTAAAAGTTCCTATTAAACTCAGTTCCTTAATAGGTAGAATCTTAAAAAATCATGGGGGAATTTGTGGGTGTCTTCACAGATGTTAAACTCCATTGTTTGAAGTTTTATGAAGAAAACAGAAAGTAGCAGAAATAGAATAGTTTGATGTTGTCAAGGAAAGGAACACAGATAGCCATATTTTTCCTTGTAATTCCCATGTTTCCTCTATAGGGAATCATTTAATAGTAGAAAAAACAAAGAGCAATGGTAACAAACAATTAAGAAAAAAATCAGAACAATAATACTTAGCATTCTTTCTACCACACGGTTAATAGCATGGATGAATTTTTCTTTCCCTTGCAAATGTCAGTAAAATGTCATTTCTTGTGCTTGTGATTAGAGAAAATGAAATTATAAATCCAGAGCAATGCATAATCTTCTAATAAAGTCAACTTTTCCCACTGTTCCTATACTACAGCCACCCTCTAAGTTATTTCTTATTAGGCTTTGACATCACTATTTAGAAGTAAAGCATTCAGAAGTAAATTAACAGACCTGAGGAAAAAAAAATACAAAAAGTTAAATTGTTGAATCACAGTTGTGCTTTTCTATAATTTTTATTCCAGAATTTTCAACAAATTTGAACTCCCCACTTCTTTTTCTTTACATCTCTACATTATTTGTACCCTGGGTAGCATGTCCCAAGTGCATTTATCATAAACTGGTTATCTGAAATCATTATTACCAAAGAAAATAAAATCAAAGTTTATTAGTTATGTTATATTTCATATTTGTATATTCCCAGTAGACTTGATTATGAGTTTTGAAGTGTCTTTCTTGAAAAGAAATAGCTTTTGCTGGTTATCTGGCTTTCCTGTTTTGGAATCAGATACACAGTAGCAGTTCTTCACTTTTTATGTGGCGCTCAGTATATTATGTATAGGGAAAAAATCATAATCAATCAACATACAAACTTCTGCCTCCTTCAGTCTTCATATCCAGCAGTCCCTGCTTAGGAACACTTTGTGGAGTGGGACATGGCTTTGAACCCATTTATTGATTCTTTGTGGCATGATCCTCCATCAAAACTAAAAAAGCCCATAAATGTAGAATATATGGAGCTTGATTCAGTGATTCTACCTCGGGAGGATTGCCTCGGTTGAATTTCTGCAGATTGTTCTTGTGTCAATGCATGAACAAACTCATTAGAGAACTTCTGCTGTTTGGGTGATTCTGGGACATAACCCCCATAATGGCCAACAGGTACTATGCGATACTTTGCAATGTCACTCCAGATTAATCAACATAATTGCTTATGTTCACTGAGTAAATGTACATAGAATATTGGAGAAATGATTAAGAATATTGGAGAAATTAGTTAAAATAGTAGTCAAATCACTACAAGAACATCCATCTAGTGTGATGCACACATAGGAAAAGTTTAAATTCTTCCTCCAGATTTGCAGAAAGCTCTGCATTTTAGTTTTTAATTATTGCATTGAACCAGTCTCTCGTCTTAAGAAGATTATGACACCAGTGTCCAAAAGCAGCACACCACCATTGCAACAAAATTCATGTTTTCCAGATTATTACAGATCAGCTGCAATGCTATTTTCACCACTAGTGAGATGGGGCCTGTGCTGTTTGCACCTCAGCTGCAAGTGAGTTTCTGGGGAGAGATCCCAGGCCAGAAGCACAGAGAAATAATAGCAGAGAATGGCACTGACAAACTGTTCAGAGGTAGGCAGTCACAAGGGAGGAAACCAGGAGACAGGAATAATCAAATGAAGGAGAGGTGGCCTGAGATGCACATCAGTAAAACAGGCAGCGTTCAGCATGTTACCCTTTGGGCTGTGCTGAGTGTGCCCACCCACAGAAGGACTTTCACCACAGCCTCCAATGCTTTGAAATTGTGATTCCTCCTGGCCCTCTGGGTAGCTTTGGTCAATTGAGTTCATTTTATTTTGGTAAAACATCTGTAGTAACTCTTACCACTCTGAATATTGGCTGCTTTATATGTAAGTTTTATGGAGTGTGTTTCCTCATTCTTTTAAGGGAGAACATGGCACCAAGGGGTCTAGGACCACTGCACAGAAGGGGGTTCTATTGCTAGTGTTATTGCTGTTGTAATTATTAAATAAGAGGACTTTGAAGAATTACATATTTTTAAATTGATCCTCTCTCACATGGTATTTGATTTGTTCAATTTTTTGCGTTTCTTTTTGTGTGGTGACTTGATAGCAAATACGCTTACTTTAGAAACACAGGCTCATTATAGTCATTACTAAGAGAAACTACGTGAGGAAAAAACTTGAATTCACATTCTTTTGTGTTTTGTAATGGTCATTTTGTACCTCTCCAAAGGAATATATGTAGCACGTCTTGCTCAGTTTTGCTTTTTCTTTAGTCCCTTGGGATTTAATAACTTACTTATTAACATGCATTGTATTAACATACATTGGGAAATGTATGAGGATGTACAGGGCTTTACACCTTTAGGTCACTAGTTCTACTCTTGTGCAGACTGACAGCACTGAAAAGAGATTGTGCCTTTGAAGAATATTTACTGTCCCTTTACATATGGATTATATCATCTGCCTTGACTGCGGCAGATATGCAGTGTCTTCCCCCACAGAACCCAGGAGGCCACATTATTTGTTGCTTATTACCTAAAAAACCAGAACCAACAGAAAAGCGAATTACCTGAACTGGAATTTTGTGCTTTGCTAGAGATAACATTAAAGCTCCACTATTGGAAGGTGGTGAGTTATCTCCCTTCTGAAATATTGAACTCTAAGTGTCAAAATTCAGCATCTGCAACTGGAGACACCTGAATCTAGTATTCACTTCGCAAATGTTGACCTTTTGCTCATGTATCTCCCTAAAGGCATTTGAATGAAGAATTCCTACATGAGATAGATTATGCCTGGGGATTATGGATATTATGGATTAAAATGTCAGAAGTGCCTGAAAAACTTATATACTAGTGAATCTGTTTTTGATCACCTATCTTTAGAAAAAAAAGCAGTCATCACTCCCTAAAAGAGTGGAGGGTCTGTGGCATGTTGTTGATATGGTGTTATTTCAGAATTTTTTTCCTCTGTTGCTAGTACTTTAATTGATCCCCTACTTTTCGACAGTCAGTAGGCATTCCACTTGTATACATTTCTCTATGCTTTTTGCCTGGTCATCATCTTCAGATGCATAAATTGTCTAACTTAAAAACTGCTGATATAGTCCTGTCATGGTCTTTTCCTTAGCTTTATAAATGATGTTTTCCAGGTGAAGGACATTGTGTTAATGGACATTCTGTATCTACCTGCTTCACTTTAGATTGTTGTCTGAGAGATGTGAAAAGTCAAAGAGAACTTCATACTGCTGAACACAATCAGGGAGAAAGACAAAAACATCTGAGAAGCCCTACAGTATGATTTGAAAGTTAATGTAAGATCTTTATCACAGACCTGTATCCAGGTCTCTTTGTTTGTATTGCTCTTACCAAGGAGTGGGCAGAGAAAAAGGTATCAGTTTTTCAAATTATATGAGCCTTAATATTAGCTTCTCTAGCTACTTCTGCAGTGGGGTCATCTGCATGGTTCAAGAGGCTGGGCTGTTGAAACAGTGCATGGACTACTGAGCCAGACAGCAGCTTTGTTTAGTAGTAAAAATTGAGTGCTAAGCTCTATCTTACCCCGGACATTAATGCAGGGAAAAATAGATTAATCTAATGACTTTCTAAGAGTGTTTAATTCATCTAGTTGTTCTCCCTTCTCACAGTTTTCTATGGCAGGTCCATGTAAACTCTCTCTAGGTGTTTTCAGACTTAACTATTTCTCTTCCATTATGTAATTTGATTTTCCTTCCTCTTTACACAGCAGACTAAATCAGCACATTGAGTTCAAGTAGAGGTAAAAATAAAGAGCGAGTGGATGAAATATTGCCTTTGTTCACTCCATGTAAATCTGAGGTAATTACTAGAACAGGTTGAAAATTTAGTTTTCATCCCATGGGCATATCCTTTTAATTTAGAAACCATACCAAATATAAAAGGGTTGAGGGAAGCAGA
>JAOXNG010000003.1:31805912-31819085 GCA_028566535.1 Scolopax minor
GGTCTGCTGGTTGCAGCTCTTCCACCCAAGCCACCGAGCTCCTGTGGCAGTATTTCCCCTTATTTTTTCCCTGCTGTTATTTTTGTGCTGTTGGTTTCTTGGCCTTGCAGCTGTGACCCCCGAGAGCGTTACTAGGTAGGCTCCCTTGGGAGGTAATTCTCCCCTGTGTCAGTCACCCTGCTTTCCTTCCTTATCTCTTGCTTTGTAGATTTTAGCTCATATTAGGAAGAAAAAGACCTAATGCACAGCAAAGTAGATGAGTCATTTGAATACTTGATAGCTAATCAGTAGGAAACACTTGTACCTGATTAGCATGCTCCAATCAGCCCTAATAGCATCATATATGGGAACAACTGTACTCCTCCAACACTCAGGTGCAAAATTTGCCTCTAGTTGGGCAGCTGTGCAGGTAAATGGGCATCGTCTCCAGCTGCATCTAGGAATGGGCCTTTTGAGCCTGGAGGTCTGAAACGAGACAGAGTATCTTTAGCCAGCTCTGCTGCCCGGAAAATGGTGTGTCATGTGAGTGCCTTCGCTGAAGCACTTTCCTGTCAGCTTGGTGTACTGTAGCCTCTTCCTCAGGTAAGACAGTGTGCCAGGCAGTTAGCAGCCTCATCCAGCTGTATCACTGATACAGCCTTCCCCTTCTGGAGTATTCAGTGTATCAAGAGCACAGTCTGACTGATGCCTGTGGCCATCTTTTAGCATGCCGTTCCTTTTCTAAAATACCATATCCTTTTAATTTAGAAACCATACCAAATATAAAAGGGTTGAGGGAAGCAGAGTTTATATTTAATAAGATGTTTTCACTTCAGAGGCTCAAATTTTTTTCACTTCAGTGATTTTTTTTGGGCAGTATACCACAGCTGAGACAATCGAAGCTAAATGCTATAACTTCCCATACAGAAGATTGAGGAATCCTATATGTTACCAAATGTATTGTTTTTTGTAAATCAATGTTACTCAGTGGAACGCAGATCTGTAGGAAAGTTTTCATCCAATTCTGGTGTTTATCTGGAAAAAAGTAAGTTAGATTGCATTTTCAGACAAACCTGCAGCCAAGGTAACCCAATGAAGTTACTTTACATACCTCAGAGTTGTTTAAAACTCTCACAAGCACAAATGCCAATGGAAACTAGTCAAATAAATCAATTCACAATTTTTTTCTGTGTTCTTTCACCATTATGACACAGTCATCTTCAATGGACATACAAAATACTGGATTCATACAGTTTACAATTACCTTTTCTTTAAAGTAATTAATTGGCATTTGCAATAGCCAAATTTATCAAGTTTATAATAAAGTATGAAATAACTCTAGGTATTTTGTCTATTATTTTGGCTTTGTTGGACAAAAGTTTTGACTGAAGACTGCTTCAAACTGTTATTAGCTACTCAAAAGATCTGTGTTCTCCGTCACAGCCTCACAGAGAGAATAGATTATTTAGGTACAGGGTTATTGTTAGCAGTCACTGGTGAATGAGATTCAAGTCAAGTTGAAAAGTGAAAAGTATTAATTTTTAGTGTCTTTACAAAGAACTAATCACATTGTAAATACATGTATTAGGTGCTGGATTGACTTTTCCCCTATTGATCTATAGCCAATTTTTAAGGTGCTTTGAAGTAGAATAGTTAGAAAAAAATAGGTTATGTCATTTGGAAATATCTCTTATCAAAGAGATGCAACATTTGCATCTCTTAGCGGCAGTATTTGGGTTAATTGGGAAACCCACCCATTTTTAAAGTATTCTAATAGTGAAGAAGTGTCCTAAAACCTTTATATATTCCATTTATATAATGCACAAGAGTGATATCATACTTGAGTCTTGAGTTCAGCAGAACTAATTCATATCTTTTTGTGATGGGGCTTTGCAGGGCTTTTATTTATTTCTTCATAACATCAGCACAAGTGACCTAAATTTGAAAGAGAGAGAGATATGAGTTCTAATTTTTATTCTTACTTTCACATCAGTATTAGTATGAGTATTCATCACACTCCATAAAATGACCGAATATTAAATTCTGCTCTCACTTGTGCATCTTTTAATTTGCAGCAACTTCAAGGGAGCTAGTATGGGTTTGATTCTGTTTTCAGCTGTGGTTGTCGACATTGCAGCTCTTATTTCATTCAAAACCTCCTGATCTGTGTGGCAATGTCCTTTTAACATAGAAATTATTGCAGGACCATTTAAATCAAGTCTTAATCAGGTGCCATACAAAGTTTTGATTAAGGTTTTTAAATAACAAACCTGAAGTTAAAACCAGCAGGGCATAAAAAGTTCCTGGAACAGTGAATACAAAATCATTAATCTGAACAGCTTTTAATTTCTACTCAGAATTTCTTAGTGGAGTGGTTAATTAAATTGTGGTCCTGCTTTTAGAAAAGTATCTGCTTTTGATATGTACCCTAATTTTTTGCTAATCAGAAATGTTAGTCAATAGCACTCATAGAAACAACTTGTCATTTAATTTTCAATTATGGAATAAAATAATCACATAGAAAAGAGTTGCTTTCTCATATATAGAAGTCACTATAACATGAGACGAAGCAAGAAGATCAGTAGGAAGTCCTAGGACTCAGGCAGATTTATGGGGTTAAGTTGTTTTGCTGAGGCTACCTGTATAATCATTTGAAGAGCAGGAGAGTTCCGAGGAACCCAAGTCCTTGTGGGAGAGACAGCAGATAAGGCACAGGATTAAGGTGGTAAAGCTGCTTCTTCAGGATGGAAATAGCTTTGGCCGAGGCATCATCTGGTGGAGATTTAGGATACTGTGAAGCTTGTTACTCACCTAAACAGACTAGATGTTAATGATCTTTGGTGTTATAAATATGCATGGGAATGTAGGTAAAAAACCTGTAAATTGCTATTTTAAATGCCTTTTTGCTGGGCTCTGAGAAGACTTTTACTATGTTCACCTTCTGCGACTCTTCTCAAGATTCTTCCACGTGTTTACTTATTCTGGGCATGAATTCTCTCCCGCTCGAATTTGACTGTAAGTCACAGGGGTTGAAAAATCACTGTTGCTATTTGCAAGAGATGGAGCAGGACAGAATCAGGTCCCACCAAGCCAAATGAGCAGAATGTGCTGGCAGAGACCGTGTCTTCCCCATGGGTCTTTGGACTGTGCAGAGACACAGGCAAGCGCAGTAATGCAGCCAGAATCCATACATATTGTCTCAGCCTCATCTCCAGAGAACCACAACCTCACAGATACAAAAGCCTTTCTGTAGGTTCTGGATTACTTTTTTCCTAAATTGAGACTAAGCAGAGGAGTACTTAGTGGAACATTCGACTGGCTTTAACAGAATATACATTTAAAACATGGGAAGGGGGGAGAAGAGATTCCCCAGGAAGAACTAGTAGTTCACTCTTAGAAAGCCTAGCCCTAGAAGTTTTGTGCTGCATGACTTAAATAAATGGTGAAAGTTGTCAGTTCTGGGCTAATTGCCTTTTCCCTGTGTTCAGTAAATGTGCGTACCCTGATTTTTAAGCATATATTTTGATGCAGCTCTCTTTAACAAAGCACATCAGTCCATGTTAAAGTTTTTGTAATTTGAGGCCCCTGTGAAATGCCTACTGCAACAATTTCAATTCAGTTAAAAATGGGTAAGAAAGCTCAGCCCATTTCAGGAAGTTCACAGCTACTCTTTGTAGGGATGTCCCTGTAGCATGAATTAGGGGATTTCTTAGACTGTCCATGCAGCTAAGAATTAAGAACCTTATATAGGTATTTTTGTATATTCATTAATTTAAGGGAACAAGTTCTCTACAGCAAATAAAAATGGGGTATGTGCAATGAATATTACATTGCTTAAGAAAAGGAAAAAATGTAATATGTTCTCTGTGTGATTGGAGTATCCCCAGTGCTTATTTTCCAATTAAGTGAAAACCACAGAAGAATAGAAAATATATAAAAAGAGTATCTCTGCAGTCACATCCAGGATATTGGTAGAAACAATAAACAATAATTTTTGTCTCACAAGAGTATTGTGTGAATTAACTCATATCTGCAGAAATGTTTTTAGTTCTGGGATGCAAAATATTTTAATATTTTAATATTTTGGTAAAATTTGGTAAAATTAATAGTTTGGTAAAATTTGTTTTCCTATTACCCCATTCCTTTTGCTAGAATTACTTATACCAGGCGATGGAAATAATAATTAGGGTATTAAGGATATTACCTGTTGTTATCTATGTGGAAAGTCGCTGGTTGTTGTAACTCAAAATAACCTGTATTAGTGAAATGCACTTCTGCATCATGACCATCTCCAGGATCATTGAAAGTTGAAGGGTTTTCACCTCCAAATGTTACAGATTTAACAAAGGTCTGTAGGCTTACAGCAAGACAAGTGATAGTTGTGGCTTTCAGTAACCCCTCCCTGTCTTCCACTAAAATATGTATCTAAAATCACTTACAAATCTCTGACTAAAACTGTGCTGTATAGAGCTTAATGCATAGAAGTATACTGAGAAGGAAATTTTTTCTATTTGAAATGGAAGAGAAAGGGCCTGTGACTTTTTATCCATTCTGTGTGTTCCTCACAGAGAAGAGCGATTAACTTTACTGAATAATTACTAAGCCAAAAAAGAAGGTGCATTGAAAGGAATAGAAATATATATATATAGAAATATATATACAGCAAAGGACTCCTGAGAGCTCATTCTAGACTAAATTACAAGCTCAAAGCATTCTATTTAAGGATTTTGCTGGATTTTTTGTTGAGCTGTAGTTTACTCTTAATGCTTTAAGTAGCAGGAACTGAAGATATTAATGTTTTGTATCCAGATGAATGAGCCATTGAACTGTGTAGTGGAGCTCTCCAAGCAGTGTGTTGTGTGTATGGTAGGAGAGCACGCTGAAAATCATAGTGACTGGAAAGGAAGATTCTAATGTGAAAAATAAAGAAAGGGAGTGTTGGAAATAAAGTGTAACAGAGGACTCATTATCTCTACCTGTGGTCTAATTTCAAGGCATAAGGAAAGAACACTGCTTTGGGAATTTAGCAAGATGTCTGAAAGTGGTTATGGCCAACAACCCTTGTCTGTGAGCATTGGTTTTGTCACTTATTTGACATGTAGCTATTAATCCTCAGTAACAAGTATCAATAAGCTATTCCTTAGAGAAAGCACGAGTCTGGAACATACATGAGATGCAGATGTCTTGTTTGATAAGCCAGAATTGATGCACTGGGACATGGGAAACTTGACAGGACAGGTCACCAGAAAGAGCAAGAAGCTGGTGTCATCTGGATGGGGTTAATGTTGACAGCAAAACCTACAGTATTGGGAGTTTGATGGAGTCCAGAACGGGAAGGAAATATGAATTATGTAATAATTCAGTGTCTGTAGATGCACTGAATGCTCATGTATAAGAATGGCTTAAGTTGAGGCTCTGTGTTAAGGTCTGTTTTCCCCTAAGTAGATTGGGGCATTTCTGGTTAGTTAAATGTTAGGACAGTATCTGAAATGATATTTTATGATACCTGATACATGACTTTTCACACACAAGTAAGAATTTGACAAAAATGTAGAGATCAGTAATGCATGTAGTAGTCTCTCAAAACTGCACACAGAAAAAGACCTGTGTTAAGAAAATATGATTTCGAAGCCTAAGTGTAGAAACATTAACTTTCAAGGTGTGATATAAAGTAACTAATCTTCTAGAGAGTATGTTGATATGTTATGACACTGCAGAATTTTTATCTCATCAGTGAGTGATATTTTGCATCTAAAGTTTACCAACACAATATATTTTTGTCATATAAATACAGTTAATTTTGCTTACTGCCACAAAGGAAATTTTGAGTTAATTTTGCCAACATTTTAGGGGCTGCCAGGCTCTGTAACATTCTTAGAGGCCGAAATAACATTTCCTAGTCTCACTCTGAAGGTTGCTGGCAACTACAGAAACCTATAAATACTTGTGGTATTTATGGTAACATTTTAAAAGGATAGAAATGAACCATGAAGAAATTGGCTGCTCCTTTCTCTCGTTTCAGAAATGTGAAAGAATAACAGCAAAGGGAAACAGGGGAAAGTACTTGCACGCAAGCAAAACCTGGAGAAAACTAATCCAGCTCAGAGCAAGGCGACTGAGTTCTAACAAAGAATGTGAATAAATTGTAATAATTTTTGCAAGGCTGGGTGATACAAGACATTTGCAGCATGTAGGTATCACATCTCTCTGAATGGCTGGTTCGCTGGTGGGTTTACCAGTCTGTATTTTGCATTTATTATTTGCATTTACAAAATAAGAAGTGCCAGGTACCAGTCAGTGTCTGGCAGAATGTCCAAGATTGAAATCCAGCAGCTGCTTGGGAAGGAATCGATGTTGTAGTGGAAATGCCAGAGCATAAGACATGGCCTTTTGGACCAGAAACAGGCCATCATTGCAATCTTTGCACATAGCTACTTATCCAAAGACAACTGCCTTTCCTTCTGGGAAGCTCATGGAGAGTCCTGCAGCCTTCCCCACAGTCTGCAGTTCCCAGGCAGAACTGGATGTTGTTGGATTTTGGTATTTTAGGAAGGTAGAATCTCCCGGACCATGATGGAGCCCAAACAAAAGGAGTGGTTTGTCTGTATCTGCACTAAAAATGCCAGTGTGAGGCAGTGCAGGGGGCACAGCCCCAGTAAGGGCAGGGACCAAACATTCCAGCATGACTTGTAGCAGTGAAAGAAGAGAGTGTGCGCAGAGAGCAGGTAAAATAACTGCTCTCCATTGCAGGGAATAAACTGCCCCTGGCTCAAGCTCTAATCTCTCTGTTTAGATGGAGATGGAATGGAGGTAATATTAAGAACAGTAAATGTATAATACTCGAGTTTTCAAATGACCTGAAAAGCACAGAAATGCCCTTTAAAAGGACCTCAAATTAAATGTTACTGGCATTTCTGTACTCAATGCTGTGCAGGGAGCAGTGGGGACACCCGCAGGCTGGCAGTGCTGCCTTCAGGACTCTCCTCCTGTACTAAAAGGCCTCAACCACTTCCACATTTCCCTGGAAGTCTGGACTCTCTTTTGTGCAGCTTTTCAATGTAGTGAGAGGTACTATAAAACATTCAAATACACAGACAGGATAAGGTGAGGCCCAAGTATTTCCATGCCAATATTATATAATCTCAGGCAAATTAAAGTTTAATGATTTGACTTATTTGAGTTTTGTAAGCCACAAAGATAGGACACTTAAGTGTCTTTGCTCTGTTGACTTTAATTAAACCCATCTGCAGCTTATGAGTTTTGGTGAGCTCATTACAAAAACACACAAACAAAACTTTGCTTATGTGGATGACTTCCCCTGAGCTCCTCATTTCTGCATTTTTACTATTTCACGTGGCCTTGTGAACAAAGAAATTAGAGGTAAACATTAGGTAAATTATTGTGATGAAGGTATAACTGAAGTCATGATCAATTGAAGGGAAAAATGTCTGCATTCTGATGATTTTTATTAGAAGTTTGTCTTTGCAGAGCAGTCCTGGAAGGCATGAAAGCGAGCATCCTGTTTTCATTGTCAAACTCTGGATCTCAGGCAAACACTTTCTAGAGTCTGCTTCTGATAAACTAGAATGGCATTTGACTTGCCTGGATGAAGAGGCAATAAAAATATTTTCTATTTGTTTAAACTGAAAAATATAATATACTGAACTGTCAAGTCTGAAAAATTGATGCACAAATATTCAACAGAAATGTCAGATGTGTGCAGTTTTGAGAGAGGAAAAGGAAAAAGAAAAGAAAAAATCAACCACACAAGAAAATGTTCATTTATTTTCATCAGACTTGATTCTCCCTCACATAAGAGATGGATCCAAAGAACAAGAAAGTTTATAGAATTTTTTTCTTCTTGATTTCAGTGATTTTTGATTAAGCACTAAAGAATACTAGGGTTGAGTAGCAGCTCTTTTATCCCTAGTTCTTCTTGCCGAAGGTGTCATGTGGATTGTTAAGGCATCACCTGGAGCTATTGTTCGACAAGTTCCAGCTCGAGGGGTGCATGGGTTTGGTAATCAGGTGGAACCACCCTGGTTGTGAGTGCTGCCTTCCCCACACCCACAGCTCCTAAAGGGCTTAATGGCAGCCCAGCTCCCTCCCCACTCCTCGGACGGGATGGGGTCATGCCTGCTCCAGCAAGGTGTGTTAGTTCTTGTGGCTGTAAATGCCACACAAAGGTGAAGGTGGGTAAGGTGTGTGGCTTGCAAGAATTTTTCCCTGCCATCTGGCTGCCATGAAAAAGCACTTCTCTATAGAAGCTACGTGAATATTGTGCAGGATTTTTCCCCTGTTTTCATGCAGATTAGAGAGGTGGGTAAAGGGGGGGAGGGGGAGCAGTTTTCTACCCTTCCATTATTTAAAAATATTTTTTGGTAATTTGACTGCTACTCTGCTTTAGAAAGAAAATAAAAATCACTTAGTAGTTGGAGGATTGAATACATTTCTCATATGTTTGGCTGAAATTTTAGTGTAATAAATTATAACACGTATAGATTTCATGTGGGTGGGAGGGAGGATGCAGTAGTAAAAATGGGACTTTTGAACTATAAGGTCTAAATCTAGGAACGCAGAAACTGGGTCATTTTGGTCACTGTGGATACAAGTGGATACAGGGAAGGAACATCAGCAACTGGTAAAAAATGGCATTTTTCCTTGCTGCTGAGAGCTGCCAGAGCTGGCCACTCTGCAATTGCCCCATGGCTCTAGATCGCATGTGCATACAGTCATGAAAAGAAAAGAATAAGGTTAAAACTCTAGAATTAAAGCCCACTAATATACAAGAAAAAGTCTCATTCTTGCTTCTTTCGATTTCTCTGAAAGTAGACTAAAGTCTCTAATTTTTGAAGTGTCACAAGCCAAACTGGATCAGTTTTATGATAGTCTTTGTTTTCTCTGGTAATAGCTTAGAACAGTTAATCCTTTGGGAAATGCTGTTTTTAGTTTTAATTATATAATTAGAGCAAATACATGTAAATCAGATAAATGGGATATAAACAGTTATAGGATTTGTGGCAAATATATGCAGTGTGTATGAAGTACATAGTTTTAAGATTCAACTGATAGAACTGTCAGCTATTAAGGGTGCTAAAGCTGCAGCTTTCAAGACCTGGCTATAGAGAACAGAAAGAATTGGATATGCATTTAAAAGGCAGACCCATGGGGCTGCTTCAGCTGACAGGCTGGAGAGGGCTGGACTAGTCATGCATTTCCTGCTGGGGCAGGAGACAAAGGGATTCAGGTTTTGGGAACAAAACAAGTTGTGGTTGAGGACATCCTGAATTTTAGGGACTATTTATTTTCAATGTGCCATTTCTTTCTCAGACTACATGTTTAATGAACTAAATTTCAAGAGGAGTGTGTTATCAGAATATTGACTTAGGTTAAAGTGTTAGTTTCTTCTCTGAGGCAAAACTCATAATTTTATCTATCCCAAGTGACCTGCCCTGTGTAAAAAGTATCCCTGGTCATAGGGAAGGCCAAGACAGCAAAACAATGAAAAGGATTTTGTCCTCATTCAATCCTGAATACCACTGTTCCACATTTGTGTTAATGTGGAAAAAAGACTTGAAATAACTTGAAATCCCAGGGTACCAAAACCTCCAAGTTATTCTTTACATACAGGCTGAAAATTGCATTCGCACAGGAACTTGTTTATAGAGATGCTTGCTCTGGTCTTTTTCTTAAATTCTTATGTACTTAATAGGAATTAAGTCAAAGTTTACAAGTTTAGAAATTACTGGCTATTTAACTGTTACTCATTTGCTGAAAAAAAGAAATTGGTCTTGGAAAAGAACAACAGGAAAAAGAAACTGGTCTTGGATGAATGGATATTGTTGTGCGATAATAGTCCCTGATAGTCTGTAACTTTTTTCATACAAGCTAAGTGGTACAATTTTTAAATTACCATAGTTCACAAATCACTATAATGGATTACAGGATCTTTGTGTTATTGAAAATCTAATTCTGTTTTTTAAATTGGTTTGGTGAAAACTTGAGAGCAGCCATACTGTCATTATTCTGAGGTTCTTTTGAATAGCAGTGAGATTTGCAAGAGAGAATTAAAAAGTACAGAACAGTACAGAATTAAAGTACAGAACAGATAGATATTGTTGTGCTACAGTCATCTAATAAACAGCTGATTGGGTTGGCTTTTGTTTGTGAGCTTGGCTTTCTAAACTATAGCGTTTTTGACATTCCCTTCTCTGAACATTGACAGCTGCAGAGACAAAAGCGCGGGCAAGAGAATAACAAATGCCTTCACACACTGAGTTTGTGTCTGATTCCCGAGCTGAAAGAGGGTAATTGCTGTGCAGTAGTCTCTGGAGATATCCCGATCTGACTCTCCCGTTATAGGTAAAGCAGTGTAGTGTTCTCAAAAAATAGTATATATTACTCTTTGAAAGAATATTCTAAGTTGAAAAATGGGTGCCTTGAATTTGGGGACTATTGAAAGGAGAAAAGAAAATAGGAAAGCTGATTGAGGTTAGGTTATATTTGAACTGCATGGAAATTCTGTGGAAGTAGTTTTTTTAAAAAAACCAGCAGGGGCACAACAGCTAAATAAATCAGCAGCAGAATTTCCAGAAACTATCAAACCAAAAGCAGCAGAAAACCAGAAATACATAGTCAGCATGAGTCTGAATAAGCATTTGTTAAAACACACCAAGGACAGACAGACAGTTGCACAAAGCCATAACACCAGTGGTGTTTTCAAAAGATAATTGTTCCTGCTAATATTAGCTGGTAGTTAATGCTCTGTGCTGATGAATATGACTATCAAATGAATAAGAAACGATCACCATGGAACCATTTTTCAGAAAAAAACCCAAAACCAGGTTACATATTAGTTGTGTTTGATGGAGTGATCCTGCCATACTTTTTTTAGTTTCCCATAATTGACTCTGCGAGGAACTGAGACTATCCAGAGGTGACTGCAGCATTTAGGAATCTATCAATCAGACGGGCGCCTAACCTGGCTGTGCACTTGGGTACTGCTGATAGATGAAAAAATTTCCCCACCACAAATAAATAGTTTTCCAAAGTCAGTGATGGTATATTCTGTCAGTTCAGTCTATACAGCTTTGAGTCACACACAGAGTATTGTTCCCAAAGTTGCTGTTTATTATTAAGATTTTGGAAAATGCAGACTATCTTGTAGCTCCATACAAACCAAATATATGCTGCTGGAATAACAATAAAACATAAAGGTGTTTAGTGACTGCCCACAAAAAAGCTGAATTTGACAGGATGCTGTGTAATACCATGTGTGGATAAAAGATAGAGTCTATAACCAGCTTGTGCCCATAATTAGGTTTTTGAATTTTCCAGGCTATTAACTCTGGCAAGATTCAAAGAAACTGGGTGTTCCCTGGGCTGCACATAAGGTTTGTGAGAAAGATTTGGGCAGTGGTGAAAGTATAAAACAGCTGGGGGTTTCAACCACTTCACCTGCTAGTGAATTTGGAGCCATATATTTTAAAAATTAAAGTAATTTTTGCTGGATGAACTAATGATACTAGACCATCTCTCTGTAGTTTTTCACTTCTGCAGGGAGTCTCTTAATACACTTGCTGTAATTTCTGCAACTCCTGCAGAAAACATTGCAGGAAGAAGCCACCTGAAGAAGCCACAGAACAATCTTCCCTAGTCCTCAACCAGACTGCTTTGATAAGTGTGCTCATGGTGTGCTTTTGAAACAGTAGCCAACAGTTATGTACTGCTGCTACCTTCGTGACATGGGGAATATTTTATCAGATTCTTTTTAATGTACTACTTTGTTTTCTCATCTGGGATTACATTCAATAAGGACAATCCAAAATTTTCTGTAACAGTTGCAGTGAAACTCTAAGCAGATATTTTCTTCTCTGTAGGACAAAAAAGTCTCTAAAAATGTGCAACATCTAAAGCCAAGCCAAGTTGAGAGAAGCTGCGGTACCAAATGTGCACCATCAAAGTTCACAGCAGTTGAGACTTTTTTTCCTTTCTCGTGTCCTTTACGATACTGAAGAAGCACACTTCAAGGGTTTGACAAGAAAGAGATATATATTCCCTTTTGTGCAAATCTGCTTGATGCTTACGAACACTGTTCATTCTAAAAACCTATTAAGATGCAATCCTAGTGGTGAGGCTCTGACAAATAGAATGAATTCCACAGCAAGAAAAAAAAAAGAAAAAGAAAAGCTATCTTTCAAGTCTTGTCGCTCCAAAGAATACATTAATTAATATAGCCTATTGAATGGGGTAAATGGATGAGATTCTTATCTGTGGGGCCAAAAGTTTCTTCTAAAAATTAAGATAGTACAGCAGAGACATAGGTTTTCCTAACCAAAGTTATCTGGCCCTTTGGAGTGTTATCCAGACCTCAGTGTATTGCAGAGCTTGGTCTCCTGTGCTATGCATGCGTTGAAACAACTCAGAATGAGACCCACTCAATCCTCTTGAAGAAAACTCAAAAAGAAAACAATAAGGGATTTTTCTAAGCCAAACCTCCCACTTCAGGTGCTCTAATACTCCTCGGTACTTGGCCTCTACCTAAATGACATTGCTGGACTTTCTTTTGGACTTTAAGTTCATATTTGTATCACCAAAATTAACTATATGTACAGGTCCTTATAAGACCTGCTTGCCAAGATTTAAGGTTTAAAAAATAAATGTGTACACATTATAAGTGGCTCTGCACAAGAAAAAAATTGGTACTTTTTCTGTACCCAAAAGCCAACAAGAAAGTTTACAAAGAAGGAGAAAACAGGCATGTTCAGGCAGATGAGTGGTAGGACAGGACAATTTGGTCAGCATCACTCAGTCACAGCCCTCAGAAAATACCACTTTTGAAAAATATTGTTTCAGAATGAAACATCTCCTTTTGCTTTCACATAAAGATTTATAATAAATAGTATAAAAAACAAATGTAGATGTCATTTAGAAACACAGAGGACTTATTTCACTGTTACAATCAAAATGTTTCAGTCTCATTGCTTTGTCTTGAAATGAAATTTGTCAAAATTGATATATCCTGCAGAATTTTTCAATTTTGTAGAAAGTTTCTTTGCTCTAGAAAACTATGGAACACTGACACTTCGTTGTATCAGAGTAAATGCCACAGATGCAGCAAATACTTGTTGGAAAGAAAACTCTGTTTTACATGAACAACGTTGTGAGAACAACATAATTGTAGGATATTATAAT
>JAOXNG010000003.1:31819870-31830792 GCA_028566535.1 Scolopax minor
TGTTGGTTGGACTCGATGATCTCTGAGGTCCCTTCCAACCACTACAATTCTGTGATTCTGTGATTCTGTGAATTTTTGCCTATGACCAGTTAGTGCCTGTTTTCTGTACCTGGGTAAGTTTTTGAATGTTCCCACATGAAAATGTACTTCACAAATCTCAGTCCTCTTTTTAAACAAACGAAGAAACAAAATCACAATAGTCATTTTTTGTCCAAGGTCCAACTAATGTATTTACTATATTCAGGTAGCAAGTATGTGGTCGTGCGTGTGATTCCTGTTGGTACGCGTGTTCTGGGACCTGCATAGTGCTAGTTGCCTTTGTTCTGAAGTCATGGCATCTTGGTTCTTTGGTCCATAAAGATTTGTTATATTTGCAATGAAAATGTGAATTTGTAATTCTGTTCTCTAATTTGCCATAGAGAGACGCAGACCCTGAACTTTAATCAATACTCATCCAACTGATTACGAGTTCATAGACTCCATTGATAGCAAATGCTATGAAAGCTAATAAAGCCTTTTCCCTTTGTGTGTCTTAAATCTGGGTTTAAAGCTCATCCTCAGTATTCAGATTTTTTTTTTTTTTTTTTTTTTTTTAAATTACGATTCAAAAGTGGATTAAGATAAGTCAAGGCAATCTTGAGATTTGACTTTTCAGTAACTTCAGAATCTATATACATCTAATTTATGGATAAGGCACTGTGGCAATGCATGCCCTTCTGAGGTGGAAATGAGTGACATCTGGGATTTTCAGCTGCCTGGAATACATCTCAGAAATGTGTCTTCACTTTAAACATCCACAAAAGTGTAGTTTCTTCAAGGATCGTACCATTTAATTGCATGGTTTACTTCTTTACATCAGCGACAGACAGACTTCATTTAGTTTTATTGAGTTCCCATGGTAGAATGTAGGGCACTGATGTGTTTGCATCCTTGTAACTCAGTGTGATCTCTGACCTGTTCCCAAGTACCTGTTGCAGGTACTCTACTGTTCCCAGGCCTCACTGGGAACAAGACTC
Source organism: Scolopax minor (assembly GCA_028566535.1). Lineage (NCBI taxonomy): Eukaryota > Metazoa > Chordata > Aves > Charadriiformes > Scolopacidae > Scolopax > Scolopax minor. Next base: position 31,820,887 of record JAOXNG010000003.1, read on the forward strand.
AGGTTTTCCCTGAAGTTCTGAGTTGACCTGTGGGCCCCTCCTTCATGGGTGTTGCATGTGATGCCTTGGAATAGTAGCTAAATAGGCAATTGGACAAATCATGAGAGATGCACCTCAGAAAAGTCATTCCCATCCATCTGGCATCTGCTATGATAATGTCACTATTTCACCATATGATTGTGCTACTAATTAAATACTTTATTTTTTGTGCCTCTTCATCTCCTTTTATTCCTTCCTACCTACGTTCTTTCAACTAGACGTATGTAGTTGCTATTTTAGTAGCACCTTAGAGGCTTAAAATGCAAGAGGCTCCCTACTGTTCTAGGTAGAGTTAATTAAGTTTCTCTGCTCTCTCTTTTTCAAGTATTTAATACCTATTAAATGTACATTATCTGGCACATTACATCCCCTGGCAATGATGCAGAGCCCTGCTGTGGTAGGTGAGAATGTTTTCTCCCTGCTTTATAAATTGTGAGTAGATTGGCTGTTATGGAATGGCAATGAACAGACTTAATTTTGGTTCAAGCACTTGGAGAGGCATGAAAGTTGGCATGAAAGAGGATGGAGTAAGTCTGTGAAATTCTAGCTGAGAATGTGTTTCTCTGCCGGTTAAGTTTGAAAAAATTATTATGCTGGGTCGTCTTTGATACCCTTTCCAACCTACAAAATACAGTTTAGTATCTAGGGAAAAAAATCTTTTGCAGAAGAGACACCTTAAGTTCTATTTCCATTGGAATGGAAAAGTGCTTTTTCCCTTGGCTTTGGCTAATGAAAGTGGTCCCTAACATGTAACTATTTCTACCATTATAGCTGTGTTAATTTCTGGCAAAAAAAATTAATTTGCAAGTTTCAAAATTCTACTCTTTAATATTTAATTCTGTTTGCAAAGCTTCCCTATCCCTCAAATAAAACCCCACAACAAAATCCCCAAAACAACCAACAGAAAACCCCAAACAAACCACCCGGGAAAATGCACCAAGAGAACATGGCAAGGTGTTTCACTCATTTTCAGAGAGGGTTCATAGGGATACAGTCAACACTTGAGAATTCAAAGACTCAGCTGGAACAAACAAGAACATTGATGAGGAAGCACAGGTAATTTCCACCTTCTGCTCTGGAAAATTGTATTCACTTTTAGATATACCAAGTAGACTGTTTTGACCCTTTTTCTTCCTTTTTATTATTTTTACTTGCTGTTGAACTTCTGTGAGGTGCAACTCACAGCGTAGAGGGGGTAAAGCTCCTTATGGCTGTTGGAAGGACGGGAAAGTGTTCATCTTCTAAAATTGGCTTCTAAACAAACTCTTGGTTCTCCAATCCCCTTGGTCCCGCAGGCACGTGGACCTTGGTGTACAGGAAAGGCTGCCCTTCTCCCAGAGCCTCTCTCTGCAGAATGCACTGGATTGTTAGAGACCCTACAAAATTTCATTTGCTAAATTTTCCATCCTGTGTTTCACCACTTAATTACCTATTTCTTTAGTTTTATGACAGTCACATCTAAAAATTCCCACTGAAGTCCATGTCCTAATAACATAAAATAGTTAGGAATTCCTGAGGGCCAATGCCTAGAAGAGCTTAGTAATTAAAGAGACCAGTGGTGAGGGGAAAATCTACTGAAAGAAAACTAGCATTTGAAACAGTAAGAGAGGTCCGAGTGAGTGACTGCTGATCATTGTACTGAGAATTTTAACTTAGACTTCTTTGATTAGTTATGTGACCCTTTTGTAGTCTTGCTAAAGTAGATATATTTCTGGAGGACCATGACCTGATTCTCTCAGTGCTTAGACTCATAACTTGCTTAGCATGACCAATGTTGTCCCACATCAGGATCCTCACAAGGGACAAAAGGACTGTAGCTTATTTATTTTTTTATGTGTGTTTCCTTCTGCAAATACACTTGATAGATGGGCATCAAGAATCATTGGTGAAAGAGTAAATGTTTCACTTTCAGCAAAAGTCATGGAAAGTAACTCTATTTGTGAATTTGGTTTCGTTTATCTTTCTAGCAAAGATAAATATATTAATTTGTGCAAATCCAAGAAGCATTAAGAAAGAATGCAGGCAAAATTAAAAGGTCAGGCAGACTATGGTCCAAATAAGACTTTCTGCATCATATCTACTTCCTCCCTAATTAGAAGGGTAGGCAGATACCATACTACTGCTTTCTTAACTATTAAGGTGAAAACATGGTTAGTTTTGATAAAAATATTACTGTCTTAATGATCACAGTGCAAGCTGTAATGTTTAGAATGTTTATATCCCGCACAGATATAATAGCTTAACCTCTTCTAAATATGATTTCACTAATAGGTGGCAACATGATAATCCAAATAATAAACAACATGCCTGCTAATTTATTCATTTTCTCAGAACAATAAGAAAAAAATCAATAAATCTTTTTTGCAATATTCAGTGGATGCTATAGTTTTGAAACTACCTTTAGCTACCAACAGAAATATCGGTTAAAATTTTTATGATTTCACTTAAATCTTTCATTGTATTCTTACTCATTCATGAATCAATGGTGTGTGATGACAACCATGCAACAGATCTTCAAATAATCTTTGAAGACAAGCATAGGCATTTCTGGTCCATGACTATGCCTTTGGCAAAAAGAATGAAAATTACATTTCTTGAATGATAGCCTTTTTTTCAGCTGATATTACATTAACTTTTTTCCTATGTAGCCATGTATATGTCCATATTGATTTTCTGTTGCTTTCTGGTCCATGCTGTGTCTCTCCTCTCCTGCCCATTGCAGTGCTGCTTTTCACTCCTGGCTTATTAGCTTGCCTGAAAGATAAACCAGTGGAATGCTGCCAGCCTGAGAAATTATAAGTCTCCTTTTAACTTCTCCTGGTGTACACTCTGAAAAAGTTAGAGGAAATAATGACCTTCTGTAAAGCTCATCTGAGAAAGCCCTCCATGTAAAAATGAATCCACAGAATGAAATGCTGGAATGTGCAAGAAAGATGCATGAAGGAACTCAGGCACTACAAAACCGAGAGCTTTGTAGGCAGAGATGCAGAATTTTTTTTTTTAACTTTAACTTCAGAAAAGATGCAAAGAAAGAAAAATAAAAGATTAATTCACTGGCTACACCAAGCTGAAACCAAGTTCCTTTACTCTCTTCATAACCTTGTAGAGATCTTTAAGTGTAGCTGCACCATTTATTTTACCTGACTTCCATTGCTGCCTGTGGACCCAGTTCATAGAATCATAGAATGTGTCCTCATGGATCTCCCAGAGTTTGTAAATACTGGGGACTGACTCAGTCCTTGATATGCATGTATCATTTGGGAACCTTGTCATCAGGAAGGCAATTGCCAGCACAGATTTGCAAAGTCCCTTCACATAGTTATCAAAGAGAAAAAAGTCTCCATGTTGGCTCTTTGATTAACAACAAAAAAATCACCTTCAAAATAGTTATCCTTCATGAACAATGTACAACCCGCAACCTTGTCAGAATTCCTTTTCTCCTGAATGCCAACCCAGCTATAGACATGCATTTCAATCTGCCAGCCATCATGCTCCCTTCTCTTTTCTTGTTCTTTCTGAAGATGCTTATTAATGAACTTTCTTGAAAAGACACAGTGGAGGATAAAAGGGCAGGGCACTGGGTGGAAAAGCAATAAAGATTGGAAAAGACAGAAAGCTTATTTAATTCTTTCTTTTCCTGATCTCAACTCCCTCAAGTTATCTTTAAAAGAATGTTTAAAGCTTACAGTTAAAACTTTTCTGCATTTAACTGTAATAATTAAAAGCAGTTCAGGGAACATTCAGATCCAAAGGGAAAAATTCAAAACTCATTTCAATCACTGCTGCTCATGTGTTTGGGGATGGATAGGATCCTGAGAAGAGCTAACAGCTACCTTTTTTACCTTGATTTTTTTTTGAGTCTGTTGTGTTTGAATTTCATTTGTTAAGACTTAAGGTCTTCATCTCATGCCCGTAACTTACCAGCCTTCTGGATTCTAAATGGGCACTAATGAATCTCAGTAGCACCAAGTTGAGCTTTATTTGAGGATGTAGTTTTATAAATAAGCCATTAAAGTGAAACATGTGGATTGAAAGAAGAAAGAAGGGGATGTGGAAAAAGTAGAGGGATTGAAACAATCTTGATTACGTCCTTAGGAAGAGTAACTGCACTTTGCGTACTGCTCACCACATGGATTACCATCCCAATGGGAGGCTCAGGATTGACTAATGATTGATAATTGATTCCTAATTTGATTGATTCCTAATTTGATTGATTCCAATTTTGATTGATAATTGATTCCTAATGTGAACATAAACCCAGGAAATCTGGTATCCTGACTACATCAATGACTAATTCCAGCCATTTAAATAATGAATCTACTGATTCTGTAGGGGAAGGGAACTACTGATATATTCTAAATACCAAGATCTCAGTCAACATAATTCATGTTCATTCACAGCCGTGCTTTTTGGAGTGGATTGCTGAAGTACCATAAATGCAGATTGAGACTGTTTCAGGTCTTCAGTTTCTTGCAGTATAAATGGAGGTCACTGGTCTATTGGTTTCTGTTCAAGTTGAAATTTTGATATAGTAGTATCTCAAGAGCTCAATTTATTATTGTATCATCTTAAATTTGAAGAAACAGGCAAAGGATAAAATTTCTGGGCAGTGATCACTAGAATTATGTCATATGGCTAGAATAGGAGTTAGAAATAGGGACAACCGTGGATTTTAGGAACAAGGACTAGGGGACACTATATTCACATCTGATTCTATTCCTATTAGCCACCTAGAAAAAAGAAGAGCTTGTTGTCAAAAAGAGCGAGTAATTTTATTTCTTCTCCTGGTCATTGCTGCAGCTATGGGCTGAGACTGGAGGTCACTATTAAGGTTAGTATTAGAGGCAATGAGGTTCTGCTGAGGGCTGCCATGGACAGGGGTCAGCATTCTGTCAATATGCACATTTACCAGATGACCTTATCGTGAACCTGTATCTTTAGCAGACCTGCAATGAGCAGAGCAAGGAAAGACTGTGATATGTAGCTGGAAAATAGCTAAGCAGATTTAGCATTGGCTAAAGTACTTAAATAGGGAAAGTTGAGCATTCCTTGAAAACAATGAAGTTAGAGCTGGCAAGTGTTTCTCTGAAGTGCTTGTTTCTCTTTTTTTATATGTTGCATTTTTTATGTGATGTTTTGCTTAGTCATACTGTTAAAAACATCTTTTCAGAGCTGTACACTATTGCTCAAATTTATAAAAAAATACAAGGAATTCTGTGTCCAACAAATAAGTCATAGGAACTAACAGGTTACCTGCAGGAGGCTGCACCTCTGAGGCGGCTTCAGGAGCTGGCACATCTCCTGATGTGCATGGCAGTGCGCTGCTTCTATTCAGTCTTACCTTATTCCACAGCCATAAAATGTGCCAAAGCCATAAACCACAATATAACAATTGTGCACTGATCTTTTCCACTGATGCACGCAGAACAAATCTGCTGAACTAGTAACAAACTAGACATGGCAGTTCTGTGGGCTCATAAGCTACTGAATTATCACATTCTGTGCTTTTCAGGTACTGTGTCTTGTGTATGTTGCTGGCATTAGAGCACTACTAAGGTTATGTCTTTATTGGACCTTTAGCTTGCACGGTTTTTTCACCATAAACTCACCATTTTTCACATAACTCACCATTCATGAATAAACACAGCCCTGTCACCCAATCTGAGGAGGTCCTGCAAAGACTTGATAACTGCAACAATAAATTACAAGTCAGTTGTTGAAATGAGATTACTAATGTTTCAGTAGGGTTGCAGACGAGTTCCTTTAATTCCATCCACTGCACTCCAACTGTTCCCTTTCCCGGTGCTTGAATGGTTACACAATGGTTACACACACTTTTGTCCCCAGAGTTTTCTGGAGCTAAATGGCAGAACTGAGCTCACTGATACACAGAAAAATAGGTGCAGACCCCAGCAATTTTTGTTTGTCAGCTTGTCATTTGTTTGCTTCCAGGTTGGTCTGCTGTTCAGCCCTGAGCTTCAGTTCAGATACAGAAGCAGAAGCAGATCTCAGGTCCTCCCCGCCTGATAAGGGAAGTAATGTCGTTTTGACAGCTGCAGCACTGTGGCTTTGCACAAGCATTCCCTTCTGCTGCTCTGCAATAGGCAGTGGACTCAAAAATGCTCTTTGCTGGCTTTTCCTTTATCTCTCATGCTTTCTCCTGTGGACAAATGGCTGATCCACAGCCTGCATATGAATCCACAGTCCCTTTCCCTGTTCAAGTACCTTGACATTTCCAGTGGTGGGAGTTGGGAGGGGGTCATTCATTTCCTATGTATACCCAGATCATAAATAATCACCTACTAATTCCAAGGAGGACACATGTGTCAAATTACATCAGGTAAAGCAAAGTCAGGTTTCCAAGTTGCAGATAAATGTAATCTCTAAAACAGAAGCATTCTTTGCTGGGTCCCTATGCCAGTTATGCTGTTTATGTATTTATACTGTAAAATATTTCAGGCAGAGATTACATGTCCCTGCTGTGCTTTACTCAGCACCACATGTACCACTGTCTCTTTATGCAATAATTAATAATACATCTTCTGGTAATCTGGTTAAAACATAATCTTCAGACTCTTACTTCCACTCTGTGTGAGAGAAAACTAATGGATGATTTTGAGACTCCTTAAGGAGCGTTAGCTGTTTTGAGTTTTTCAGCCACTTCAGTACAGAAAGACTTAGCAGGAAATGTGGATTATACAGCAGAATATTTGTCTGTCTGCTTTTGCTGTTACACTGGAGTAACCTAGGAATAACTTTTCTGAAATTATGACACTTTATATATAATCTCCTTAAGGCAGGAATTTTCTCATGTAGCTACGTATCATCATACAGGCAGTGCAACTCAAAGAATGCTAATACTTAGCTTTTGTCATTACTTCACACATTTATCATAAAATATCAACTTGGTAATAAAAAAGGCAGCCCCAGATACAGAGCCCTCCTGCCACCTTTTCTCCAACATCACACCCGAAGGCTCGGGAGTTTGGTTTCCATCTGACCCATCAGCCCAAGAGACTGTTCTCTCCTTCTTCCCTCCTTACATGTTCTGAACTCTCCCGTTTGCAGAATCAGAGAGGTTTGAGGATAGGTCCCGCTTGGAAACAGTCCACATTTTCTTTGGCAAATTTACAATTATTTGCAGGAATTGACAAATTCCATGCCTACTTGCCCTGAATAGATTTTTTTGTAGGAGAAAGTAAATTTTGTATTTGGCTGGTTAGCAAGAGGAAACACTGCATTTCTGAATGTGTGTATAACCAACAATTATTTGGTATTACAATCCTTACACAATCATTATTACAATCCTTATCCTTCCTTGTACCTATTTATGTACGTACGTATACAGACAGGGAGAAAAATCGGGAGAAAATGAAATTGACTCTATTCAGAACCCTGGTATAAAACTGCTATCCTCATATGTACACAGTTTGTAATTTATGGAACTGTTGTAACTGGAGTGAGGTTAAAGAAGGTGTATTTCCAAAGCTCAGAGTACTGTTTGTATTTGCCAATTGATTCCAAATGAGGGCAGAAGCACTTAAAGGAATAATACAATGGTACATTTTCTCTTTTCTTTTAGAAACATAATATCTGAGAAGCATTTATTGGCAAAACATCAACTCTATTTTCACATTTCTAAATAGAATATTAGAGCAACTGAATTTTAATTTTCATGTCTGTAATTTCTTAATATAATTACTGAACAATACGGTTAAGTGTTTTCAGATCTTTCAGTGTTAATTAAAAAGCTAATAACTTGAAAAGCTATAAATATTGAGGTAGAGGGGCTAGCGCTCCAGGCAGTTAATCCTTTATTTGCCATTTACTAAAGATCCTTTCACTGGAAGGCCAGGCTTTATACCAAGTATAGCACTTTGTGGCTTGACACCTCCTTGCTACCTGATACACCAACACAAGGAGTGCAGGGTCTGATTCCCAAACACAAGCAAGCATATTCTCAGCTAAATGCAAGCAGAAAGCATAAGAGATCCCAGCATTTTAGGCCATTAAGTTCTCTCTGCACTCATTTCCTCTGCCCCATCTAGAACTACCTGCCTATTGATGGATTGATACTGGGCACAATTTGAAACAGTCTTTTTCTGGATGTTTCTTTACATTATTTACAAAACATATCCAGCTCACCACGGAGAAGGTTTTGTAGCTTGTTATGTAGGAGCTTTGAGGAACTCTCTGAAATGTTAGCAACCAAACCAAGGCAGCAGTGTGTGTTTGTCAGGGGAATGGATCCTTGCAGCTAACTGCTGTGGCTGCATTTCTGGGACTCAGCTCTAGGAAATACACTTTGACCAGCACTGGTTAGAAATGGTTGAGATATTCACATTTTCAAATCGGGGAAAATTTTCATGTTCCAAATTAAAAAAGGAAAGCCAGTATTTAGAATTTCTTGCTGGAATCTCCACTACCATAATTCTCCTGAAACAACTCATTTGGGTTCCCAGCCAGCATGTGCTTCATTGAGACTGCCCAGTTTGTGCTGCCACATCAGTGTAAATCTGCACACCAGCATTTGCAGGGCTAATCACAGCAAAAAGAGAAAATGCTCTGTGATCATCATGCAGTGTGTTGACGAAGTATAATTCATTCCTTATTCCTGCAAATGGCTTAAATTCTGGTAGCCTAGAATATGAAAGACTTATTTTTATGCATTGTTTATTCTTGATTCAATGGAAATGGAAGAAATACTTTATTTAAATGTAGTGATCCTGTTTCTAAATTAACCTTTTCTGGGTATAGAGTAACTCCTGGTTTTAATAGAGTAACTCCTGTTCTATTATAGTAGGGGAGAAAAATGCATCGCATTAAACACACTCTGAACTGGTGCTGATTGTTTTAAATGATCTAAAACAAGACATCTATTTTAACAGAAAATAGACTTGCTTTTCAGTTATGTAAATGAAGCACAAACAAATGTGTTTGTGTTACCTCACAGAAGGAAAAGCTGTATTTTAAATTCTGATCAAACAGTAACATTATGTGAGATTACACAGCCGGACACACACATGCTCCACACAAAGTGGCTGTGATAGAGGCAGATTTTTTAAAAGAACAACAAGACAAATATTCGAACTGGGAAACAACATTCCGTCTTACCAATGAAAAGGCTTAGCGGTCTACCTCAGCATTGTTCCAGCACATAGTCATTTACCTAACGGAAATCATTAATTCTGCCCAGCATTTTTGAAGAATAGCTTGATGATGAGTTTCCTAAAAGGCACTCAAAGGAAGCACAGCTTTCTGCAGTTGGTTCAAATTGTTTCATGTTTTTCAAACTTGAATTGCATTTGAAGGATACATTGGGAGTAATGGGTTCTCCTGCTATTTCCACATGGGCAAGGCTGTGCAGCGTTTCGTGCTGCAGTTTATTGCACTGCATTATGTATGAGGTGGATTTGCAAGCAGATAGATAAACACAAGAGGGGGGAGGGAGGAAAAACACAAGAAAGCAGATTCATATATTGTCAAATATACAACTGTTAGGAATAATTTTGAAAATACTCACGTGTGCCAACATTTGGAACTGTAGCACTGAAATAGGTTATTTACTGCATGCTTAGCAGAGAACCTAGTAGCTTTCCCATGGACATATTCTTCCTTCTGATGGAATTAGCCTATAGGAACTGTGCTGCTGGGACATGACACTGACAATCCCTACAGCCTTTACTGAAAATTGCTCTCAGGGGATTTTAGGTACTAAATCCATTTGTAAACCTGCTGTTCAAACTGTTAAGATGTAGATAGCTAGTAAGAAATGCCAAGTGGTTAAAAAATGTCCATCCTGCATTGATTTTGAACGGTCATTAGGGTATGCTCTATTTAGGGATTTATTGGTAACTCCTACTAAGC
>JAOXNG010000003.1:31839802-31850753 GCA_028566535.1 Scolopax minor
TAGGAACTGCGCAATATCCAGAGCTGACTCTCACAGGCAAGGAGCCTGCCAGAAGAACTCTTGCTTTCTTGGAGCTTATCTGGGAACTACTTGAAATGCCACCCAGACTTTGGGGCTGCAGGCTTTCCTGGCCCTTCCAGGGTCCAAGCAGGCTTTTTTCATTTCTTCCGGATGGGGCTCAGAAACTGCCAACATCCGGAGCTGACTCTCACAGGCAAGGAACCTGCCAGAAGAACTCTTGCTTTCTTGGAGATTCTCTGTTAACTACTTAAAATGCCACGCAGACTTTTGGGTTGTAGGCTTTCCCTGCTGTTCTAGGGTCCAATCCAGATTATTTCTCCGTTCTTGTGGATGGGGCTCAGAAACTGTCAACCATCCGGAGGTGACTCACACCGGCAAGGAGACTGCATGAAGAAATCTTCCTTTCTTGGAGCTTCTCTGGGAACTACTTGAAATGCCACCCAGATTTTGGGGATGCAGGCTTTCCTGGCCGCTCTAGAGTCCAATTCACTTTTTTTCTCAGTTCTTGCGGATGGGGCTCAGAAACTGCCCACCATCCGGAGCTGACTCTCACAGCAGAGGAGCCTGCCAGAAGAACTCTTACTTTATCTGAGATTATCTGGGAACTACTTGAAATGCCATTCAGACTTTGGGGATACAGACTTTCCTGGTCCTTCTAGTGTACCATCCATCTTTTTTCTCATTTCTTGCGGATGGGGCTCAGAAACTGCCAACCATCCAGTTCTGACTCTAACAGGCAAGGAGACTGCAAGAAGAACTCTTGCTTTCTTGGAGCTTCTCTGGGAACTACTCAAAATGCCACCCAGTCTTTGAGGCTGCAGGCTTTCCTGGCCCGTCTAGGGTCCAATCCATTTTTTTTCTCATTTATTGTGGATGGGGCTCAGAAACTGCCAAGCATCCGGGCCTGACTGTCACAGCCAAGGAGCCTGCCAGAAGAACTCTTGCTTTCTTGGAGCTTCTCTGGGAACTACTTGAAATGCCACCCAGACTTTGAGGCTGCAGCTTTCCTGGCCCTTCTTACGTTTTTGCTAGTTTTTGTCATTTCTTGCGGACGGGGCTCAGAAACTGCCAACCATCCGGAGCTGACTCTCACAGGCAAGAAGCCTGCCAGAAGAACTCTTGATTTCTTGGAGATTCTGTGTGACGTACTTGACATGCCATTCAGACTTTGGGGCTGCAGGCTTTCTTGGCCTTTCTAGTGTCAAATCCAGCTTTTTTCTCATGTTTTGCGGATGGGGCTCAGAAACTGCCAACCATCCAGTGCTAACTCTCACAGCAAGGAGCCTGCCAGAAGAACTCTTGCTTTCCTGGAGCTTCTCTGGGAACTACTTGAAAATCCACTCAGACTTTGGGGCTGCAGTCTTTCCTGGCCGTTCTGGTGTCCCATCCAGCTTTTCTCTTTTTCTTGCCGATGGGGCTCAGAAACTGCCCTCAGAAACTGATGAGAAATGAGTTATGTTCAACCTCAGCAGGAGCCCTCAGCTTCCTGAAGTGCAGCATCTGGAGCTTTCAGTTCAGTTCTTAGGTATCAGACAAAAAGGGAGCTGTGATGAATGGATAAAATTAATCTGTACCCTGGAAAGTAAATCTGGGAGAAGATGTCTTTTGGTGCTGCCTCTGCAGCAGGTGGTTTGCAATTTGTTCAATTTAGCATCAAGCAAACATGGCTGAATTTAGCCCTGTATTTTTGTTTTTTTTATTATCTGAGTATTGCAGCTCAGCCTGTCATCATGAGGCTAACTTACAAGGTTTTATTCAGATTTTTCTCTGCTTTACTGCTCAGACAAAGCCCAAAACAACTGGTATTTTTCAAAGTAGAGAATGACTGTTGTCACTAATAATAGCTTCAGTCAGCAACATATATTTAGTGATGCACATCAATATTTGTACTTTCGCAGATGCTAAGTTTTTGCATTTTCTATGTCATTGTGTCCAGGAGCATGCTTCATCTCAGTACATGTAAAGTACTGAATTTTATGCCTACGTGAAGTAGCCATAGAAATTTTTTATGCCAAACTTTTTTATGCCAAAGTGAAAACCTGTAGCTGAAATTCCCCTGTGCTATCCTAAATGTTACATTGCAAACTATAGCATTTTGTACTTCGTACCAGAATCCTATGGATCTTTGAAATATGCACCTCAGCTATGATTTATGAGTTATTTGTATCATTTTCTTTTTATGTTTCTACAGAAGCAGGTAATATCTCATAGGGCATGTTGAAATATGTTTTGAAGCAATTCACCTGGTATTCTGCCTCTCTCCCTTCTTTAATGCTACAAGAAATATGTGATGGAAACAATGTTTTTGTTCCTCAGATTGTTCCTTGAAATTTTCTCCTGTTTCCACTTAAGTCATTATTCTTCTTGTGACCTCCTAATCACTTCCTCAGCAAAAGACTGGAATGTTACATGCAAGGAGATGATTTCAAGTGAAGAGGAGAAAATACAACAGAGAAGAGGAAAGCCAAGATGTGAGGAACCTGTTTATATACAAAACTTGCAGTAGTTAGGTAAATAAACACAGGGAAGTTTAAACCTGCATCACAATGTTGTCCAAATAGCAGGAAGAGCCTTGTCTGCAAACCAGAAAGAAAATTCCTGGCAATTTTTTCAGGCATTGGACTGGCTGGAGGGAGCTGTCCTGCTCACTTTAATATGGGGGATTTTTACTGAGTAGGTGGTAGTAGGGATCAAATCTACATGGTAAATGTTTGGCATTTATATCTGTAATATTGGTGGTTTTGTTTGAAAGAACACCTGTCTGTGTGTGCAGTTCAGTTGTTATCCATCCAGAAATGATAATTGTTCTCCTTCCCACTGTGGATGAAAAAGGTTTCATCAAACTCTACCATGCAGCTTTTCTTATTTGTTTAGACTTACTTTTTGCTTGTGTTCATTATGTCTTCCAAGCTTATGGTAAGAAGCAAAAGATCAGGAGCCTCCTCCTTACAAGTAACTCAGGCCAGGCTGATGACAGCACTGGACACCAAAACATTTGTCCGCTTTTTCTGGCTAAATCAGTGGGTCCCAAAGAAATACTTTTTTCTTGTGTTATGGCTACAAATAGGCTCCTACCTTCATTGAGCACAGACATTTTCTCTCAGTATATTGTGTTCTTCATATTGAGGAATAGAAGAGTAGCTGGTGAACAGTTGCTGTGTAATAACCTGCCTAGTTTCCTCTATGTCTCAACCTGAAATTTGATGTTTAAACTCATTCTTATTTGTTAGACTTGACTGTTTTTTCTCATCACCTGAAAGCTGACTCTGCACAGGTCTTGCTTACAGCTGTTCAACAGCGTACCATGCTGTTCTGGAGTTTATTACATTGTTCACAGTCTAGTTTTCATCATTTTATAGTAATTTCAAGCAGTGTCAAGAACCTCTTGAAATGGGTCATTAGAGGTCAAGCTTCACTTGGATACTTATTCCCTCCTTCTACAGACTCTCCCTTGTCCTTTGCTGCTATGGGTTGTTGCCCTTGACTCCTTTCCCTCGTTTCTTGTTGCTCAAAAAACTACTGGTTATAACCTGATCTTTCTCTTTTGGTGAGGTCACATGTGCCATCTTCCATGTCATTTTTCCAAGGAGAGAAGAGTTATTGCACCACCATCCCCTTTGAAAGAAAGAAATTTAGCAGAAAGTCTTCCATATCTGATATTACATTAATTGAGATTTCCATATCCCTTTGACTTTTTCTCCTGCTCATGGAAACTTTTGGGTAGTGGTGCTATTCTGTGACCAACTTGTATAAAATCATAGGTAAATGCCTTTTTAAACTTTGCTTAAGCTGGTTTTGAAATTATTTTCAAATTCTTGTATGTAATTTTATAGATGAAAAAATACAAGGAGGTGTAGGATTCTTGTTTTTAAAAGTATTACATGTCAGTGAGTTCCCTAGCTTTACATTTAAGACTTAGCAGCTTTGTGCAATGGAGGTTGAAACTACCAACAACTGCAAATACAAACCATTTTTATTGGCATAACAGTGACATCTATTGTTCAGTATTACATATATCCGTGCCACTCTTAGCAACTCCTACAGGTATTGAACTGATCTTTCTCAATTCCATCAGACACAGATGTGCACAATTGAATTATCGATTCACAGAAATATGTAATAACACATGTAGTAATGCCATCGGACAGCTATGCAAAATTAAATCTAATTCATTTTGTCACAGCCTAATTTACAGATCAGTGTGGACTTCTGTTTCTGAGTGTAGGAAGATGTTGCTGTTATAAACTTGCACACCATCCTCGATGCTGCATCTTCACCAGAGGCTGGCGACACCCAGGAAAACAACCTTCAGAACCTCTGCCCCCCTGCAATGCTCAGGACTAACCAAGGGAACACTGATTAATCACAGAATCATTTGAATTGGAAGGGACCTTAAAGATCATTGAGTTCCAACCCCCCTGCCATGGGCAGGGACACATCCCGCTAGAGCAGGTTTCTCAAAGCGCCATCCAACCTGGCCTTGCAGGCACAGACACAGCAGGCAAATGGTATGAGCAAGCAATGAAAAACACCATTCCTCATTTACTTTTCACTGAGTGTTTGCTGCATGGCAGAACCAGAAGCCACTGCTGGGCCTTACTCAGGCCACTAAAGCTGGACTCTTTTAGAACAGCCACTGGGGTGTACAGCAGCCACAGCATGCCAGGTATATCCTCTAGGTATTTTCAGACCATTTCTTGCACTGGAAACAGAATTCCAAAGTTTCAGGCTGAAGGAGTTAAAAGAGTGTTACTTTTCTTTAAGTCCTTTCTTCTTGCCCTCTTTTGATTATCTCTTCTACCTCTCCCTCTCCTTTTAATAGAAGATACAGATTTCAAATAGGAAAGATTTTAATATAGCAGTAATGAAATACAGGGACTATCTAGTGTGTCACTAATCTAGCTGATTAGACTTTCTGATTCACCGGCTGGCACTCAGGGGAACAGCAACTGTCTCTTTTACTGCCTTGTCTATGAAAACAGCAGAAGGCTATGTATGTTCATTACTATTTTATGTGATTCTGAACATTAGAGGAGAGGTGGAGAGAGCTACAGAAAGATGTTTTTAATAATTTTAATGGAATACCATGTTTAATTCCTATATAAGCAAACTCTGGGTAAGCAATTACTCTCAGTAAAAATATTTTGTACTGGTAAATGAAGCAATTTATTCCCCTTCTTTTTTAGCCATTAGCTTTAATATAAGGATGCAGAAAAGTAAGAATTGTGTGTAAAGGAAACACATTGCCTATAGACCATGCTGTGAATAGAGCACTGAAATATGTGCTAAGCATTCAGCTTACACTTAGAGTTCACTGGTGTATATAAATGCTCTCTTGAACAGACATAGCACATTCCTAACCTGAGGATATAAAGATGGGCTATTTTGTGTAACCCAGGTTTACAGTTGTTTGAGAAAGAAACAAGAATAAACACCACCTTGTCCTCCACAGATCTGTACATAGATGGACTTTTCCAATCCTCCATTTGACTGTAAAGGCTGCAGGATGAAATATTCATATTAAAAATATTGGATTAAAATCTACATCTCAAGTTTTTCGTGTATAGTTCTCCACAGTGATGTAAACTTGCATCTAATTTCCTCAATTCAAGATTCCTTTTTCAGAAGCTCTCCACTTAGTAGCACCCAGCTGCAAAATAACATCAGCTGTGTTTCTAAGGGCCTATGTTGAACTTCTGTGCTTTTCAAAGAGGGAGAAAAATAAATGTAATAGGAATAAGTAACATGAATTTCATAAATAAACACGTTCTGAAGGTCTCACTGTTCCCTCAGACAAGAGGGAAAAAGAATATGTATAATGAAAGCTCTGAGTATGTGCGGTGTTGTAGGGGCTGGAGATGCAGATATGCTCCAAACCCCACTGGGCTAGATTTTCTGAGATGCAAATGTTCACAAAAGCAATGAAAGATACTGCCTTTATGAAAAAAGTTACAGTTTCATGGGTGAAGAATTAAGAGATCTAGTGGTGACTTCAAGGAGCAACTGGGATGCTACAGAGCAGCAAGATGAGAGGTCAGCACATCAGTCCTAAGCTCACTGCCCAGAGAATGCCCAAATCTGTCTGAAAATGTGTGAAATGGTGATGGCAGCTGGTATCAGTGACAGGGGGGCTGGAACTGGAGGGAATGAGAGAGAAAATTTAGAAGAGGCAAAACCCTGGAACTAAAGACAAGCACCTGCCAGAAAAGATAGACCCAATCTGCAGGAGCTACTTGCCATGCTGATGGTGCTTTTAATAGATGCTGCTTATTTAAAATTAAAGCCTCAAAACAGTTGGTACACCACGCAATATCCTTAGAAAACACGGGGGCAGAGAGATTTAGAGAAGCTCTGGTGTAACTGCATCAGTCTGAATCCAGCTGAGCATGTTGGGTTTTTTTTTGGGAGTACGGTCTTTTCTTTTGTCCATTTAGATTTATGAAGGTGTTCCCTTGTCCACAATCGTAGCTAAAGATATCACAGACATGTATAAACATTCAGTAAGAGCCCCCTGACCACAGAGCCTAGGGGAGATCCCTGGCACAGCAGGAGGTTCCTTTGCCTTCAGAAAGCTTTGCAAAATTACACTGCTTAATATCAAAGGCTTTCCACTCCCCAAATCTTTTGGGAAAGGAATGCCTAAGATTAGGGAATACAGTTTTTTAGTGCATTTAAACATGTCCTGCTCCATCTGCAAAGTGATCTTTGGAAAATCCAGCTCATGTGTGGATTGAGCTTTTCTGTTGTTTTTTCTAGCTTACACGTTGTGATATTTGCATTGAGGACACTGGTGGGACCAGCAGCTCGAGCACCTCATCCCCAGTGCTGGCAACAAGCCAACCAGTTCCAAATGTGAGTGTGAAAGAGGGACATTGCTTTTAATTGTCTCCTGACATGTGATAGAAGTGATTGAGCTGCTGGTGGCTCTTGAAGAAAGCATCGCTGACGTGCGGCATTCTCAGAGACCCGGAGCAGCCATAACATATCCTGGCCTCTCCAAACTCCAACCTCAAGAGAGGTGTTTCCAATTTATTCTCTTTTTATAGGCAAACCCCTGAGGTCTTTATTCAGTCTCTGCTCCACACTTGCCTGTGTGCCAAAGCAAGTCACTGTGACTTTTAAAAGTAAAAAAAAGTAAAAGCTGCGAGTTGGGCCCTGTCCTGGCAGATGCCCCACTGGGTTTAGCTGGATTTTTTTGAGAACCATCTTGCTCTGGTTCAGGCAAGAATCCTGCTGAACCCCCCAAACTCCCTGGTGTGGCCCCCGAGCTGCAGAAGGATCAAGGAAAGGGTCTCTGCTCTCACATCCCCAGATGTCTGGGGGTGAGAAAACCCAGTTTGCAGCAGGCACAAAAAGGAAAGCTGCAAGATTTCTTAAAAGACAAGGTGGGAGCTTGTTTCATACTGAAATTCATAGGGTGATGTGCTGTTAATTCCCCACACGTACCCTTGAAACTCCAGCCCTCTGTATTTATTTCTGAACTTGCTTCCTTTAAATTGCAAAAGCAGAGAGTGAGTGATACTAGGTTCTGAAAAATCAGCATTAGCAACATGCAGGCAGCACTCAATCCGAGTGGAGGGCAGTAATTTATTATCTATTAGGTGATCTGACAGTCAAAGAGGATTGACAGAGCAATAAACTTTGAAGTGATCTGTGGAGCTCTGCCCATACTATTGGAAAGGCCAGGGTGGTAAGATGGATGGTTTCCTCTTCTTCAGACTTTCTCATGACACATGCAGTTCTCTCTCATCAAGCAAGTGTCAGATAGCTCCTATGGATGAAGTCAACTCCAATCTAATTGCATATTTTATTGTTTCAGAGGAAAGAATCCAATGTACTTATGCTTTACTAAAACATTTTCAAGGGAGGACAACAGCCCCCACTGCTCCGGTGGTGTTGGAGATGAACTGCACCCTTTGGTGCTAACCCAACCTCCTTGCGAGGCTGATGCTCTGTGGCTCTGCAGGGCTTCCGAGGCAGTGACCAGATGATGATGCAGTGAAGCTTCAGGGAGACTTTTTTTGGGGAAATTATTCTCCTCAGTTGCTCCACTGTAGTCAGAGTGCCATAGCCTAGATGTGAGACCTCTTACCTAGGATCTGAGGGGTCCAGGCTCATTTTCTTTCTTTCATCTGACCCACCAACCGCTGGGCTCCTCCTAGGTGAGGTCCCAATCATCCTTCAGTAAGAACTGAAATTCATCAAGCCAGACAAAAAGCAAGAGATTCACAGACCCCATGAAAGGGAAAAACTTAGATTTTTGTTCAAAACTGCTTCAAGTATTTTATCCTATATTTCTAAATAAGACAGGAACATTCCTGGAGGCAGCAAGTAATAACTGATTTGAAAGATTTCTCTAAAGCAGGTGCTGCCCTGACACATTAATATTGCCAACAGACCACCCTAAACCCCAAACAGGCAGTCTCGCTCCTGCATGGCCAGGCAGCTCATTTGAGATTTCCTCTCTGAATACACTGCACAAAGCAGCCCGGAGCACTCTTGCGATGGGGATTTAATCCACGCCCTAACACACTCTCTTGCTCTGTCCTTCCTCACTCCTTATTGTGCTGGCATTTTTCACCAGTCTCTGGCTTGCAGCTCACAGGCGAAAGTGTAACCAAACTTTGAGGTCCCTGGGAGGGAACTGGAAGTGGTCTCCAGCCTCAGATTGCAGCCCAAAATACAGTTCTGGTATTCCCCATCCTTATTGTCATTGCAGTATTGTGCATGTTTATTTGTCATACTCTAATAAGCTGTATGGGAACAGTTAGCTTGTTTATTCTCTAAGGATAGATTAGAACAGCCAGTCTTCTGGAATAAGTGGAAGTTGAATTATTTATTTTCTTTTCTTCATAAGAAGCTTATAGCCTGCTGGATGAGAAGTTAAAAATAATTAAGAAAAATGTTGTGCACTTAAACAGAAGAAATGCATGGATACCAGCAGGTATGACTGTCACTGCTACATTGTGTGTAATGGGTCACAGCTGGCCGAAGAGTGGGTTTGGGATGGGAAGGGAATATCTTTTTGGTGTTGCAGAATTCAATCTGGAAGGATGTAGTGTTCCTATGGAAGTTTGTAATTTTATCTGTAATTTTATCACTTTAATTATGCTTTTAGATATGACTAATTTTAAGATTTTGTTTCTGTTATTTTTTATGCAGAGAGAAAGTTTGAAAATATTCCTCCTCTTTATAGCAACACCTTCTTTCTTTTCTAAAATATTGATGCCTCTCACAGAGGAGAAATTCTGCTTTTCTGAGTTCCTATTCATTGCTCCTGCACCTCAAGTAGGAATTTGGAGTGAAAGACAATATCCACTGACAGTGGGAATTAGAGCTGGTTTATAAGGTGTGAAATATCACTTTAAAAAAAAAAAATTGACTCCTATTGTTGTGGTGGTATTAGATCAATTTTACATTGCCCAAATACATGGTTAGATGTGTCAATGTGGAAGCATTACATATATGGAAAAGTCCTTTAATTATGATTCTGATCATATATGGAACAGGATTTTCAGAAACAAATTACACAAAAAACCCCCAACATTTCAGAGATTACTGGGGTAAATCCTCAGTAATCCAAATTGATGAAATTCTATTTGGGAATTAATAACTCAATATGCTCATTTCAGTTGAAGAAAGAAATACATTAGAGTATTTTGAATGAAACAGTAATCTCCTTTCCCATTTCAGCGCAAACCGAGTCCATCCCATGTAATCATACTTTTTACTACGTACGGGTCTGTGATTGCTCAGATTCTCTAGGTTTAAAGCCAATTGCTGCTCAGGCAAAACTGCTATTTTACCTGAGGGACAGCTGAAAATATTCATCTCAATCTCTTACTACGCCCTTAGAGTTTAATTAATGGATGTGAAGTGCTTTGAGATCATCGGATAAAAGGTGATCTGTAAGTGTAAGTGTAATGATGACTACCTTGGCTAACATGCTCCAGAGACGTCTGGAGTTAAAAGCACAAGCTGCTGCAGGTGAAGGAAAAGAGCAGGGCTGTGTGGGATGTGTTTTAATGCTCCCCACCTCTGTGGGTGCCACACAACAGGAATTCATAACCAGTGCATTGCACGAAAGTACTGTTATTTAATGCCATAGGCAGAGTCCTATTAAACTCAGTAGGCAATCAGATTAAGCACCTACCCTTGCATATGGACATTTTTAAGGTTAAAATCCTAGAGTATTCATAGCGAGGAAATAGATGTATTTGCTAGAGCTGAGCAGAATCCAGCTGATCAGAGACAGGGATTTTCCAAACGCTTCAAGGAGTTACATACTTTCCATTGAAGTTCACAGATACTAGACCTAACTTTCTTGGAGTCCTTTGAAAATCCTGGATGTGGTCCAAAATTTATTAAGGTGCTTTATTTAGCTCTCTGGGAAAAATAAAGCATAGCCTGGATATTTCAAAAGACATCCTTTTATATCTGGGACAAATTATTCTGATGTTTTTTTTTTCTTTTAAGGTAAATACTTCTGTATATATTTGAGGCTCTATAATTTATCGTTATTGAACTCTCTAATTTACCCTTCTAAATTTCATTAAGTACTTCACAGGCAGTGTAATATTCTTTGGCCACCTTCCTGACTATGCTTGTGCTGGTGAGTTTCACAAGTTCTTTTAAACTAAGTCAGTGAAATGTCTTCTCAGTTGAAGGTTTTTTCTTTGAAGCAGCCTGACTTGAACAGCCTTGAGTTAGCATATTGAAATGCATCTCAGAACATAATGTATAGCTGTATACGGGATACAAGATTCATTGACTTAGCTAGGTTTAAAAAACTAATCCTTGTTCCCAAAATCTTTGATGAAACATTCTTTTATTTTGCAATGTTATGTGGGATGCTGTCGCGACGGAGGGAAGACAAGGACACACTCAATATGAGTGATCAGCAAGCTTCAATTTTATTGCAGTGCGCTCA
>JAOXNG010000003.1:31850853-31871267 GCA_028566535.1 Scolopax minor
TTCTATGCCCATCAGTAGAAGTATATGGCTCCACTTTCCTCAATCTTTTTAGGTTGAATCCATCCAACACTATTATCTAAATGTAAAAGTTATAACACTGCAAGGGGGAAGCTACAGTTATATACAGTTATATAAATATTAACTTTTATACGAATGTAACTGAATATTAATATAAAGCAAGTCAACTTTTTTCTTCTTTTTTTTTTTTCCTTCCTTAATCATGTAATGAATGTATAATTTTGAAACGGTCTATGCACTTAAGATTTCTCAAATGCCATTCCAACCATGAGCACTACAGATGTTTAACTAGAAAATGTTTATTCAGAGGCTTATATAAGGAAATTCTACTTTAATATTGCTACTCAATTAATGTGAACTTAAGAGTAATACCAAATTAATTATAGATGGAGGGATGCCATCACTAAGCTGTAAATGTCAGTGGCAGAAATATTTACTGTGTTTTACAGGTTTGTCTATTAGATGAAAGTAATATTTAGTAATTACGCTGTTTGCTTTTCAAGTCAGCAGCCTTGAATTATAATACTAAGATGAAGTTCCTCCCAATGTATTAAAATTATTACAAGAAGCATTCTTTATTATGATTATCACTTTTTTCAGCCTATCTTATATTGTAACAAGGCAGAGGCACTCAACCTTTAATGTTGTGGGAAAGAATATCCGTGAAACTCATCATGTCTTTTCTTGCCTCATCTCTCAGATGAAGCTCTTGCAAATATGTCTTAATCCCATCAGACTCTTTTTTTTTTCATGTGTTCATTTCATAAAGGAGTCTTGTTTCAGGAAATATGAAGCAGCAGTCCCGCATTCCAAAACTTTTCTAATGGGATCAATTCTGAAGTTGTCTGTTGATCCCTATTATTATTTACTTCTCATCTCCAGGAGTTAAAAGAAATCAGTGGAAGGTTTGGTGTGTTACTGACTTGGGAACTATCCATAGTATTTATCATTCATATCTTCTAGATCAGAAAATTAGTCTTGATTATCCACTTTTTTTTTTTCCCTTATCTCAGACTGATTTACATTAATCACCTTTGGAGATAAGTTTGCAGGGACTTCGTGTTATTTTTATAGAAATGATCTCTAAAATGAAAAAAAGAAAAAGTAAAATACTGTCTAATTCACCTACTTTGCTGATGGTAGAATATACTTTTGGCTACAAGAGTAGGACAATAAGGTTATACTTCCGTTTTAAGTGAATCAATAATAGTAAACAAATGCTGTAGACCTATCTAATGTAGACCTAACATACTACTACTTTGTAAATGTGTATAGACATTAATGCCTTAAGCAAACTCAAGAACTCAAAAAGAAATCTGTGAAGTAAAGAAAAATTAAGTTTTCTGAAATAAAAAATGTCAATGGAAGGAAGTTACAAAAAAAAAAAAAAAAAAAAAAAAAAAGAAGAAAATAATCCAGTCTTGAAGCAAACAGCTGAGACATATATAGTGAGTATGCAGTTCCCATTTAACTATGAAGTAGGGAGGGTAAGGAATTTACCATTTAGAAACCAAGATATTTACAGAACATCTTCTAGACAGGGCTTCCTTTCACAAACACAAATGAAGCAACTCCATAATATTTCATAGTTAAAGCTCAGTTTTTACCTACAGAGTTTGGTTAAGAAATGGAAAATGCATTATTGTTCTTCAGAAATAATAGATGAAACTGTTGGCAAAGCAGCTAGTCGTGTATTTTGTGTTACTTTGTGTCAGCTGAAATTTTAGATTTCTAGAGCTCTGTAGATAGAATTCCATTCAAAGTCTAAATAGGCTGAATATTCTACTAAGCTTTTGATACATTTTTTTTATATCAAATCATGGGGTCTGCTTCTTACCACATGAATTAAACGACCATGTATCAAATTTATACCTCACAAGCACTGTGACTGAAACAATGAAACAGCTGGACTGGGAATACAGCATTAGAGGGAAACAGCATATTTAACAGAAATAAATCACTGCCCTTACTGTTATTCCCCAGGCAGAGAAGGAGGAGTTCCCATTTATCAGTTCTGAACTGCTATAGAACAGAGGTTTCAGAACATATAATTTGTTTTTCATTTGCTTCACTTATTGTGCAATTTTCTTTTGCTCCTTTTGATGTAGCTGCTCTGGCTACTTATATTAATGTTGGAAGTATTGGGGTTTTTTGGCTAGTTGTTTTTTATTGGAAACTATAAGAAATATGTCTCTTTTTTTGTGTGTGTGTAGAGATATATGGAGGATTAAGTTTTACTCCATTTGGTTTTTGTCTCACCTGTAGGCCTGCTTTGATATGTGTGCACATTACTGGGTTTTTGAGGGGTTTTGTGCAAATACTTCAAAGGGAAGTAATGTTTGGGGCTTTTTGCTAGTTTGTTTCTTAAGAATCTCCACACTTGCTATCATAAAAAACACGAGTTTTGCCATCGTGAAAACATGAGTGAGAAATAGGTAATAAATGTAGAGGACAAAAATATCCACAAACATATTGGCCCTTTTCTGTCTTTATATTAGTGCTTCTATTTCCATGTGATTTAAATGATATGTTTGACAGGGTGTTGACAGCCTCAGCTCTGAGCTGCTGCTTTTATGCTGTTTCTTCTCTTTATAAAGCACAAATCTTCACATCCATATGTTTCAATGGCAAATCTCAAAAATAGTTTGATTAAAATACACAAATTTTACATTCACTTTATACTATTTCCTTGCTAAAGTTTTATGGAGTTAAATAAATTAACAGGAAAAAGACCATTAATTTCCTTTTTTTTTTTTTTTTTATAATGGGACCCCTCGAAAACTTAGGAAATGGTAGTTATTCTCTAACTGTAAATGCAAACTTAACCCCTAGTCCCAAAATTAAACATTACATCTACCTGTTCAAATCATATTTATGTAAACAGTGTTCACTATTAGCATTTTTCTCTACAACATTTCAAAATATCAATGTGATATGAGGAACATGAATGCAATTTTCTGTGCCTCTTCATGAATTAAACATTTACGAGATAAGGCCTTTAAATAGCTGATAAAGATGGACCTCTGTTTTCTGAACAGCTTGTTGCTGGCATATTCAGGCATTATACAGTCCTGAATCAAATGTCTTTGCATTAATGCAACATGATGACTTCAAGGAAAATACATCCAGCCAAAAAATATTTTCATAATGACTATTCTTGGCAATGCACTTAGCACACAAGTGACATAAATCCAGATGTGTTGGCACACATCTATGAAAGACCTTAAGAAAGAATATTCCTGTTTTAAAATTAAGATAAAGGTGCTACTATAATGCAGCATATGTAATCTCATTGTCTTGATCAAATTCTGAAGCTGAATTTAAAAAATAATTCAAAATCTTTAACAAAACTCCCATCTATTTTAAGAAAGTTGGAAAGAAGCTGCTGCTTGTGCCAATCTTACAAGAGAATGTAGGCTCTTACCACTTTCATTGCAACTTAGACTGCATCATTTAAATTACATCTAGACATTTCTATTTAGTGTCCATTAACATGAATGAAGCACAAAAAAACCCAATGTGACTTAAATTGAGAATTCTATTACAAAATATACATCCATTTATTGTCCTAAGGGAGACCTCACTATCTCAAGAAGAGAATATGTTAGTTTGAATATTTGGAAGTCAGCAACCAAAAGAAAAAATAGTTTCGATTTCATGTTCAAATGAATACAGCCCTCCCTTATCCAAATAGAGTTCTCCTACTCAAAGAATCATAGAATTTCAGAAGTGTTAGGGGACTTTCCATTTTGTTCCTTCATAGAAACTATATAGGCTTAGAAGTATTATTCAGTGGGATAGCTAGTTAGCCCGTAAAGTAGAATTAGTGTCAACTCTGGAGAGACGTCAGTGCGCCAATGTGAAAGGTTTAATGTGGTAGGACTGTTAACAAAATTGGCAATGAAATATGTGGGGGGAACTTCTAGCGTGAAGAAAATTTGTGTCATGAAGTGGCTTATAGGAAGTTC
The DNA here is from genome assembly GCA_028566535.1 of Scolopax minor. Classification (NCBI taxonomy): domain Eukaryota; kingdom Metazoa; phylum Chordata; class Aves; order Charadriiformes; family Scolopacidae; genus Scolopax; species Scolopax minor. The sequence continues at coordinate 31,854,840 of JAOXNG010000003.1, forward strand.
TGCTAAGACATTGAGAGTAGTTGGTATGACTTACTAATAACTTTCTTTGGTTAATTATTAGTGATATGCACGTAGCAGGACACGGATTACTCTTAAGTAGTGTTTAAAAATAAAATTAATCCTGAATCTTTATGTTTTATAAGTAGCTTGGAGAGATTAGAAGAACGAGTATCAAGTTCAAGCTAGATTTTCTTTAAATCTGTCATGATGTAAATGTCTCTGTAGGATAGCAGTAATAGGCCTGGAATGGATGTTTTTCTTTCAGTTATTGAAACAAAAAAAAAGTCCATTTCAGAACTTTTTTGGGGGGGGCTTGATTACTGATTCCAGTATGGTTTACAGAGGTTTTAAATAAAATTGAGATCCATTTTAATAGTATTATATATATTTTAAAATTACTTTTTAATTGATAAGAAGTAATTGGATCTTTTTTGGCTTTAATTTCTGATTTTCACTACATTTAAGAACATTGGCCTTTAAATGTGCAGTTTGCTTGAAATTAATTATCTTATTTCAGTAAAAAACAAGGAATGATGCCAACTAATTTTGCTTCTTAAACTGCTGTACAATTATTTATTCAATACAGATGGATATAAATGTCTTATTTGTTTTATTTCAGCATATAATTAAATATAAGGTCATTGTTATTACTAGAGACATGAGTACTTCTGCAAAACAGGATTTACATATATAAGTCATTCTCACAGATGGGGAACAGGCACCATAATATTTCAGATTACTTGTTGCCTTACAACTATTGCTGGTGGATTTGTTTGATATCATTCTGGTATAGATTCCGGTTTACAAATGCAAGCTTTGATTATATTTCAAATTACTAGATTTAGAACTGGAAACAATTCCATTTTTTTTACTGAAGTGTTAGAATTTCCCTATATTGCAATTTGAAAATTATTCAAATATCAATTACTCATTTGCATGTGATTTTTTTCTTAAAACCCATCTATTTGTTATAGAAGTTCTATAGTCTATAGTCTGTAGTCTATAACAACATCTAGTTGTTATAGAAGTCACTAAATGAATCCTGCAGGACATAAGGGTTGGGTTAGGAATTATTGTTACGTTATCGTTCAAATTATTTTTAAGAAGGATAGAAGTGCAACAACCTGTGTTATTTTAAAGACAGCTTAAAAACAAAACTGTTAAGGGAATTTGCTGAGAATTATCAAAAGATTGTTTTATACATTTATTAGTCTGATAGAAATTTCTTTTTCAAATATGGAAAAGAACAACTCTTGAAGAAAAATAACTAATAAAGTACTGTACTCCAATTTACATATAAACTCTTTCAACTTAGAGAAGAAGTTTTTCATTTTATTTTATTTTCTAGTCTCCTTTTACTTGATATTATATTTGAATCTCTCTTTTTATAGATAAAATATAAAATCAGAAGTATACTTAACAAACTAAAGTTAGGGAGATGTGAGCTTATCTCTTATTTCACCTTATTTCACCTCCGTGACTTGATGCAGATACACCTACACAAAATAGTTGTTTGCTGATAGGTTGTGACCAGCTTTACAGTACCAGCAGGAAAAGAGAAAACACAGATGTTTAAAACCATTGAGCTGATATGGCACCTCTGCCCACTTCTATTGTTATGCAAAAAAAATAATAACTGACATATTTTAAAATGTATTTGAAAAATCACCACAATTAAGTCAACTCAAGAGAGGCAAACAGAATATTCAAATAGTACTTTGGGTTGGCTGGCAGTTGATCTCCCTTGGCAAAGCTGTCTTCCCTCTTAATGGAGATGTACAGAATTATTTTGTAAATCAAAAATATGTCTGTTTTTTTTCTTCATAACTGTAAAATTTACATCTGTTTCACAGATCTATGATGGCAAAGACAATAGTGCTCACCTGCTGGGTGCATACACTGGGGCATCGTTACGAGGCCTGACGCTAAGTAGTACTTCAAATCATTTGTGGTTGGAATTTAACTCAGACATGGAGGGCACTGATGAAGGCTTTCAGCTTGTGTATACCAGTAAGTATTAGAGAAAAAAATGTAGTATTAGATTTATGATTTTAAAGAAATGAAAATTCTTTATTCATAAAATGAATATGCAGTCAAAAGACAAATAATGATAAAATCAACAACAAATCACTTATCAAAATAACAATTTCATAATTGTATCTCAAAAAAGCCAAAACATGTACCATACTGAAACCTTGCTTTGACAGTACTTTGCATATTTTGACACTTAAACCACTGCAGTTTTTTCTAGAGGCTTGTTTTGAAGTTTTTTCAGTCTTGAAAAGGTTAAGAAAAATAGGATCATTTTCAGTTAATTGTATAAGCCCATAAAAACATCTAAGCATCTGAATAGTTTTAAATGTGTAATCAAAAGCCATAGTTCATAGTTTCCTCCAGCCCAAGGACTGGAGAAAGGCCAATGTCATCCCAGTCTTCAAAAACAGCAAGAAGGAGGACCCAGAAAATTACAGACCAGTCAGCCTCACCTTCATCCCTGGAAAGGTGATAAAATGCCTCATCCTGGGTGCCATCTCAGAGCATATGGAGGAAAAGAAAGCTATCAGAAGTAGTCCACTGTGACAAGCGAGGGAGATGAGCAGTTGACTCAATATGAGTGATAAAGCAAGCCTCAATTTTATTGCAGTGCGCTCACACATTTATACTGTCACAGATAATTATTATGCCTACTGTTACACCTAATTATACCCGCTTGTCTTGCAATCATTGGCTAAGTGCTAAGAGTTACCTTATCATACTTCTCCTACTTGTGTTTACTACTACGTGCTTGGGTCCGGGTTCTCTCCTGTTCTCCCACGGTGTGCTTCTTCAAAGTTGTTTGTCTTGAGCTGTGCAAGGTCAGCACGACCTTCATCTCTTCCTTGTTAGCATAATTCATAATTTTCCACTGCCGACCTGCGCAGCCCCTCCCACGGAACCACGGCCGCGCTCACATAGCCATTCTCCAACAGGATGCAGTAATTCTTCCTTGGGTATAAAATTTTATTTCTCCTTCAAGTCTGTTTTGGAAACCTTGGCACTCCCAGCTTACTGCAGATAACTGTGACAATATGAAAAGTCCTTTGTGATACTGGAGAGCAAGGTGTCCCCATGCTGTGTGATGTGAAAACTCATTTAATTATAAGAAGAAACAGTATATGATAATTTCAGAATTATCAGCACATTATCAGTGCTGGAAACACAGAGGTAAATCCTCTGTTGAATCAAATATTCAGCCCAGAGAACAGACTAACAGATTCAAAGGATTGCTTTCATTGCTTGGAAATGGGGACACTGCATAGGTCAGAAGACCCACTGAGAACTGGCTCAACCTCCAGGAGATGGACACACCAACCTGCAGGAACACAGTGTGCTCTGAAAACCATGTCATCTCCTGCAGTCAGTGCACCCCACCCAGCAAACCCACCCACCAAGTGGGACCAGCAGAAAAGAATCTGAATATTGTGAAGAACCTGTCCCTGTTTTATCAGAGCTAGCACTTAACAGTTTGATCAACTAATCTGCCCACAGCAAAACATATTTCCTTGCTTTGAAAACTTGTGTAAGTTTTGAAAAAAAATAACTCAGAAGCCTACAAGCTGCATATTTTGTGAATCTTTTAAAGCTACTTTTGTTCTAAATGCAAGGTTGGAGATTTGGAGACATCTCTTGTTTCTGTTTTATTTCCTATTTAATTGTTTGGCATCACCTATTTTTGATTTGTAGTCAGATGTCCTAAACAGCAGTACAAGTATTATCCTTATTACCATTGCATGTTCCCATTTAATTATTTTTAAACATCCTAGCCATTATAGATTAAAAGTCATGAATGAGGTTAATGTATAATTAATGAGCATGGGTGTTCATAATGACAGCTCAGAATAATGATGAATGAGCTGAACAAGAGATCTGACGAGCTGTCCAAGGTCAAATTACACGTGGGAGTGTTAATGTTGCCTGATGAATCTTTATTTCCTACTGATTTCCTATTTTAAACAGATTTGTTATTCTTACTTAAGCCATTTAAAGGGATGGGAAGACATCTCCTGACCTCTAAGTAAGGAATGCTCCTTTCTGGTAATCCTTTATACCATCTTCCATGCAGTACCAGATCCAAAATCCCTTCTTCTCTCTTGAAGCTATCCACTCATTTCAGAGAGTGGGTGGAATCATTTCAGTGATTGGAGGGAAGAGGGGGAAGGAAGGCAAAAAGACCCCACCCCACCTCAAACAAAAAAACGTAATTATTGACTCCATGAGTTTCCCTACAGCAAATATTCTATTTACTGAAATAATTATTTACTGACAGGCTGCCAACAGTATTCCTAACTGATTTTGCAGGAATCCTGGCTTTTCTGACACCAGTGATCTTATTGTTGTCTCCACTGAAACCGCAACCAAAATCTTATGTAGAATAGTACTTGACTGGTGAGAGTGGTATAGAAATGGTGTGCTGGTGCACAGCCTGGCCCCATAGTTTTAATTCCCGTAGATAAGGTACTATCGCATGATCCACATCCCACAGTTGCAGGAATACAGTATGTTTTACAGCAGCAGCAATTAATTCTGCCCTTTCTCCTTACAAAGGTGGGTTTCTTCATCAGTAGCCTTCCCTGGGAAACAGGGCATTATGGATAATGGATAGACTACACGTCAGGATTTCTGGGAAAACTATTTGTGTCTGCTGCCTCCAGGGTTTATTAGTCTGGACCATGGGCCAAGCCCGATAGGTGCCTTGAAAATGGGCAATTTGTCTAGTTGCCATGTTTTCCACACAGTCTTAATTTGCACTTGTCTCGGGGAGGAAGGAAAGGTTTTCTGTCTCTCTAATAATTTGCTATGTACGTTGCTGCTACTTAATTTATTTTCTTTGATCACTATTGTCAAAGTTTGCATTCCTCTCTCCATTATGCACTGAGTTAACTGAATGCTGGTACTCACCCTATCTGTCTGCAAAAAGGGCTTTGCAGTATCAAAAGGAAAACAGCACAAGGTGTTTGAAGACTATTTTCTTCCTGAAAAAGTTTTTTTAAAAAAATATATTTTCACCTGAAATTTGTCATTCCTGTGTAAACAGGCCTATTTTGTCCCTGTGACCAGAGCCCAAAGCGTAGGCTTTGACCCTGTTACACAAACCCAGACTGGTGTAGAAGTCTCTGTGTGTGACTGCAACAACCCCTGGCCCTCGCATGCTCCCATGGAGGCCAGAACAGGCTGTGGTCCTTGGATGGTACCTTAGGGATGCAGGATACTCCTGGCCATCAGAGATTCTGAAAACATTGAGACATTTGGGAACATAAACATGAACTTCCTCCAGAATTAGAAATGAAAGACATATCCTACAAGCTGTTGACATGTATCACGTGCTAGAAAGATTGTGCTCATTTGCTTAGGCAAAAAACTACTTATTGTGCATCTCTGCTTCCTAGAAGGCTGGAATCACAACAAAGAATTTAGACAAAGACATGAAGATCTGTAACAGCTATTGGTATAAATCTACTGAACCAAAATAGTCAGGGTATAATTAGAAACACAAAATAATGTTCTGGATAAACTGTCACTTATAATTGAAATGATTGAGACTGAATGACCATAAATCCCCAGCATAATATATTTAGAAATTGCTTTCATTTTATCATGTTCACAAGTTCAACTTTTGCCCAGATGAAGATGTAATTAACGTTTACCTGCTGGTGGTTGCTTATATATAGGATTAAGGCAAGCTGGAAACAAAACAATTTCCTTTTATCTCCCACAGTGCTGTATGAAGAGCAGTGTGTCACCATGCAGACACACACTGTGCCCATGCAATATGTTCTCAGTTAAAAGTTACAAAAAAACTGAAAATGAATATAAATGGCAAAATACAGCACAACTGTGGCATTACATATGCTATAGAAAAAACTCAACCTGTTCAGGGCAGTAAGTATATGTGAGACTTGCCTCAGCCTGGCACTTTTTCATGGACCAGGTCCCTCCAGGTCAGGCCACCAAAGCAGGAAAGTGGCTCAGGGTTCATGTGGTAGCTCTTTGCTCAGATCACAACACACAAGGCAACTGACCCAGACCCTGTTTTGTAGTTCAGGAACTTCATTCAGCAAAGCAGACAGACACCTGTGTGCCTTCCCTGCACAGCTGCTCTCACGGGAATTAGCTGCAGTGAGGAATGTTCCCGGGCCTCAGACTGGCTCCCAGTTTCCCGTGGATGTGTCAGGGAGGCAGAGGGTACCTTTGCCACAGAGCAGATAAAGAGGTTGCGTGGGAAGGTGCAAACCCCACTGGTTGATGTGGCTTTGCTGGCCAAGGGCTGCTGCCTTTCATGTGTATCCAGAACAAAGCATTGATCTCACTCCACTGTACAGCAGGGAGGGCATGATGGCAGGGAGGAATTTAATTTACTCTGATTTTCTGTCAGAACAGTCTTTTCTGTCTGACAGCACTTTCTGTCACTAATATCTTTATAGATATGAAATTTTGCTTGGAATAAAACTCAACCATGTCACACATCTGACATCAGGGACTAAGTGCCCAATATATATTTCATAATGTATTTCTCCTGCTGGATCTTTCCTTTGTCCTTCTCTGTTTTCTTTCAGCTGCTGGGCTGCAGATTGACTCAGCATTCAGGTTGGATGAACCTCACGTGTTCTTCTTTGAAGGGGTAGTGTTTTATTCATGTTTATTGTTTTCTTGCAGTAGTGTTTCCACTATTATTTTTTTTCTTTTTTACTATGAAGCCTGCTGAAGCAAAATCTTAAAAACAAGGAAGACAAGATAAGCAATACCCATTCTAAGAAAAAATATTCATGATTTCTGGGAAATTCTAAAATGTGAGTTTAAAGAGCAAAAAATCTTGTTATTTCTGAACACAAACTAAACTTTTCCACTTATTTAGGGAAGGACACTTCCTCAGACATGATATATTGTGTTTTCTACATGTGCTTCAGAAACGACCTCCAGCACAACTTCTTACCTTGATTGGGCTGAGTTGGCATTAAGTACATTTAGTTACAGGGAAATAAAAGAGTACCTGCCTGACTGGTAGAACCCCAACTGGCGTGGGTCAAATTTAAGCACTGTGGAAGTCATGATTGCAAGAGCTGATCCTTGTAAGAGATAACACAAGTGTCTGAAATGGGAGAAGGAGCTGCGTTATGCGTGGGTTGGTTTTCTTTTTGTTTTTTGAAGGGGGCTAGAATCAGTGGAACTGTATTGGAAACCACAATAAGCAACATCCTGCTTGGAGAGTAACAGTAACGTTTTGGAAATATAAGAAGTGTGGGGCCTGTGATGTGTATTGCTAATTATTCCATTCAGAGCAGAGCTTTAAAAGGTGGTTTGAAGCTGTTAAAAGTGTAAATGGCTGATCTAGACCCATCTCTCTGTTTTGTGCTACCTTATAGAACTGTGAGTGAGCTGTTACAGGTTAGATGTATGTACAATACATGCATGAAACCTGCTGTGCCCTTCCTTCCAATTAATGTGCATACAGAGACTCTCTGATTTGGAGCACAGAGAAAGAAGCAAGTCCACCAGGCTGGTTCCCTGCTGGGGGCCTTCCCTGAGATTATCAACAGGAAAACAACAACAAACTCAACATCACATCCTTAGAATGCATATGGGAGAAAGTGGGGGAGGAATATTGGTTATCCGTGAAATTATTTATGTAAATTCCTTTTCCAAGGGGTTAAGGCACCCTGTATCTTTTTGAGATGGGGTGCATGCTATGTGCTGTGGGAATTTTATGATTGCCTTTATGGATTGTGAATTTCTTGCTAGTCTTGCATTGTTGTTGTTGTTAGATACCTGTTGCCAATACCTGTTTTTAATCTAGGTAGGATGTATCAAGCTTAACAAAACTCCCTCTCTTAATTTGAGCTCCTAAAAATTAGTTGAACTTAAACCTTTATAATCTCCAGAAAAAAAATGTTTCTATTCCTTGCTACTGTCCTTAACGCAGCGCTTCACAGCCCTCACATCCTGCTGCACCTGCTGCTGCTGCCACCCAGCCCCTGTGCACCCACCACCAATGGCACCCTGACACCCACTGCCTCTGCTCCTGCTGTGGAGGGCTCTGGTCATCCCTTACCACTCTCCTCTTTGCATTTGATACCCTACCATCATCCTAAACTCCAGGCAGAGTCAGTCCTTGATATTTTTTCATATCCATCTGAATAAGTTTCAGATGGGTAAACACTTGTATTTCTAATTCAGGTGCTGGGAGTTGACACTGTCTCTTCCAGCTCAGTGCCTGACCTGTTAATCAGAGAAGTAATTAACAGATTGGAGCACGTTGCCAGCTGATGTTCACCCACGGAGCAAGCAGGGTGCCAGGGCTTGGAACCACACAGGCAGGGGGAAAACATGATTCTGCCGTCTTTTTTTTCCTAAGCATATTTGCCAGGCTCTACGCTGTCAGTAAAAGTTTGGCTTCCAAGTAGCACTTTGGGGTGTTTTTGTCATTGATGCTATGAATATTTGCAACAGCCAAAATAATTTGGAAAAGCCCAGATTGGCTAGCTATCAAAGTCGCCTAATATGCAAAGGCTTCGGAAAGCTTTTGGTCAACTGGAAGGTTTTACTATACTTTCTACATTTAAATTTGGATGAAACATGTTTCAGGCTATTTCAAGTAATATTTGTAGTTTTTCAAGTAAATTGTCTTAATCCAGATTGAATGATAGGATTTCAAGGAGTTGAAACAAAGAGAGATGCAGACGAAACTGGAATTGGTTGTCAGTGGAATTATTTGCCATTAGAATACCAGACTGAATGTTTCTTCTTGCTCTTGGTATGCAGTTTTGAGATAAAAGTCTTAGTGCCCATATTTGACAAGTCGAACACTCTACTTATGTTTGCATTCCTTAGCATTTATTCACACAAGCTATAGAACACGCACACACAATATTTTTCTTTTTATCATTTATTAACCTTGTATTTTTGTGTAAATAGAAAAACTAGAGCCCACTTCTCCAGTGACAATATCAGCCAACCTCAAAGAGTGGAGAACAGCTGGAAATGACGTTCTCTGAAACATGCTGTAGGATGTGGGGAAAAGTAGAAAAAGGGAAGAAAATCCATATTCCTGGTTGGGATGATGGGACAGGCCCTTGCTGCAAGGCTTCCCAGCCCCTGCAGAGCTGTGAGACTGTTCTCAGTGTAATGTAGGCTTCTCTTTGAAAATGTTCATTGCGTTTAAAGAAGATACAGGCCTTTCTGCTTTTGGATCAGCTTTGGATGGGTGGTATGTGTGGCCCCCAGCCTTCTCTCGCCATCTGAGCACCAGCAGTTTGACTGCAGCTGCCACAGGTACACCAGCATTTTGGTGACAGGAGAGGTGCGCATCTAGATGTGTGACAATGCAGTGACTGTTACATTTTGCCCCCGAATAACTAAAGTGAGATCATCCTTTACCGTATGGCTCCCAGCTTAATGATGAGGGTTTGAGGTCTATGTTAGATCTTGTGATTGCTTAAAGAAAGATTTCCCAAATCAACCCCCTGTTGGTTTTTCTTTTTCCATGTCTAATGAACATCCCTGTGTAATTTGTTTCACAACAATATTCAAAATGTTCCGTTACTCAGTACAGAAGAAAAACAAATTTTAAAGCTTTGGAAATTTTTTTACAATACAGAGCAGTCATTTTTGGGCCAGCTGTGCTTGGCAATTTCTGATGAAGTGGGGAGATGCTGAGCTGGGGGGTAGCACTTGGCAGAGTGCTGCGGCAAAGCTCATCTGTAACACCCTCACTATTGTTCGTGTTCTGTTCTCTCACTAATTTCATCTATTAAACAAATAAATGAGTGATTATGCCAGATAAGGGTGGGTTTGGTTTTTTTTGTATGAGAGGATCTTCTAGCATTGCCATCTTTTAGTGATAATTATGCAGTCATACAGCTGTTGCTTACAGGCAGGTTTGAAATAATAATTTTATAAGGTGTATAAATCACACCATAAAAATAAATAAAGATATGTGTCTAGTCAGAAGAAAACAGAGAAATAAAGTTGGGGATCGGGATTAGAGAATACCTTGATAGACTCAGATTATAGTCGGTCCTGGCTACAATTGTGCTATGTCTTTATACAATTGCAAAATCAAGCAATTAAGACTGTGTAGCTTAAAAAGAATAATACGTGCAATGAAGTGTCCATACCATGAGCAGGTCAAGCAATTTTATTTTTTCTTTTCCACTCAGATTCACAGTACAGAGTGGGGAAAAGTTCCTGATGCAGGAAGTCATGTAGCTGTGTCGTGTTTTGGAGGATAAAAGCATGAAAATGTTGAGAAAAACCAAATCTCAGACAGCCCCAAACTCAGGAACTCTGTGTGTGACACTCAGCTAACACATTGACTCACACATTTGGATCAAGATCCTTCTCAACATATGGTCTGAAATGGGTCTCTCCTGTAAATTTCATGGAGTTATTTTCTTTATAGCTTTACTCTTCTGAAGCCTAGTAAAAATGCCTGTTCTCTGTTTATTCTGGCTATTTAGTCTAGCAATTATGTAATGTTCATGAAACAGAAGCAGCACATAATTTTTATGGTTCATAATATCTCTCCTCAGCAAAAAGCTGGCCACTTAGAGAAATTTTCTTATCCCAGGATGCCTTTTTGGTAATGACTTTTTGGCAAAACCAAAGTGCTGCAGCCTGGAGGGAGTCATTTTGTAACTGATTGACCGTGCTCTTCTTGCATTCATAATTTCTATTACTTCTCTTTCTTGTTTCCCCTTTCTTCTTCCTGAAGTGATGATTTAGGAAATAAATGTCTAATTTTGGCTTATAAAGATGCCAAATTTTAGTATGATTTTGTTGTCAGTCTTCTCTTTTTCAAGAGATAACAGAGGAGACCGTATGTGGAAAAAAATGTTTGTGTCATTTTAGAGTTTAGGGGAGGTGTAGAAAATTTATGGATATGTTCAGATGTCTTTTTACCCTATAGATATATTATAATATCATTCGGGTTTTATTTGAAACCATGGGACACTAATAGAAAGATGTAATCTCAGACTTGGCTCTCATTTTCATGTAAGCCCACAGTAGTTCCACTGGATAAGCACTGGTTAAAAGCAAAAAGACAAAGGAAAATCAGAAGTCATTTTGTTTAACTGTGATGAGAAAACATGTTTTACACCTTAATTTTATGAAAAATATAAATTAAGTAGAGAAGGCAGTTGAAAAATTCAGATTGTTTAGTTGATATATTTAAAACGGACATGGATGAAGACTGTAACCTTTATCTGAATGACAGTTGAGGTTACAGGGATAAATATTTATAGGAAAAGTGTGAATTATTTATGTGTTCCAAGATAGCAGAGTTTAATAGCATCCTTTCTCTGGACTTGTTACATTGTAAACTGGTGGTCGTCTGCACAGTGATACTGTATCTGATGTCAGGGGATTTGTGTTTGACATGAAGAGATTGAGGTAGAGGGAAGGGAACGGCTTCATGATTGAATTTCTATTCAAAATAGGTGCAAAAGCCAATAGAAGCAAACAGGTCTGAGTAAAGAACATTCAAGGGCTATAAATCATTCATCTAATGTTGTTAAGCTACAGTGGCAAATTAAACTGGTTTCAGATGGCAAAGATTTGCACAGACAGTTAAAATTCTTGGCAAAGCAATTTTTTTTTAATTTGAGTAGCTGAAAAGTTAGTTGAGATGCACTGGAGTATTTGTACCAAATGGGGGAAAAAAAACAACTTTTTTTTTTTTTATTATCTCCCTTCCACTTAAAAAATAAAATTTGACACATTTGCCTAACTAGCGATGCTATTACTCAGCACTTCCATACATGCCTGCCCTGCAGTGGGGAAAACTGCCAGCCTCAAATTATCCAGGGAGCTGTTTCTTATGGAGCGATTCCACTTCTCTCAGGCCTGCTCAGGAAACCCAGCAGTAGGATGGACATGTCTGGTTCAGCTGCACAAAATACTAGTCTTCTGGCGGTTCCCAGATCTGGCGCTCTGAGCCCCATAGGTGTGAAGTCCATATTCCTTAAAGGGGATCCACAAGGGAATATTATGGAGATGTCTACTCTAAATACAAACTAGTCTATATGCTTATTTCTCATTTTTAATTCCTTACTGTGTTATAGTCATACTTTACACTACAAAGACTGTAATTACATTGTAGTTTATATTTAAATGACAATGCAACTTCAGTGCATTTTAATACATAATTATCAGTTAGTTAATGAAGCTTAACAGTTACGTGTTTAGAGTCCCTTTTACTCCCAAAGGAATGATTCTGAATACATGCACTGTTAAAATCCAGGTATCATAACAAAACAGTACTGCTCCCATGATCATTCTTTGTGGGTTGTTTTTTGCACTGGACTTGCATGTACAGAGCCATACATAAAGAAAAAACCACCTGAAATGTTTTGGGGAGGTTTGTTTGGGCTGGGCCTTTGTCAAGACAAATGGACAAACTTGGATGTCAAATGCTTCTTCCCTCCAGTGCCTTAGATAACCCAGAAGGAACAGAGTGACCTAATAAGTCTCCTGTCTCTGAGACACATTTAGCCACCAGTCCTAGCCAGAGCAAGGACTTGGATTAAGGGTGACAGTGTGGCATACAGAACTATCAGGCCTCAGGAAGTTTCTCCAAGGAAGCTTCATGTTCAGCATCCTGCCCATGCCCCATAGTCAGTGTGCATCTGGGCCAAGGGATGGGGGCCCAGGATGAACAGATGTAGGGCACATGCCTCCCAAAGAAAAAAATCACCACAAAAATGTTAGAACACTTGTCCTTCAGTTCTTTGGTGGAAAAAAACAGACTGTTATTCATCTGAGTGCCATCAAACCTAGCTTCAAGCTATGGCTGTGTTGATGACTCATTTCCCTTTGATTATTTTTCTGTGTGTGTTTCAGTAAGACACTGCACTTCAGGGGGAGGGGAAAATCCAACCTGAAGATAGAACAGATAATATTTGTTCTTTTCTCTACCAATTTGCCCTCAGAAAGAAGAAAGGCGAGCAGCACAGCTCACTCGAGACAGTGATTTTTCAACGCTTTTGATAAATTTTTTACAGCCTTTTTCTCCAGGTTCTTCTGTATGATTCCTGCATGCAAAACAACAATTTTAACTTCACTTGATTGTATACTTTGTGCTGCTCTGTCAGCCAGGCCAGCACATGCATCTGCCTAAAGGATGCAAAGTCCTTAGAGACTCAGGCCTGGATATGGCTGGATGTAAGAACCAAATTCCCAGTGAAGTCAAAGTATCTCTGTGTCAAAAAGATCTTTGGGAGTCTGCATCTGCACCAGACTATGTCCCTAAGATAAAAGACTGAGGCTGCTGCCTTGTAACATGGTCAATTAGGAACCAAAAATATTTTTTTAATATTATGATTAATTAATTCTTAATTTGGTGATCCTGTAACATGGCAGAGAACTTTCCTGGTTAATGTCCCTCATTCTCTCTGTGTCTCCATGAGGGCAGATGGGTGATGTTTCACCTTCAATTGCATGTGGGAATTTTTCATGGATTTGTCCTGGATTTAGGTGATACTATATTATACGCTTGTTTTCTATTTTTAACTGTAATAAATGTTGAGCCTGAATTGTCTTTTGCAGATAAACTTTAGGTGTTTGTAATTTGGAAAGAAAATAACTAAAATTTGCCCTCTTTCATTTGATGGGAACAGTTCTTGATATTTGCTCAGTGTTAGAGATTTCTACATAATGCTTCCCACAACCTTTAAACACTTCCCAGCATTGCTGCTGAGACAAAAGAATGAAGTTGGTTTTCCTCCATCATCTACTTAGTTACAAGCTAGTCTGTACTGGTAGCTGCACTACTTGTACTAGACTTTTAGGTTTTTAGGGTATTGTGTGGATTTTCATCTGGTACTTCGGTTGTTTCAGTGAGAAGCAGTGACGTTACATAGCCTTCTACTGAATACATAAAGGGTTTCCAGCCATATTCTGTCAATATAATTTAGTAGGAAAAAAAATGTCATTTTTAATCTCAAGTACAATTTTATATCTATTTGTCACAGTGAATTAAAATTATACTTATCCTAGTATCTAGCTGCAAAATGCACATGCATAAATGAAACATTTTACCTTTGGATTTGGAAGTAGTCAAAATAATATATTCACAATAATTAAGAATAAAATAATTTTAGGCTGCTTAGAAAAATCCCTAATGATTTCTAAGGCAAATGTGCAGTTTGAATGCTTCTCTTTTAGCTTAGAGTTTAAAAACATTCTGCTGCTTCATATCACAAGATCTCCCAGTGTACTGCCCTCAAAGAAACAGCCATTGATAAAAGGCAGAACAGAAGCTGTGCATTTTCCCCTTCTTCACTTTAATTGTACATAAGGCTCTTCTCCACCACTTTTTTGGGGGGTTGTTGTTGACAGAAGCTGGAATAAGTGGATTTGATGCCATTACAGAAAAAAAAATTTTCAGGTTCATAAGCAATCATCTCAGTCTAATATGGTCCAGCTCAATTTCCAAGAGAAAAACCTGATCCTCAGACTTCTCTTTTTCCATTTTTATTACCAACTTGCTGTGTAAGGTGTTTTTCAGCAACCTGGCCCATTTTCCCCTTTATTTGATAAAGGTACTATTCTTGAAATGTTCATAGGATCAAGTAGGGGGAAAAAAAACCCTTAAAATGCAAAAGCATACTCAGCTGGACAATGGTTTTTTTTTAGTATTGTCATGAACTTCATAATGCACAGCTGATTTCTCTAAGGATATGTATTCTGGTTAATTTGAGATCTTGCCCAAATGTTCAATGCTATAATTGAGGTTTTTGTTAGACACAGAAAGAAAAAAAAAGAAATGTACACACAGCAGTTATCTAAATGAGCAGATATTCCATGACAACAGGTTTTTTTTGATAAAGTAATTTTAGGAAGAAACTATTAAAACTGCATTCTTGTGCAACTTGGGAGATAAAGCTGAAAATAGTTCTATTGCAGGTTTGACTTCTTTAAATTTACATTAGTGCTTAAATCAGTCTTTGCTTTTTTTGCTTGGAGAAGGGAAATATACTTTCTATTTTCTGTTACATTTTAAGTTTAAAAAAACTAAAAATCATCCTTCTTTCAATCAACTCAAAAAGATGGGTAAGAAACAAGTCTTATTTTTCTTAGTATTGAGTCACTTGAGTGAGAAAGATTAAAAATAAATCCTTAAACCTCTTATCTGCTGTAAGCAAGTTAGAAGACCAAATTAAACAGTGTCACATAGGGGACCTTGGGGAATAGATTAAGGTCAGCACACTTGTGAATAATTGATTTAAAGAGGGCACAGAAGGATGTACCTGGCCACAACTTTCTGAAAACAAGAAAGGTTTGGGGTTTGGGAGGTTGATGTTTTGTTGCTTTTCAAAGATGACTTTGATGGACTCCCTTTTAGGAAATAAGAAGATGCTGAGAGACAAGTGATTTCTAGTGCTTCCTTAATGGTTGTGTTTAATTTTCTTGGTAAGTGCTTGAAATCTGAAACCGGGAGGGAGGGGGACAAGGAAGAGGGGTAAATGAGCGAGATCAATGACTTTTAATTTTCTCTGATGTGTCTTTGGATGAAAATTAAATCTCCTGCAGCTGAATTTGTTAAAGTAGGAATTGCTACTGTTTTTCTTCATCCTGTGAGGCTTTATTTACTACCAGAGTAGAGAATCTATTTTTTCCTATTATGGCAAGGCTTCTATTTTTAGCTTACTTCCTAAAGAACTAATAATGAATATATACTCATCTATTCCTTTATCCCTCACTCCTCTCTTCAATGATTTGAGTCCATTCACTTAGTTCAGCCCAGCTGGTAGAAGGAAGGGGCAGTCTGGGAGGCAATTAACTGCTGTGGATTTCACAGGAGTAGGTGGCTGGGAAGAAGTCACTGCAAGCACTCTTTTGAGGAAGAGGCAATGTGGAGAGTTCAGAGCCCTTTCTAATACAAAATAATCAGTACAGACAGGTGTTAGGAAGGCTTCAAATGCAGAGAGAACCTGCAATTGGAGCTGGTACCTTATAAGACCTCAGGACATCCATCCACAAGATGCAGGTCCTGAGCTCTCCAGCCCTCTTTAATTCCACTGCTTGCAGAGCAGCCAGTTTGTTCTGTAGCTGTAGATGTGCGAGTACTTTGTGTTTTCACAGTTTTGCAGCAAGGCTTATTGCTTTCCCATCCTGTCAGCCTTGTTTTGTGCAGGTTGCTAACAGAAATTCAAAGCAGGATTTAAAAAGAGGATGTTGACACAGATGAAGCATACACCTGTGACAGTAAGACTGAGGGAGGCTGGCCTGCCTGCCTGGAAGAGAAGAAACCACATCAGGGCTGAGCAATTGATTCCTGGCACACAGGTGGCCTCCCCAACACCTTAAAATAGCATTAAATTGCCTTTGCCAGTATTTCCCACAACAGAAAACATGTACTTCGAGTACTTCTGAGCTGGGCTAGGGGTCACA
>JAOXNG010000003.1:31871351-31884242 GCA_028566535.1 Scolopax minor
TGCCCAGGGAGGTGGTGGAGTCACCGTCCCTGGAGGTATTTAAGAAACGTGTAGACATGGCTCTTCAGGGCATGCTCTAGTGACCAAGATTATTGGTTTGTGGTGGGGTGTTGGTGTGGGGTTGTGGGTGTGGGGTTTAGTTGGTGGCTGCTTTTTTTGTGTGTGTTTTTTCCGGGGTTTATGGGGGTTTTTTGTTGTTGCTTTGTTTTGTTTTGGCTTGTGGGTGTGTTTTTATGTTTGTTTGGGTGTTTTATGTTTGTTTTTTGAGGGTTTTTTTGTTTGGTTGGTTGGTTTTGTTTGGTTTGGTTTTTTTTAATGTGGTTGGACTAGATGATCATCTACTCTAAATCTCCCTTGCCTGGATGATCTCAAAGGTCCCTTCCAACCACTAAGATTCTGTGATTCTGTGATATCAGATGGTAAATCTTCCTCACAAATTAAGTCCATGCCCTGAAATCTGTAGTAGTAGTAGTTAGGTCTTTGAGTTGGGTCTTGTTAGGTAAATATTCAAATAATATCTTGTATCTTTTTTATTCCATGTTTCAGAATAATTATGCTTATAAGCATAAATATTAATTTCTGCTCAATATGTATGCACTCTGGAATCCCTAGGTGTGAATAACAATATCTAATTACAGAAACTAGAATATTCATTAGATTCTTCCAGATAATCTTTAGGTGGGTGTATTAAGATTCAGATATGTGCAAGCAGGAAGGTTTTCTGCAGAGCTGTCAAATGCTCTTGGAAGTTTCCCTTTAGCCTGCAGGATATCACAATGTACAACTGCATGAAGGAAAAAAATAGGAAAAGGCTTTGTGTGGCCCAAAAGGCTTCATATTAATGTACCATTGCAGATGCGTTTTGTAGAGTTAATGCTACTTCCCTAATAACTCAATTAGTATCTTAAAATATATTTTTCAGTATTTATAAAAACATGCTACTTTTTCATTTACAAATGAGAAATGCATCTACATAATTAATAGACTTGGTGTCTGTTTTGTCTGTCTCTTTCTCAAGTTCAGCTTCCTGCATAGTAAAAACTTGTGATGAATCATACAAATTTAGGCACTTCATAACTTCTGTTTTCAAGCTTTGGAGGTATCTTGCCTGAAAATAAGCAGGAACCTCCCCAAACTAAACTCACAATATGTTCATCTTTGAGTGAGTGAGCAGGTTAACTCTCAGAACAGTCAAGAGCTGTTGGTGACAGAGAATGGAGAAGACGCAAGTCAGTACATGGGAACCTCACTCCAGAGACTCGGCAGCTCTCACCCCTTACTGTCTGCTCTGCTTTGGAAGTAATGCCCAGAGTTGTCGCAGCTGATGTATCTTTAAGCAAGATTTATTGATACACCATTTATCTGCTTTTCCTGCTGGAAGAAACATTAAAAAAATATATTGTGCTATATGTAACCCAGAAAAAGGTTGGTCTAAGTCCAATGCGGTGCAGGCAATCTGAAGGAGAACATCTACTATCTGAGCATGGGGTGTTTTTTTTTACCCTCCTTCCTGAATATGGTAACAGCTACAATTACCTGATTTCAAATCGAGATGCATTTTGAGCACCAGGCTAATTATTCATTTTGACTAGTGGTCATTGTTTAACTTTTTTATTCTGTTCAGAAAAAGCTTTTATTTTTTTTTCCATGAATCTTTTTAGTCAAATGCATATTTGCCAGTAACCTGAATTTTGTGCTGGTTTTGCCGTTAGCTGCTGACTGTGGTGCTGTGTGTAGTAGCATCTCAGTGATTAATTGAGTCAGGTGATACTGTTTCTCATTTCTGACTAAATGTCCCAAACTTTTTTAACACAAGAATAACAAGCAGTTAGTAGTGAATTAGCAAACACTCTTGATCCCACAGGAATATCTTTGTTTGCATGAGAACATATTCATAGAGGAACAACCACTCCCCAACCATTTGTGCAAACAAAACCATGTTCCCTTGAATATTCATGAACAACAAGGGGCACAAACATGGTTGAACCAAGCAGATGCTCAAAATTCCTATAACTGTTTTGTAAACACCATTTTGCAGCATTTGACCAGCTCTAGGAAATGCTGTCAAACAAGAGCAGAAAGGAACTGAAATGTTGACAGTAGTAACAACAGATTTAAAAAAAACCCAAACTTAATGAGTGATACATTTACATACTTGCTAAATCTTACTGTGTATAAAGGCCAACAATGATAATGAGTCTCATTCAACTTTTTTTGTCTTTGATGATGAAATACACTAACAAAATAACACATCTCATTGGTTAGGCACCCTTTCTCAGACTAGTTTTGCTGTCTTATCTCTTCAAGTATTTCCTTCATTATCTTATTTATCTTCTGCAGTCTTGAATGCTGGAATAAATTAGTTGCTTGAAAATTAAATATTCTGCTTGATTTCTTAATCCTTTTTTCTCCACTGGTGTCCATTCTTTCCAGCAGTGAGCAGAATGATGCCCTTGGACTGGAAGCGGAACAAAAATCATCTTTTTAATCTTGCTGTTTTGTCTGTCTCGTTAGCTCTCTGTGATTTTGCTGTTTTGTTCAGAAATGCCAGTATCTTAGCTGGAGAGGAGCAGAATATGGGTCTTTATCAATGGGCAAAACTTTCCAAGTTGGTGAAGAAATTGTAAGGAAAAATAAGTCTTTGAGGGATGTGATTAATAAAAAGGGAGACAGGTTTTAAAAAGTAGCCTGAAAACTGTCCTCAATTTGTTTTTGAACTGCTGACTTCCCAAACCAATTTAGTCATTCATGCATGAAGCTAAATAGACTTTGCTGCTGCTTATATCTAGGAGAGTTGTGGAAGCTCCTTTTTTTGTGTGTTTTACATCTGCCTGCTGGGTTATATGGGGTATTTTTTCTGTAAAAGTGCAAATTAAAAGTATTTTCAGGGATTTCTGAATCTCTAAGTGAAAAACTATTTGAGATCTAAATGAAATTCATTGCCTTAAATGGACCAGATCCTAATTTCTCTAGTATTCAAACAGAAACAAAATTCAATATTGTTATCTGTGGGATGTGACATGATTCAATAGGTATGATGCTGACCTGAAAATTTGAAGTTCTGTGTTTCAATAGCTGCTTTGCAACCAATCTGCTGTGTTAGTTTGTGCAAACTGTAGTTTCCCCATACCCAAGAGAACTGTAATTAATTTTGTTGGTTTTATATAGAGCTGATTTAATCATCTAATTCTTTTTATCTGTATGTATTTTCTAAAATAAGTGATAGACAAGGCATTGCAAGTGCATCTTACTTGTGCTCTTTCCCCCCTTTAATCAAGTCATCTGTGTTAAATAGAATAATATTCTTGCTCCATCTAGACTGGCCATCTCCTGTTGAGCACTCCACATTTTTTTTTATGTTGCTTAGTTACACTGTTATCGTAGCAAGGCAGATGGCAGGAGCTAAAAATTTGAAGATTAGTGCAAAATAATACAAAATATGTTGGTTCTGCTCATGCAGTTTACCACATTAAGTAAACATTCTTGGGAATTATTCAGAAGAAGGTGGAATACATTTGGAAAAAAAAGTGTATTTGCATAATGCAGCGAATTTCTTGGCTTTTGTGCATACTGAATGTAGATGAGATATGCATTTAAGAAGTTTACAATTCTGCATCCATTCTAATGTCGGTCTATAATAAATAACTGAATGTACTTTGAAAAGAGGAAGGTGATCTCTACAGCCCTTGGGCATTAGCCGCTACCAGTGAGATACATTTTTAGCGGTCTATTGATAGTGAAATTAGATATTTGTCATAGAAACCTACCTGTTATAATACATTGTCTCATTCTGAAGAACACAAAGGCTTTGCACTGAAAACTGTGAAGTGCGGTGTTTTTTTCTGAAATGATCTAAGTATGATTTATTCATATTTCTGTTTGATTTGATGAGGCCTGCTCAACCACTTGGTTTGTGCAGAGAATAGGAACTCCCACCTACAAAACAGTAGCTTCCATCAAATCCTCTTTTCCCTCTGAATTCAAGGCATTTCCATGAAGGAAAAGTCTGAAAAATATTTGGAGGAAGTAGCTCTATTTCTTATTGGTAGAAAAAAATGGTTTGGGTTTTTTATTTTATTTTGATTTTGCATTAGATGTTGTATAACTCGATATTAAAAAATATAAAACACTTAAAATTTTCCATTTGAAAAACAGTCGCATGAGATGTTTTGGCTTTGCCCTTACATTCTCATTGATCTCTCATATTTTAAAAAATAATTCTAGTGAACGCTAAGTAATTTTTACAAACTGAGCTTTTACTTTTGATGGACCTGAACGTTGTGGCACAATGTGATTCTGTTTTCAGAGGAGTTCTGCTCACTCACCAGTAACTGGAGAATTGCTTCTCTTCTTGAGGTCAGGCTTGGTGTGTGAATCCAGCAGTATCATCGGAAAATAAATATAGCGTTCAACTGGATCTGTTTGACAAAGTTGTGGCATTAATTCTCTCACCAAAGGGTTTCATCTAAAACAAAGAGACTTGTCTCCAGCCCGAGGCGGTGTTGGAAACTGGTGCTTCTTTAGCCAAGCTTCTGAGCAAGGAGGAATGAGTTCAAGCGTTGTGTTGCTTTGAGCTTTGTGCAACTGAACCTACTGGTTACAGGTAGGAGTTTTTCAAGACTTTGTGGCTCAAAGCAGTCGCTGCACACATATTTAAAATACAAACTCCAGCAGTAAAATATGTTTAAAATGCCTTAGCACCTACCGCTTGGACATTTTGTGTTTTGCAGAAAAGCATTGTTCATTAGAACATGAAAACCCACCAATTACATCATTTTCTTTCTTCCTTTTCCACTTTATGTAACAGAAAATTAAACTACAGGGGAGGGTTTTTCAAAAGAATACCAGTAGCATTTTTTTTCTTCTTTTTATTTCCCTCATTCTCTTCTCCTTCTTCTCATTTTTTGGCTGTAACTTTCAGAGCCTACCAGTCTTCTGGAAGAAATCCCAATGAGTTTTATGTTCTAATGTGCTATGGATATTTTGTAGATCAACAGACTCTTCTCTGAGCTGTTTAATGGACTTCCATGCTGGGATTCCATCCCCTTCTGCACCCAGGTGACTTTTCCTAAGAAACAGTCAGCCAGCTATGCTGTGCCACCAAACTTCCACATGATGCTGAGCTTAACAGCATGCAAGAAACCTCCTTTGCCAGAGGTGGAACAGGATACCTTAACCCAGACCCCTCTGAGATCAGAGTAACCAGGCTATGCATAAAAACATCCATCTCAGTTAACGTTATTGAATCCACTTCTGTATCTCCTGGTTTATACCTCATGTCCTTTTTGAAATATTTTCTTTTAAAAAGTGTCTCAGTAAATGAAGGGGGAAGCAGGGCTTGCTGCAGCCAAAGTAGATGAATAAATTAAAGCAATGACTCTTAGAGAAAGCAAGTTTAATAATCAGTGTGGCAGGCATTGCTAATGTTAAACCCACTTTGAAGTCTGTTATGTAGTTAAACTGGAATTTCACCAAAAAAAAAAAGTTATTTACGTTTGCACATGATAGCCCAGCTTTTGTTAACAGCACTGGAAGATTAGATGTAAATGACCTGAGAACAGTAATATAAATGCAATTTCTCAAGGAGGATATTGCAAGATTGGGGGGAAATGGGGAGAAGGGAAGTATTCAAATTCATAACCATGTTCCTGTCATCCAAAGCATATTTCCAGATGCTCAAAAACAATCCAGATGCTCCATATTTCCAAAACAATCTCAGCTACCAAAGGTGAAATTCATTTGCTCAAGCTTCCCATTTGCCGACCTTGCCTAACAAGACACTTGAGACTTAAGTCAACATTTTTACAATGAAAATTAGATGGAATGATGCAAAGCCCTTCTTGATGTCTCGTCCCTTGATATTTCTACTTCTCTGACATCAGCTGGTTTAACATCAGCATCTTATGCAAACTCTGGACTGCAGTGCTGTTCTGATTCTCCTTGGGGGAAAATAATTGCTGGAAGTACTGTGATTTTAAGAGAATAATGAGTAATTTAAGGAGACTACCACATTCTTATCCCATTTCAAATCTTAGAATTGTACTGGGCAAGATGGATGTGGTTGGATTTCTTGTCTTTTCTGTACTTTTAAGATAACAGTTGTACTTAGACCCAGATTCAGGTCTTGGTTGAGTTATTTCATTTTAGGCTCCTACATTTAAAAATCTAAGTTAGAAAGCCAGTCCTTACTAGGCACAGTGTGAATCCGATATGAAGGCATGGACCTCTCTCCGATTTTAGAGGGAGCTTATGTTTTCATTATAGGCAGTCTGATGAGCAGCTGAAAGGAAAGCAGGATACAGCCTGTTCTCCTGAGGTAATTGTGAGGGCAGTTACACTATTTTTCTTCAAAGCCTTATAGAAATATCAATTTATTCCCATAAAGGCCAGTCAGGATAAGTGGGGCTTTGGGTCATATTTTGACACAAATTCACTCTTATTTCTAATTCTAGGCAATCTTTAGTAGCTTTCCCTTTGCCAACCATGAAAAGCTCAAATAATAATAATGCTACTTAGAATTAGACTTACTCTATTCTCTTTTGGTGATCAGCTGCCACCTTCCAGAAAACCAGGGATGAGTTTCCATTCTGAAAACAGGCATGATTTTCTGCCATTTTTTCTGATTTTCAAGGTAAACCAGGATCTTTAACCACTTTTATATCATGTACCAGATTCTTCATTCATGACCAATCTCACGTAGAATGTAATACAAACTTGATTCTTCTTTCAATATGAACAATAGAGAATGAAAGATTATTCCACCAATGATAATTTAATTAATAGAAGTCTGTTGCAAGTGATAATCAAATTTACTGTCAGGAATGAAAATTAAAATAAAAAAAATGAGAGCAGATTATTAAAAAATTGCCAATTGAAACCATTATAATCTGATTTTTAGATATTCTTCAACAATGAAGCCTTCTGGGCTTCACTGAGAATCACGGGTCCCTGTTGCTTCTGACAATCAAACCACTGCTTTTAGCTTTAAAACAATTGTCAGATGTTTTTGGCTCAGTCAGATTACAATGAAAAAAAAAATTCCAAAGGAATTTGTCTCTCCCTGATGAATACTGCAAAATTGGCACTGATTTCCCTTGGTTTTCATTTGAAAAACCTTAGTCTCTGTGTTTTATCCTAGCTTTAAGTACCTAAAGTCACTTGCAATATTGACTATTTGCCATTTGTAAGGTGAAATCTGATATTTGAGTCACCTAAATACATGTAATTTCTGTGAATTTGTGGGATTCTTAGACTTTTTTTTTTTCAAATGCAGTTTCATTATCAGTGTACATTTCCTCATTTTGGAGCTGGCTTGGTTTATAGCCCTAGTCTATCCCTCAAAGTTTTTCTTTAAACCAGAAGATACAGCACGGTTCTCAATAAGTATCTTGATTAAAATTCTGAAATGAAGGTTACTTGCATACTTTATGGAATCTTTGAATAGCATCAGATGAATAGCCCTGTGATTGATTCTGATCACATTAAAGAGTTTTGCAGCACTCTAGAATTCATGTAGCCTTTCTACAGGAGCTACGTGTATGTCTGTTCCCTGAAATGTTCATAAAGACAGACCTTGGAGGCATAGTTAGCTTGAGTACAAAGAAGCAGACCACAGAAAAAGTGACTGTTTGGGTCAAACTCATTCTATATCATACCAGCATAAATCTGGCTCACATAGATGGAGGCAAAATAGAAGTTTTTGTTCAGAATTTATTGGAAGTGCATCTCAAGCCAAATCACATATCACATGTCCATATCCAAAACCTAATGCTGTATGTCACCGAATGTAGCATCTGTGCCATCTTTGTTAGTCAGTTCCCTAAAAACCAGACTACCAATGAGGATGCATGCCCATTCCTATATAGCTCCTTCTTGTTATATTGTTGATATTACCTTAAGTGATACAATCTCACTTTATTCATAGAAATGAGCTGACAAGTGGGGATCACTGATCCCCAGTGGTTTGAGGGAAAAAGGAGTTAGGCTTGGAATTTTCAACAAGTCATTAAAATTTTAGTGCCTAGTTCCCAGGCTTTAGCATTAGACTTATTCTGATCTTTTGAAAATGACAGGCTCAATGCATTTCTGCTTCTTAATTTCCTGTTTGTCAAACTGAAAGAATTTCCACCTTTCAGTTGTCAAGAATTGTGATGAGCACCACCAGATAAATATGTGTGGAAATTCTTATTTACTGGATTCTAACTATATAATGCAGCCATAATGTTTTAATAGTTGACATAAAACATAATGGTTCTTCAGCTATTTTCAAAAAGCAGTACATTGCAGGAGGGTCAACCATTTGGTGAAATCAAAACATGTTTTAAACATTAAACTGCACTAGCTGCTACTGCCTTGATAGCACAGCAGATGCTATGGAGCATTTTGACAGTTTCCTTCCATGACTTCCATGACTGCTACAAGAACTCTTGCCAAGACGAAACCCCTTGCTAGCTCAGCAAAGGTGGCAACACGATCACAGGTGAAATGCTACATAACTCTTGTTGTAAGTCTATGGAACAGTTTACCAAATTGGATGGTTAGAACTAAAGCAGTTGGATAATTAGAGGCACCATTAAATGGCAAGATGACATATCCTGCAAAGAGTAGAAGTGGTCTTCTTTGTCCCTCTCAAATTAGATGTGAGTCAAGTTTAGTGAGCTAGTAGCAATAAAAGGACTCCAAGTTAACCTTTCTGTGAGGTGGTTTCATAGATGGTGGACACTTGCACTGGCATGTAGAAGGTGGTAGCAGAAAAAGTGATCTGCTGAAAAGTCTCCTTGATAGCATTAGGCTTAGAATGACTACTTTAGAAATAGGGGGAACACGAACCATCCACAGGTAGATGTCTGTTGCTCAGTGAGTTACTCCCTTATGTTCCTTTTATAGTTGATGCTTTGAAGGAAAGATTCATCTGACATATCCAGTGTTTATTTGAGGATGAGATAAATCTTCATCTAAAATCTTTGACTAGATGTGGCTGGTCTCAACATCCAACTTTAATCAGTTGTTTATATTTGAAGAACATGAAAAGGTATGGGGAAGGCATGGGTTGTTTTTTTTTTGTTTTCTTAGAAGTCAATGGCTCCACTATAACTATGGACTTTATTGCAGACACTAAAAAAATAGTAATTCAATGCTTTGACTACTCAACTAGTTTCTCCTTTCCTACCATGAAGTGGGTTTGAAAGCTAGGATAAATTATTTCCTATAACTTCTCATCTCATGCTTTTTTAATCCTTTGGTTCATGCTTTTTAAATATTTGTCTAGGTTATCTCAAGAAAAAGGACTAAAAAATAATGAGAAGTGGCTATTGTTGACCATTTTTCCTCTAAGATAAACTGACATTCTCATGTTTTCATTTCCTCAGGTCAAGGAGTTTGACAAAGAAGTACCAAATATCACCCTCCTGTGATAGTAATGAGTTGTCATTTCTTTCAGTTCTTTACGGTATGTTGTTAGTATACATATAATGGATATAATATCATCAATTGTTTACCAGGGAAATAAGCATGTTCCCTGGACTGTCTGCAAAGGTCAGTGCATCCAGGTAGTGTTTTATAAATAACAGATGTCTCTGGTTTTTTTGTGTCTATGTGTGTTGAAACATCAGTCCCTTAAGCTCCTAATATGGATGTAGGGAATTGTTGCCTTTAACAGGCAAAAGAGTGTAATTCCTGTTGAAATATTTCTCTATGTGTTTCTCTTCATTTGGAAGGACTTAATCTCTGACCACAACTCACAGCCTCTTTGCTTTATGGTCTTCTGACACATACCTGGAGAAGGAGGGCAGAATCAAATCCAACAGCTCTCAAAATGCTTTATTCTGCGAATGAAAAAGTTCTCTTTAGGTGTCATTCCTCCAGAACATAACATGCGTTGCCAGAAATGCTTTCTGTTAGAGAGACATACAATGAAACTTCAGTGACATACAAGCATATTTACTGTCGCATGTGGTGCAAGTGTTATAGTTATGCCTGGTCACTATAGTTTATACAGAATTATTTACTTCTTAAAAAAAAAAAAAAAAATTAAACAAATTAAGAGTGTTTCTCAGGGTTTTAACTTCCAGTGTTCCCCTTGTCTCTCACAACAGTTTGTTGGTTTGTTTTTTTTTTCTGGATCTTTTTTAAAACTATGGTTTTTTTATGTTCCTCTATCAAACTGAAGACTATAATCTGCAAATGAGAATTGGCAAGTTGCCATGTACAGCAGATGGACTTGAGCATGCTTATGCCAGGGAGCCAGCAGGTACACCAGGCTCTGCACACCTGGCATCCATTTCCTGACCAGAATGTCAAAACAGCTGTCTGTGAAGGACTTTCGCATCTGTACTAACAAGATCTGTCAGAAGTCCTGTAATTTGGAGCAAGGTTTCTATCTGAATAGTTCAAACAGTTTCAATGTGCACAAAGTCTGGAGCCATGGTCTCTGAGGTTCATAGGAGAATCATCCTGCATCCTGATAAACATCCACCTAGTTGTGTCCATGAAGGTGCTAAAGAAGCAAGGGGGGGGAAGTAAAATCTGTTTTGGTAACCATTTTAGAGTGGTTTGAGAAGTTTGTGGCTCTGTCAAATGGTATGGGAATGTAAAGAGCCATTTGGATGAGTGGGGAGTTTAGGAGGATTTGAAGGGAAACTAGTGCAGCCATGGCTGGTGCAAAGGGAAGGTGCGTTATCAGCAGCTGGCAGGTCCTAGGAGGGAGAAAGCAGGGAGTTCCTGTCCAGTGATGCTTCTAAGCCTGATGGGAAGCAGCTTCTTCAGTCACCTTTCCAGCAATTTTACCTGTTAAAGTTGTTCATTCATGGGATTGGTTTTAACAATTACCTCCCATTTTTCTTTTATAGGGCTTTTCTCTTAAGGAATAAACAAAATTCAAAGAACTCATTCTAAAAATATTTTCATTTCTCCATTTTATTAATTTAGCACTAGCTGTCTGACCTTTTGCTTCCCATTACAAATAATCACTTAAATTTTCTCAGACATTTTGAAACATCTGTGATAAAAGTGTAGCATTGCCCTTTGGAAGGGACAAGAAACCAGACATTTCAGTCTGTAGCTGCATCTTACCAGTGAAGTTAAAAATGTTTTGGAACCTTTTCCCCAGTAAAAAGTGAAATAATTGCTCGTTCTGAATGGGTTTTTTCCTTGTTGTTCTAGTGCTTTTGCTCTCAAAGGCCAAATGGCATTTAGAAAGATGAATGTTTTGCTTCCTCTTTCCTTCCCTAAAATATATATGGCAATAATGTCTACCAGAGATTTCTGAGAGGACCAAAAATGCATTTTCCTGATCAGTTTTGCATTCATTTTAAATGGCCTTTCTTAGGATATGTAGCACATTAGCATATCACATCATTTTCTTTTTCTCTGATGGTGCTCAATCTTGAAAGCAAATCTGCAGGCAATAGTTTGTGGTAAGGTCAACTAACTATTGAAATCCATGGGATCACATTCTGTGGCACCATTTATCCCATGGCAACAACATGGACTCGAGCACTCTTCCACTACACATTATACACGTCCTCATAGAACATCTATTTTTAAGAGATGTTAGGGTCCAAAGAGTTTGGAATGGCTTACTTCATATTGGGTTTTTTGTACTTCCTTCTTATTTTAAAGAGCAGTCTCAGATTCTTAGTATCACTTTTTGTTCCTACTTTGCTTATGTTTCCTGTCTCTGTAAGTCTCTTGTCCTGGCTTTGACTTTAGTCAGATGTAGGATCACAATTAAATTGGCTTGTATTAAAGCGAGGGGTAGCTAGATGTATTGAAGCTACATCAATATGTTGAGGCTAATACAAACCACTTGTAGAAAAACAAAGTAACCTGAGGGTGCTATTAATTTTAAATTAAGAATGTATCAAGAAATGAAACCTAATCCATTAAAGTAGAATTTTTTTGCTATGAATCTAATGTAAATCAATATCAGTAAAGATATTAGCAGCAACTAAGCAGTTTCACCAAGATCAAACCAAGGCTTGAGAGATGTCCTCCTCGTTATTGTGGGTTTGCAATTGTTTTTCTTATTCCTCGTGCAAAATTAATTAGTAACACTGGAAATAATTCAGCTCTAGACATAAAAATTAACTACTTTCAAGTCTCCCTGGATGTCTACATAGAACACAGACCTAGGTAATTATGTACAAGAAGTAAACACTGAAAAAAGTAGTAATAAAATAGGAATTTTTTTTTCTTTCCTGACAGCTCTTTTAACTCTTGGCACTTTCTACAACAACAGGTAAAATTTATAGGGAGCTATTCTAACTTTTAAGTTAGAAATATCCTTTAAATTTTTGCAGTTTACTGTGCATTGCTTTTAACTATTAGAGTGCATCTCCTGCAAAGAGCTGTCCCTGTTTGCTCCATCTGGGAACCCTCTGGAGACTTCTCCTCCGCTCCTTGCTGGCTCCAGCATGGCACAGTGGGGGCAGACAGCAGTGCCTCGTCCCACCTACTCACAAATTTGCCTGAAGCATCTGCCTGGCACCATCTCCACGCCGTGGAGCCTTGCTTGTTGGCATCAGCCAGCCCTGAGCAGGAAAGTCTTATCAAAGCAACGTGGAGAGGTCTACTGGCACGGGTGAGTGAACTGCACTGCCCAGGTAGTGCTTTCAAGAAATCAAGGACCGTTTTTATGCCATTCCTGTCAAATCAGACATTTCTTCCAACACGGGCCAGCAACATTTTGTCTCAAGCACACAAAAACTGGGCCACAGCGGCTGGAAAGAAACCGTTGCCTTCCAGCACACATGGCCAAAATGAAGATGAGTTCAGTGTAAACAGAGGTGTTCCATCTGACAACTCAGCTGGATGCCCCATCCCTGGAGAGGTTCAAGGCCAGGCTGGAGGGGGTTTTGAGCAACCTGGTCTGGTGGGAGGTGTCCCTGCCCA
>JAOXNG010000003.1:31884342-31899408 GCA_028566535.1 Scolopax minor
AAATCATTAAACTCAACGCCATTGAGTTCAAAGTATAAGGGTGTTCAAAAAGGATGTAGAAACACTCACGGGACACCGGGACTGAACATTGCCTGTTAATGTAGTTTCTTCTGCTTCTTCTTATACTAATTAATGCATTAGAATACTAAATATATTTATATATTCAGATATTCAACAGTCAGATGTAATTTTGAAATGCTTAAAATACTTTCAATAGCATTTATATTTTAATGACTATATAATTTTGTATCAGTTTATATATCTTTGCAAAGATGAATAATACTAGCTTAATTTCTCTCTTCTCTTAAGTAAGAAACATTCTTTCTGCCTTTCTAACTTATTCAGTGACATTACAACATTTATGGTTTGTTCTCCATTCTTTTCCTAATAATTCTTTATATTCTGAGTGTGTTTTGATCACAGTACTATGCTTGGAAGTCCAGTGACTATGCAAAAAAGAGTTTTATGTTATCTCTCCTGAAAGTAACAGTTAATTTTAAAGCCCGTTATAGTAAATATATAATTAGGATATTAGGGAGGATTTTACATTCAGTCTTGCCATGCTTACTTATGCATTTATCAGTTAAACTGGCATTTTAACAATTGTGAATCTGACTTCAAAGGAGGCCCTGTTTTGAGCAGGAGGTTGGACTAGATGACTTCCAGACACCCATTCCAACACAACAGGTTACAAATCTATGATTTTATTGCCCAATTAATCATGTTATAATTATACTTGTCTAACTTCAGATATACACGACATGAGCATCTGTGTCTGTTATCTGTATCTAGCTTTCTAGTCAATGAGAAGATTCAAGATATTTCAGTTTTCTCAGCGTAAGTGTCTATTGCCATCTGAGATATCTTCGATTATCTAAAGCATCGAGTCTTTGAAGATAAGAGACAGTCACCTGCTATGGGAGCCCACAACCACACACCACAGGAAGCGCTCCTGCTTCACCTCTTTCTTAGGGAGAGATGTTTTCATGAGGAAGTCCTTATTATCAGTATGCTTTTTTGTTGTTTGTTTTTTTTAATCAGAATATTTCTGGTAGTTCCGCTTCCATTCCAATGCTACAGCATATTTAAGCGTAGCTGAGATGATGCTCCAAACAGCAGTGCCTTTGACTGGGCACAAAGGAAGCGGTTTCCTTGACAACCACAACCCTAGAAAGGTTCCCAATCAGCACTTCCACCTCCCTGAGATTTCTTTTTAATTTAGGAGTTTGCACATTAATTTTGCATGGAGAATTGGGTTCTGTCTTAGAGCTTTATTTGTAACATAAGTTGCTTACAGGAATAATGTAATTTTTGCATATGAATTTATACTTTGGACTGTTTGGCTTACCGCAAAGATTGTCAG
The DNA here is from genome assembly GCA_028566535.1 of Scolopax minor. Lineage (NCBI taxonomy): Eukaryota > Metazoa > Chordata > Aves > Charadriiformes > Scolopacidae > Scolopax > Scolopax minor. The sequence continues at coordinate 31,885,706 of JAOXNG010000003.1, forward strand.
CTTTTGTAGTGGCAGTGGATGCTGCAGTAGCACACGGTGGTATTGGGGAAGGACATACAGCACTTAAGCTACAAAAATTAAAACAGAACACAGGAGAAAAAAATCTATCTAGAGAAGAGTTATTTTGCTCCTATGTTTATATTAGAAATTATGAGATCAGTGAAACCGCCAAACTTGCATATGGTTTTACTAGATTTGCTAACTTTTAAGATGAAACAGCCAAAGAGAAGGCCTTTGCATAAGGAAACACTAAAAACAGAAGCTGTGACTGTGTTAACCCTGTGGCCGGGCTCCCCTGTCCTTCAGACTCACTGCCGAGTTCTCAAAGAAAGGCTCACTTCTGCTTCTGGGGTCACTTGGGGCAGCTCCTGGAAGTTTTTAGAGGGTTGATGTGGGACCACTGTAAATTTAGCGAAACTCGTTTCCCTTCAGCCCCATGTAGGCCAGGAGCCCCATGGCCACCTCTCACCTGGGGCCAGCCCACAGGCTCTGTAAGCTGCTTCTCCAGAGTGCTGAAAGATAAAAGGAAACCCTGCTGCTGGCTACGTGGAGAGTGGGTTGAAGTTCACTATAAAAACATTTGCCATTGGAAAGGCTGGAAAGCAGCTAAAGTGAAGGCTGCTCCAGGTTCCACACAGGGCTGGCATGGGAAGGAACTGAGGAACATCCCTCCAACCTCAACACCTCTGCAATTAGCAAAGAAAAACTAAAAGATACTGAGAATGCTGTAGTGACATGCTGCAAGATTAAACTCTCAGGAGACTGACCCTTAACAGCCATTTTATTCCAATACAGAAATGTAATTTTACAGCCCAAACATGTTTACTTAGCTTTCAAATATCATCAAAAATAGCCACATGTGAAAGGAATTGAGTTTGTACTTCCCACCTAGGGTGCTGTGGAGATGCAGGACTGTCTCCTTAAGAAGAAATAGCTGTGCTGCACAGGTGACACCAATTATCCCTAGCCCAGGTCCTGCTGAGCAGAAGGAAATTGCAAAGAGCTACAGCAATAAGGAGCTGGGTCTGAGGCAGCCCCACGTATGTAACCTGAGGAAGAAAAGGAGAAGGAAATAACATTCCAACTCCAAACACAAGTGAAAGCAGAGCATTAGTTGCATGGATAGCAAAGCTTCTGTGAGTAAAATTCTCTTCATGATTGTAAGCTAGACCTAGAGGACAAAGGTGAAGCCTGAAATGAATGTTTCTTACTAAGACAGATGTTCCTCAAAGGCATGGTGTTGCCTTTCCATGTTGTATTTTTAGTTTAGTTGTGCCAGACTGTCCTACCAGGGAAGCTTCTTTAAGGTTTGACTGGTGCTTTTGCATCTGGCAATGCCTGTTTCTGCTGTGAAGTTTTTGGGATTTGTGTGTATGATAGTTCTTCTCTTGTTCTCGTGGGAACTGAAAGCTTACCAAAGTACATAGGGAGAGAGAAACACCATAGTTTTATCCTGCTTTTAGTGTGGGTCTACTTCTTCAGCTTGTTACGCTTTCCTAAAGTTTTTTGTTTCTGTGAATTGGTTCACCCAAGACCTGGGTAGGTTGCGTGTTACCTTCGGGTTTATCATAAACAATTATGCTTTTTTTGGTTGGTTGAATTTTTTCCTGTGTAAGAGATGTGTCTTTGTAGCATGTGGACATTCAGATCCTAAGTAAAGGGATTTTCAGCTGCTGCCACATCACAGGGAAATAAAAACAGAAATCGTGTTCAACTGCTTTGCCAAAATTGTATTTATGTTATAAATCTATGTCTAATATTTCTGTTTTCATGACCTGCACCTGGAGAAGAGCTGTTTGTGCTATTTAGCTTTATGTATTGTAGACAAAGCTGACAGGCAGACCCTCCAGCAGCTCTGGTGAGTACCTGACAGGCAGCGGTGCTAACTAAAGAAGCTGCAGGTTCCTTTCCTCCACCTCCATTTTTAGTAGCCAATTAATACTTCTTAAACTTCAGTGATGAGGTTCATAGTGCAGCTTAGTGCTTAATGGGGAGAAAAATTCTTCACAGCTGCAGTAGCTATTTCAATCCTTCTTTGACAAAGCTCTTTTAATGTGACAGTCTTGTCTCCCTGACAGAGATGGATTCTGCTAGCATGGAGGTATATGTTGTGTTGTTAGAAGACTTTGTGACCTTGCCTCTGTTATTATTATCCCAATAATTAATATGTAACTTACTTGGTAACACTTCACAATATAACTGAGTTTTCTGTGAATGAAATAAAGTCAGCCACAGAAGCAGGTTTCCCCAACCTCCAGCTATAAGTGTGGGTGGAGGGAATGAGAAGTCTCTTGTCTCTTCTAAACCTGTGCTCAGAGACTCTAATACCCAGTGGAAATGCTCTATCAACAGAAAAAAACTAATGAAAAGGAAGAAGTTTTCAGGTATATCATGAGTCAGAGCTTTGACAGCTTTACAAAGCACTAGCGTGATTAGCCTCTCCCTTTCTGGTCACCTATGTAATAACACTTATTTGTTTCATATAATACTTCAGGGAAACTCCTGAGTCCTCAAGCTAAATACTGGCATATGTGATCCCCGCGTATTTATTTCTCCCTCTGGTTTACATGTCACACTACTGCATTGTTGGATTATATATATGTGAGAGAATAAATTGAAGAACATAACTGTGTGACAGCAATGTAATGAGGAAACAGGCTATGATCAGCTTAATGGGAGGGTCAAAATAAAGGGGAGGTGGAAATGTCCCTATCAGCTAATATGTGCATGTATCTGTTATCTGTTTATCAGCTGAGGCCTTGTGCAGCTGTGGGGGATCAGAGGGGCCTTTGCCCTATTGCTGACTCTGCCAAGGGTGAGAGTAATCAGTCTGAGCTCCCAGTGCTTTGCTGTTGTGGCAGTTAGGCCCTGACTTTTCTCTATCTCATTTATCCTTGCTAGAAAAGCAAGAGAACTGGTGCTTGAGAGAAGAGCTGCTTGCCTGCTTTTGTCTGAGCTTGCTTCCCATGCCCTGCTGCATGTCCTGCCTGCAACCTTGAGTAGATTGCTTGGGCAGTGATGTCCTCTTATGGATTTGGGCTGAAGGGTATTAGGGCCTAAGGTTCTTCTCATTTCTTCCTCTTAAAGCTGTGTTTCTTAGGGACTTTAGTTTCTGATACTAAAATTCCTTAAGTTTCTTGGAGCTTTGCCTCTTAGTGCACAGAGAATTGTCTTTGTGGTTGAGCTGGTTAGTGCCTAGTTTGGGTTCAGTTTTTTTACTGATGAAGGTGCTTAGCTGCCTTTGTTATAGGTGTATAAAAGTTAAGTGCCAAGAGATAAGGTGAATTTTTTTGGGTTTGTGCTCCTCTTCCCCACCACTTTAAATCCTCATCTGAAAGTGCAATAATAGTTACCAACACAGCCATCTTTTTGTGATATCTTAAGGAGTGGAGGTACTTGGTACTATCTGTATATGAGATCATGAAGATGTAGCAAAATTATCACTTCTGTGCCTTTTAGCTGTGTTTCCTAAAATTGTTCTTCATCAGTTTTCATCATTCCAGTGTCTGTCCTCTACTCCTGCTCTTAAATGTGGAAGATAATTTCATTTATAGGTTTTCGGGTAAGGGCTGGAACAATAGTAGTCCCCCTTGAATGGATAGATGCTTTAAGGAGCATAGAACATGAAATTTCAAGTTGCCCAAGTGGCAAGTGGAAAGCTAGTCTTGCAAGTTGTATTTTTGTCAGATTTTTTGTTGTTGTTGGTTTTCTTTTGATGCTTTTTCTTTTCTAAGAGACCAAGTCTATGTAAAGCTTTGTTTCTAACTTGTCTGTGCATGTGCGCTTTTAGTCTTAATATGGGCATATGTGGACCATCTTGATACCTTCCACTTTAAGAAGTCATATTGACTGAGAGCTAGAAATGCATGTAAAATTGTCTCCAAGTTTCCTTGCTTTATTATGATAACACTCTAAACAACATTGTCCTGAACTTCCAGTTGCTGATTTCATAATTTTTTACTCCAGCATATTTTTGAAGTGTTTAAGGCAACTAGATGGAAGTTGAAATTTTAGAGAAAAGACTTTTCTGTCTTTGCTACAAAACAGTGAATGCGCACTTAGTGTTTGTGGACACTGCAAAAATAAGCAATACTGACTGCACATGGACTACAAGTTCTTTGCTTGGAGCTGGCTACCTTGAGATGACTGTGGGATAATTTTCCTGTCCTGTGTTGACTTGCACATAAACACAAACCTCTTTAGACAACATCTGGAGAACTGGAAGAGTAATGAATTAGAAGTGTCAATTCATCTTCACAATTGCTCTGATACTCTTATTTAAAGGCTAAAAAATGTAAATGGTTTCATTTTACATTTTGTGAGTATGTTTATGAGATGTGTGATAGTAGAAAAAATTGTAGCAGGTAATCTACCAATTTGCTTATTTGCCTTTTTAAATGCTCCTATTTTTCTTGTAATATCATCTGGTATTTCTTACCATTACTAGGTGCTTATTTGACATGTGCATGTACACACATATGCACTCAGTAGATAAAGCATGAACCCAAGATCTGACAGAGAAAGACAGCAGGAAAAAAAAAAGGAAGGGGACCATGATCTCTAACTCCCAGGAAGGAAACTGATGTTCAGTGAGAATAACTCTGCACCAATTTCCAAAAGCAGTATAGTCTTAGCATACACCAACATAACTCCTGTACTTTGGAGTTTGAGGTTTTGTATGTATGCTTGAACTTTGTAGCATCTTAATCTGAATTGTTCCTAGGAGGAGAATAACTGCAGCCTCTAGCTACAATGATAAAGGATGTTATAGAAGTACCTCAGTGGCAGAGTAGATCCTATATATTGTAATGATATCATCTGAAGTCATCTGAAGGTTGAATAAATGAGAGAATCTCAGTGTTAATGTGTCTGATGAAATTAAAAAAAAAAATAAGTTTTACAGAAATAAGATGAATGATGTGGCAAGAGATGCTGGGCATACCCCATGGGTTGCTAACAGAGAACGAATTTTCCTTCCTCTTCCATTCAAGTTACGCACGAGAGCTCTTTGAAGTCAGACTGCTGCCCAATTTTTTTGTTTTTTCTGTTGTTCCAATGTTGTTCCATTTGGATGTTAATGTCTAACTTGATGATGCCAGGTAGTGTTTTCCAGCCAAGGAGAGCATAGCACAAAATAAATTGGCGAGAACAGAAACTGATGGTGTCCTTTGTGTACTTTCAGTATGAGGCTGACTGCAGGTGCTTTTAGCTGCCAAGTTTTCCTGCTTGGGGAATTTTTGAACTCTTTTGGCATAGATTGTCCTTCAGGTTTTCTAATTTATGTAGAGGGGCCATATTATGTACCAGGGTACTCGAGATTAAAACCTTAAAAGGAAGCCTCCAGATTAATAGGAATGCATCCCAATATCAAATAGACCATCTCATGCAAACACGAAGGAAAAACACAAAATTGGTTTGGCAGGACCTTTGTTGGAGGTATGAGCTCAATTTTTTTTTTTTTTTTAATTGTTGATGGGGTGGTATTTTTTTGAGTCCATGTCTGAGCTTTAACCACACATGGAGAACATGTACAAGAAGTCTTGTATGTTGGATTTATATCATGTGCTAATACCTTGCTTGTGAGAGCTATGCAGCAAAAAGGCAGAACGAATGTATTTTTAAACCACTAAGAAAAATGTTGTTGAAATATATAAAGCTTTTGAAAACAAATCTGTTATACAGAAGTAAAAACGATTAAATCAATGTTGTTCTCATCTGTTTAGTAATGTCTATATATCTTGTACTGATACAAAGATAAACATGATTTTAAAAGACAACAGATCCATGAACGTTGTTTGACAACCCCAAATATCTGTATATTACAAAAAGATAACCAACAGATCAATAAGCCTGCCTGAAACAATTGTCTTGGCAGTAGCGCTGAATCTTACTTTTTGCACAGTCGTTTTCCAAAGGGATGATTTTTCAGTTAAGTGAAGTTGTATCATAACCAGTTGCTGGGCCACTGCTTTTTATGTCAGGAAGAGGAAAGATCTGGTCCAGTTGTATCCCCTAATTAGCAGGGAACTTGATCTGAGACCAATTGGCCATTCATAGGAGGCCAGCCAGGCTGTCTGAATGGAGAAATTACACATCTCAAATACCCTTGGATCCATAGCATACTTCTCATGACCCTAGTCTCCACTGGCTTCGGCTTTGCTGAAGGAGAGCTGCACCATATGGTGGAGAAGGGCTGTGGAGAAAAGGTGTCAACTGATGACTAAGAATTACTTTTTAATTCTGGCTCTAAACAAGAGAAAACAGAGGGGATGGTGCAGTCTTTTTACTCTGGATTCATTTTTACACATCCTCCAATTTGGATTTCTTCTTTCCATCCTTTAAAAGCATCCAAGGAGGTGGAGGACAGATTAGCATGTGCGGTTGCTGATTGCTGCAGTTCATTAGAAAATGCATGTGCTGCAACTCACAGCGATTTGTCCATGTGATGGCATCGCTTGAAAAATCACAGAATTGATAGAAATTGAAACAGTGTTGACTTTGAGTCTGTTTTTAATACTGACACCTAATTTAAATAAATACCAGATGGACCAGAGGCAATTTGTTTAGTTAATTGCATTATCCCCACTTGCACAGTGCTGTACTGTGGCTTCAGTGAAAATATGCATGGGAACACCCAACAGCTGGGATGCTCCCACAGCGAGGAGAGGCAAAGCAATACCAGCCAAAGTGGGAATAGAGGGATAAAGGCAGCTCAACCCGTGCCCAGGAGTTTTGGTAGAGTCTGGAAAAGCTTTTGAATGTATAGGAATAATTAAAATTAATGCAAGAAATATACATGTAAAAATAAATGCTTGGCTAAAAATTCCATATTAGTGTGAAATTTAAAGTACTTTTGCAAACAGTAAAAGAAGTGGCTGGTAGCTTCTGATGCCTTTATTTTGTAGCAGTAGAAATGGGGAAGAGAGTTCAACATAAATTGAGAAAGGACATTTAATTAGTAAAAATCAAGCTAGTAGCAAATCAGTCCAACTAATTGGACTGATTTTAGGTTTCTTACTTGGAGACATCAACTATCATAAAAATAACATTAAATGTGATAATATTAATTATTTTATCCTTAGTGAAGGCTGATAATTAACTTGGCTATAATAAATACGCATCTGAATATAATTTTGAAATCCCTAGAGGTCCTAATTATTCTTAAAGACTGAGGTGTAGACCTTGCTGTAATAATTCTTTTTTAAAGTAAAGATTTCTTCAAGGTACCAGTGATGTCAAAGGTGAGTAATTATTTTTTTGTTTTTCTGAAAAAAAGGAGGCACTTTTTGATCAAAATCTGAGGTGAAATTAGGAGGGCTCTGAAAATAACCTTGGAGTGTGTATTTTGATCCTTTTGATTTGGATTCTGCCTACCAAGTGAAGCCAAATGAAAATCTGCAAAGGGGGATTGGTTAAATGCTAACCATTGTAGCAGCTTTGAATATGTAATCAGTTTGTGTATGAGAAGTGTATTACTCACACTTGAAGGTAAAAAGGAAGAATAAGAATATATGGCAAACCCTTTTAGCATGCCTGAGGCCTTAATTTGGGGCCATTGTCTTGTAATCACAATGGAGTGAAGATCATCCTCCAAAATTATTTTTAAGTCCTGCACGTGTGCCGTTTCTGGTGACTCAGAACTCATGGTCTCCCTGAAAATTGACTAAATCTGTGACTCTCTTGAAGGACAATTCAAGAGAGAGATGAGGGGAAAAAAGCAGCTTTCTCTGAAAAATCTTAATTTTAAGTGTCTCTGTGGTTTTACTGCCTAGAAAATTTTTACTGGCTAGAACAAGCATTTGTGTTCAAATAGATGGTCTAATCATACTATTGGGTTATCTCTTCTACAGTTTGCTTTCTTGGCTTCTTGACAAGCATAATTATAAATTAAAGTAGATGCAATTCCTTGATGTAAGAATGAAGCTAAGGTGTGTTAATTATAAATGGAGTCAGTATAGGTGGGCAAAAGTGTTTCATAGGTTTACTATGTTTTCTTTTTCAGATTACTTTGTGTCAGGATATGTTACTTTCTAATTTCTACTTTCTTACTTGACCTTGTCAGCTAATCAAACAAAAGCATGCCTGTCCTATTATTGACAAAATAACTTCCCTTGTGGACACAGATGTTCCTATAATTCTAAGACAAACATCAGTAAAATTAAAGTGCAGTTCAAGTTTCTGAAATGTACTTTGGAATACCAAAATGCCATAGTATTAAGTGTTTCAGGATCTGTTTCTCAGTTGTTCAAATAATTGATGTTTGGGGTGTTGTGGGTTTCTTGTTTGTTTTTTTTTTTGTTGTTGTTGTTGTTTTGGTTTGGTTTTTTTAGTAAAAAGGAGTGTTTTGCCTAAATTTTTGTATCAATACTAGATATAGTGCTTTGGCAAAGTGGTGGCCAGGAAATACTTTCTGTCCTCAAGATGAGATAATTATAAGTTGGAAAATATAAAATTAGTCTGATTTTTGTCAGTGATCTATCACTAGAGCCTTTTAAAGTTGCAGTAATAGAAGGGACAGGAAAACCAAAAAGGATATAAGGAACCAAAAAGTACAATGGTAATGAGTACAACAGTTTGCTGGAGTAGCTGTAAATCAAATGTGCTGTAGCTATAAAAAGCCCATAAGACATTTGGATGTGATCCTGGACTGCTTCTGCAATATAGAAGCTGTGCATACAAATGAGAAGTCATCTATATTGTATTATGGGGAGGACTGCATTATTGAAACTGGAAAGATAATAGGAAGTTGGTTTTGGAAAACTACTGAAGCTGAGCTTCATTGTGTTGGCACCGATGTAGGGCAATTACATATGGGACAGCATCAATATCAGTTAAATAGAGAAAATGCAATAAGGAATATTAGATCATTAGGAGTATAAACTAGATTAATTTCTGCAGATTAGAGGACTGTATATTTTAACTTAATTTCTTCATTTTAGCCTGATTCTACCCCATTCCCCTTTATTTATTTCTCTTTATGCTTTATTATTTTTAACATTTTGGGTTTTTTTTCTTTCTTGTGGTCTGGCTAATGCTTATGGCACCTTCATCCTGCATATTGAGCTTAAGAGAATTACTTAAACAAAGAAAGCTCTTGGAGAAGACATTCAAAAATTAAATTACCGTATATAGTATGGGGCTGAAAATAAAGGAAGATAGACAGTGCTGAGATTGAATGAATTTCTAGAAGCTCACCTGAAAAGAAATTATTTCAGGAAAAATATTCCTATAGATTAAGGTAACAGTCTGGGAGCTGGAGGACTTGCATTCAGTTTCTGACCCTGTTGTGTTTTTGTTCTCCACCTGTAAAAGCAGAAAAGCCTACTTTCTTCTCCCCCGATTCCTATGTTCCTACATACGCCCTCTCTCTATAAGTCTTCAATAATTTAAGTGGGGTCTAGTTTTCACAGTGCAGTGCATTTAATTAACGTTCTGATTGCATTTGGAGTCAAATTAATTCTGGTGCTTCTATTATTGTGATGGCATTCAGTGTTACCACTTGTTACCATATTAATGGATTTTCTCACCTGAGCACTATGTTGGGATAGTCTAGCAGAAACCTAGTCTTGTCTGGGATGATCTGTTCCAGAGTGATCACAGGCTAGACCTAGTAGGAAATACCTATAAATAGGAGCATAGTGGTCTGGATTGCGTCCTCATCTGTGCCCCCTCTGTGACCTGGCAGGCTGGTTCCCTAGTGATGTGCCTTGGTTTCACAGCATGTGGGTGCAGGATCATAACTCTCCTGTGATGTGAGAACTGGGTATTTGCTAAGCATCTTGAGTCCCGGAAGAAGATTCCTTAAATGCATGATGAATTGGTAGCAGCTGCCTTATCTCACAGAGACCAGGTAAGTACTTGAGGAAGCTTTTTATTATCTTCTGGTTCTTCAACAAAACAAACAAACAAAAATCCACTAAGATAAGGAGATGCTAAGAAAAATGTAGAAGTTTGAATGTAGGTAGGAGGACTTCAGTGCATTTTAGATGAAACATCCATAAGTCATTGCAGTGCTGGGTGATGAGAGATGACACAGACATGCAATTCCTGTCAGAGAAGTCCAAGAAGAAATCAGGACATATAGCTATGGAAAGCAGAAGTGGCAAAATTGTTGTCTAGGGAGTTTTTATCAGCTTTGTAAGATTATTATGATCCTTTTAAAATGCCTTAGCCAAGAAAATGGCCTCCACTGTATTAAACTGCACAAGTACACCTTACCAAGCAGTTCTGGACTTTGGAGACTTTTTTAAAAAAATAAATATAAATGTTGTGAGAAGGACAGACAAAGACTAAAACAGTTGAGAAGTTGTTGTGGCGGGTGAGAAGCAGCAATGATTGGTTGCTCTGTTTGCTAGATGCAGGAACCTGTCAGATGCCCAGGCTGGACTGGGTTTTTCCTCATTTCATCTTTCTACTGCTGAGACAAATGTTTGGAGACTACAGACCTGGTCTCCATAGCAAGGGTCTCCATAGCAAGGGTCTCCATAGCAAGGGTCTCCATAGCAAGGGTCTCCATAGCAAGCAATAATCCAGAGTTTTAGTGAGTTGTCATATAATGGCCATTTTCTTACTTGAGGGACTAAAAGGGAAATTTGCCTTTAGATCCCTCTATTCATAAACCAGTGGTGATCAAGATTTGTGTGAGCAAATAAGTTCATGCCCAAAGACAGTATTTGCCACCACCACAATGGCTGGTTGCTCTTGGTACCGGTTAACCAGTATGGGGGGCATTTCTTTTACTGTACCTGCTATCCTTGCAGTTGTCCAAGGCTGGTAAGCTTATTTTTTTACTCTGTTTTTCCTTTGATCTGTTTTTAAAAGTTGTCTTGAAGGTGGAAATTCACACTATCCATCCAGAAGACCCCCCAAACCCTGGCTGATTATTTTTCCAACACACGCAGCCAACTAAAACTGACATTTAAAAATTGCTGCAATGGAATGTTCATTTCATAGATTAGTATGTCAAAAAGTAATTGTTGGAACATGTTCCTGTTGTAGCAGGTAAAGTGGGTCTAACTTGATTTAACTATTAAGCCTCCCTTTTCATGAAATGCTGGGTTTAAACTTTTTTTTTTTTTTTTACTTCTCACATTTGAAAAATGTCAATAGACAAAAGCTTGCACTTTAGAGCAGAACATGTGAAAATATCAGGTGTAATATGTAGGTGACAAATCAGTTGGGCTCTTTAACAGCTTCATTGATTTTTGTCTGGTGATATTTCTGTCAGGAAGAGGCATCTAATCCAACTTAAAGTGGGGTTACGTATAGCCCTAGCAAAAATAATCAGAAACCCCTTATCTGCCATAAGGTATATTTATATACTGTGCTATGCAGTTTGGGTACTGTTCTCTTCATTATATTGGAGTGCTGAAATGCTACTCTCTCCCCCATAGGCTAAACGAATGTTATTGGTATGTTTATTTGCTCTTTCCATATACATGGGGGACACAGTGATTAATGGGAGCCATGTGCATTAACCCCCCAACACTAATTCCCAGATGAATGGAACATCCCAGAATTGACATCAGAGGGCCAAATCCCTCTCATAAGCTTATTTTATAGACATTCCCATTGATTTCCTCCCATTTAGTGAAGAGAAGAGACCTGAAATCTTGCAATTACTAAAGTGCCCAGAAGCTCTCCAAATTGCATCATAAACTTTCAATAGAGTCCTCAGGCTTTCTCTAACTTTTTAATACTGGCTCCAACTTGTTGGGGCTGGTAGGTATAAGGTATGAGGTATTCTTTTCACTTCTGTTCTCCTGAAACATTCTGGTAGTTTTATTCCTCCATCCCATGTTGTTTGAGCCCGATGGATGTAGAGTAAGTGCCACCACTGGACAAGATTATGTTGCATCCTTGGGAATGCAGTGGGTGATGGTGGGAACACAGGGAACAGCAGAGTTCTGCGCATGTGGGGCAATGTGGTAGCACAGGTCAAGATCTGATCAGATTTGATGTTAGGTAAAAGTGAGCAGAGTTGATTTCTCGAAACCAATATAATGATAATATCAAGTTCATAATTCCAAGTTTATTCACCATACTTTTATTTTTTGCTTGTTATTAGCTGAGAGTAGCTGATTGGCTCTAATAATTAGACAGCTCTAATTTAGTCTGTGTTGTGTCTGACGATACTTTCTTGTATCTGGGTATTCTATAATAAAAAATATAGGCTTATTTTCTTTCAAATTCCATTGGTGTTATTTACTACTTGAAATAGCAGTAGTCTCCTGGGCCCCATTTTCATGCTAGAGCTAGTTGGCAAGGATGGATACCTGTCATACTTAACACACACATCAAAATAAAACGAAATGAGAACTTTTCTATTTGCTAGTAACAGAAACTATTGAACACAGAGTCATTCTTATATACAATTACAAAAACAAAAAAGGGAAAAAGAAAGCACTCATCTTCTGTAGTACATAAAAGAAGGTATTATTAAAAATTGTTGAAGCTTCATCCTTCTTGCTGTAGTTTCTGAAGTGGACTAGAATGAAAGCTGGCATTGTTTCAGCAGTGGAGTTGGATACACACAGGGGGACAGCAGCCAAGGTGGCACGTGCCAGACTGATGTGTCTGTGTCATGTTTGCTGGCTTGGGGTAGCTGCTCTGTGTGCATGCTTTGGTTAGCATACTGCCTGTTGAATCCCAGTTTCTTAGAAATACTCACTCCTCCCAACTGAACAAAAATAATTGGAGAAACTAAGGAAGCAGCAATAGAGCTTCTTTGATGGGAATTTGAATGACATTACATGACCTTTATGAAAATAGATATTGTGGGGGAAACGCACAAATAATTGTGGGGAAAACTTTTGGGCAGTTATGTATAAACTCTTTATCACTGAGATTCTAGATAGGTGTTCTGTTTGCAATAGTGATTGTAAAGTGAATAAACAAAAATGGTATTAAGACTGCCAAATTACTATATAACCTGCAGAAGCTGAAATATTGCGAGCAAGTACAGGTAATGTGTAGAATTCTAGAATCTCAGTGGGGGAAACCAAGGAAAAATACTTCCTTTTCCTCCCTTCTGTCATGCATAATAAGCCATTTAGAGGTAAAAGCATAGAATTATTCTTTAGAAAGACCTGTTACACACAGAAACAGTTTAAAAGTACAAAAATACACATGAATATAACTGATACACATAGTGAGAAAATACCTACTCCAAAAAATGTTAATCTGATATTTGAACGCCGTCTTTTGTAGTGAGCTGAATGTTGATGAAAACTGGAACATAAATCTAGGGGAAACATGTGAGAGAAGGAAAAAAATGCAATGCATTTATCCAGTTAATTTGAAACCTGCTAATGATAGTGGATGGCTCTCCCTGAGGTGCTGTTGGTAAAGCAGATGTAGTGCTAAAATTTAGTGGCTTGCAGCTTTGGATTCATGACCCTTATTCTTCTCTTTGATATGTACAGAGTACAGTAAGCTGCTCATCACTGAAACCTTTGATGGCAATGCTGAGGGTATTTCTGAGGCAGAAACTTTCAGTCAAAATGTAGTGTGCTTTACATAAAATCCCTGGGTGAATTTCTGGACATCACATGAAATGTTTATTAAAGATGATCTGTCATTGCAGTACTTGTGTAGTCCCTAGCAATGTAGAAGTGGCTCCTGTTATGTTTAATCTTTCCAAGACTGTGAAGAAGGGAAGCGTTATCAGCTTTTTCTTTTTTTTTTTTTTTTTTTTTTTGTTT
>JAOXNG010000003.1:31920531-31937236 GCA_028566535.1 Scolopax minor
GCGAGGGGCAGGGTGTCATTTCCATCATGTTAAATTGCGAGTCTGGCATCTCGTGTGCTTCTTCCAGTGCTGGTTCTCAGCATTAAGGATGAGGCTGATGGGACCTCCTCAAGCAGCTGTTTGGTAATTCTGGCTGGGAAGTGCTTTCCCCGCAAGCAGTATTACACTCTGCTCAGTTTGTTAAATATATAGTGAAGGATTTACAGGCTCAGGCTAGAAGAGATTGGTAGTGTAGAGATATATCATGCAAAAAGAAGTTTGTGCCCCCAGAAATAATGATCCTTTCTAGAGTTCTATGGTACAAAAGGGTGCTGGGTTCACATTTTCCCATGGAGTACAGTAGCTGTCAGCTGGCGTGGAGAGTAGTGAAGTGTCCTTGTAGACTTTCTTATGCTCTTCAAACAGAAATCACAGTATGAGTAGGGAAAGTGTATATTCCTGTTGGTGATGTTATCTGCAGATCTCTTGCTGACAAGACAGAATTGTTCAGTTCTTTAGGGATAGACAACTTCTGCTTCATTTAGTATGGACTTGCACTACTCACATGCCAACCTCACCAGAGCGACAGTAGGACATCTGAAAAACAAATTCTGCTTGACTTTGGGTATACCTTTGCTGTTGAGAGGTATCTAGTAGCTTCTCTTCACTCAAAAAAATATCATTTGGACAAACTCGGGATCACATGCAAGCACCTATTCTTCCCCTTTGATTTGGGAACTTCCTGAGGGAGTGGCACTGGTCAATAAGAACAAATCATACAAATCCAGTTCCTCATGTAACACTTCTTATTAACCAAGCAATATTATACTACCAGGGTGCTGGACACACTGCTGCATTGAATTTGGTCTTGTCCTTTTACTGTTCTCACTCAAGTAATCAAGCCTCAAGTGACTATATGCATTCACCAATGTGAGTGGTGCAAAAACACCCATCTAACTGTGTTAAGAGGAATACTCACTTTCATTACAGGTTGAATTTTTTCTTGGTTGCTAGCAGGTTTTTTGCTCAAACTTGAAAATAAGTCTCAGAAATTGCCAATGTGGGCCCTGCTGCTCTGTTATTCTCCTTCTGGATCTTTCCTTGAATATTAGCTGAGTATTAAGTTGTTTAAAAAGGTTGGCAATGTAAATATATCCTTTATTCCTATGCAGACAACATTGAAAGAAAAAGTATGAGGCAGTGATAATTAATAGGAAGTCAGGATGGTATGTCCTAATTCCACTTCACTTCTAACTGTTTTATTGAAAAAGCAGTGAGCTTTTTATTTTGTGACAAGGCCTGTAACTTGCCAGTGTAATTGGTGCAAACTAGACTGCCTGGACAAGCTTGATTTAAATAGGATCTAACTCCAGGAGGTAGGAATGTTGCACTGTACAGAATCTAGTTTTCATGAGTTTTTGGAGAAATCTGAAGCTCAAGGTGAAAAATTTCCAAAAGTGATTGGTGAAGCACAGGGTAATGCTAAGCTTTCTTTATGTCCAAGGAGAATTTAAAACTGAAAAGCACGAAAATAACAAAACTCCTCTCTTCACCCTTTCCCTTTGTCTTTGATTTCCATAGTTATGACTTTCCAGCTGTCCTGGTTGCTGTGAGAGCTTTTGAGCCCTAGTTCACTCTGAACTTCAACCTTGAATTGAATCTGTGTCACTTCTCAAAGGAAGGAATGAAAAAAATGCATAAGTATTAACCATGGCCTTAGGAAATGCCACCTGGGGATGAAGCTTAAGTATTAATCTTTCAACAATTAGGTGGCATTTGTTCTCAGGATGTACAGGTAACCCTTCTGCAATCACTCTACCCAGTAGGCAATGCCTCTGCTTAATTTAATGTTTCTGCTTAATCATCTCTCACTTCTATTTTTGACATTTCCCAGTCACTCTCACAGCAACAAATCTAGTTCATCCCTAAAGCTACATGTACAGCAGATTGAATAGATGATACACTAAACACTCCCCTCTGATGTTCAAGGTGGAGGTACAGGAAGGCTGTTTAAACCATTGAATGTTTTTCCGTCTTTTCCTTGATGTGTGTTTCTTCCTTTTGTTTTGTGGGGGTTTTGTTTTGTTTTATTTTTCATTTTTCTCCCTTCCATCAGTAGATTACTACTATGTCCCAGTCCCTACTGCCTGCTACTTCCCTTGGGGATAGTCCATTGCCTTTGTCCCCTTTTTTATAAATTCCCAATTGCAATTAACAGCCAGCTCCAACTCTTCCGAGAGTGCTGCTGTGGCAAGACCTTGCCCTGGCCTCCAATGGGAAGCTCAGTTATCTGTGGGATCAGCAGTTTGGCTGAGCTTACTGGGCCACTATGTGTCCACTCATGCTGAGACAGGATGGGGTGAGGAGCACGTGGGTAGAGGAGGGCAAGAGGAAAGGGCTACCCTGTGAAGCAGGAGTTTAGGAACTGAATCAGCTTACACTGAGAGTTGTAGCTGCACTTTTAACATATGTTTAACTACATGATCCACTGTGGTGTAAAGATACCTGAGCTGGCTCTGGATGAGCTGCCTTCTTTATTTCATAAGTCCCAGATGTAATATAGCTCTATTAGCATGGAAATACACCCAAACTAATGAGTTTGGGTAAAGTTGATGCTGCTATATTGTCTTCCCTTCTGGTGCTAGCTCATTTCCAGCCAGCTCAGATGACTCCTAAGTGCTGTTTTGTATGATACAGATAAATCCTAAATAACCTGTGCAAGGCAAGCATGGAGTCAAGAAAGAAACAGATGAATCTGTTTCCTGAGCTAGCTATCTGATCACCAGACTAAGCCTGTTAACCTCTAATATGGTCTCAGTTAGGAAATCTTGCAGTTGAAAGGTGAAATTTATCTCACTGCAGCCTCTGTTCATTTTAGTTACAGGTTTTTCTCCCCCCCACCCCATTTTTTTTCCTATTTTTTTTTTATTTTTCCCCCTCCATTACACTTACCAGATGTTGAGAGCATTCGTTGTCATGCCATAACTAACTTTAAAGCCTCAGGTATTCAGTGCTTTCTAAGCTGTAAATCTTGGAAGCCCCTTTGGAAATAGCAGCTACAACATGCTAACAATGACTGCATCACACAATACATTGAGATGAAAAGGAGATAGTTTCCTTGATCTCACTTCAGAAGACTGTCATGTCTCTTGGCAGAACTCATTTGGATGTTGCTCTCTGTAATTAAAGTGTGTATCATCATGCATACAGGGCATGGATGGAAGAAGGTCTCTGGGAGGCTGAATTAAATTTGCACAGACAACCTTAATTTTGGCATTTCCTAGAATCCAGATACTTGACTTGCAATTTAATAGTGTTTCCTTTTTAAAAATTATTTATAAGCAGTTTCCTAGAGGAATTGATTTTCTTGTTTAACTCTGAGCTGACATCAAGTAACACGTTAAGTCTTACATAATCTATCAGCAGCTTTAGGCCCACTTGTCACTTGAATTATTAACAGAGGAGCAGTCGCTGTAGGTTGCCATCCCATGACTGGATTTGTAGGCTCCTAACCACTGTATTGAAAAGATGGTGAATGTCAGAAGTCTGGAATCTTGGTTTCCATTTTTGGTGCTGATTTACTCAGACTCTGTGTCCCAATTACTGTTATTTTTTTTGTTGTTCCTTTGATTTTTAGATTATAAGGAAACAAATTATTATAAGAACATTTTAAGACCAGGACTTACCAACTTTTTTCATTACAATACGCTCCTCAAATCTAGAAAAGCTATTTTCATTTATCCCTTTGTACCTGGCTTCATGCTTTAAATCTCTATCTGATCTGTTTATGATTATTAGTGTAATCAGCTCCCTTCCTTCTTGGACTAATTAATTACAATAGTCCTAATGACTTTCTCTGGAAGCACAAAAATAACTTTGAGTAGCTAGAAAACAAGGAAAAAGAGAATCCAGATCAAGATGTTCTGCTTCAGTCAGAAGCACTTCAGTCATATCATGTTCATGCAGCTACAGCATATATAACAATTCTTTCTAAAAGTAATACAGCATAATAGCTCAAAGTGTAAGTATCTATCTCTTTTTTCTCAGTAGCAATATATAGGACTCAAAGCATGTCTGCAATATTGTCTCTCTATTGCTATAAATCAGAGATATTTGTCTGTATTGTGTAGTTCCTGTTTCATACAATTTGGTGGTTGGTTAGTCTAGTCTTGTCTTGCTGTCTCATGGTGACTACTTGAAATATCACACCTCTGATTCCTAGATAGATGTGAAAATTAAGAGTGTTTGCAGGAAAAATGCTATGATGGAAATGTGTTCAGTAGCTTTATCCTGTGTTATTGAACCTAAATTCCTGAATGGAGGTTTCATCTTTTTCCACTAGTTGATCAGTGCAGGGGCAGGATAAGGGGGAGGATTGAGCTAGTTTGGGGGCAACATGCAAAGAGCAGTTGAGAGGCCCTGAAGATGCAGGGATCCTTAGATAACTGAAAAAATAGACAAAACTCTAGACTTCAGTAAATGGCTTTCAGATTCCAACATACAAACAATACAGAAAAATAGTTTTGAACACAAAGACCATCCTGTTCTCTTAATAGTTCAGTGAAAGTAATGTAACATCTTCTATGTCATTCCCTTTTATCATATATAATCAATGTTATACTTAATGCAGCATGACTTTCAAGTAATTAAGGACCTGGTAGGGACATCAGCAATGTAAAACTTTATTTGCATTTACAGTAATGATGTTACAATGAGAGTTTTATTATATTAATGAAGACTGCTGAGAAAAGAGGGAAAAGCAAAGCTGAAACTCCCCTAATGTCTTTCTTTAATGGAGTATCCTCTGCTAATACTTTGTTGACATAGGTGCTTATTTGCATAGAGAAAAATATGGACATTTGGAACTATTAATTACTGAATACTCAATGTACTTGTGATAATTACTATATTCATTGTGTTATTTTAGGAGGGGTCTTACAGAAAATTATTTATACAATGATTCAGAGTGGAGAGGAAAGTTTTTAAAATAGCTACATTTCTATCATCATGGTACCATGTCTCAATAACAAAATATAGGATAAAAATACCTGTGAGAGCAACTTAATTTTAGGCAGATGTATCCAGAAATACCATGATCTGCTATCTCTGCTCCACATTGTTTCAGTGAGTTACAAACCTTTTTAACTGGAACAGAAAACTTGTAAAGGGAAGCTCTTGGCTATTAAGTCCAAGCCTTGGCAGGACCTCCCAAGAAAGGGAACTAGCCCTGGATGCGATTTTTGAAAAGTAATATTGGCTCCTTATTACCACTTTCAGATATTGCCTGAAGGAGACATTTAAAAACAAAACCAAAAAAAACCTAACCAAAACAAAATGAATTATTGGAATGGAGTCCTTTTCTTTTGAAGCAAATTTTGTCTGATACTAAGTAACTTGATAGTGTAAAAAAATGAAGAAGTAGCTCCCATCAACTCCTTTGATTTTTGCAGTGTATCTCTGGGGCTGACTCACATGAATACCTATGCCAGCAGTTTGCTATATTTTTACAAGATAGTTTTCCCAAAGCTCTTCTCAAAAGAAGAGACCAAAAAAAGGTCATCCTAATATTGCTATGTCAAGTATAACCCTAGCATGAAAAATGAAGATATGTTAGTAAAAAAGAAAGCCCACTGAGAATTTAGAAATAAATTTTATTATTTAAGGCAATAATATTACAAAACATATCCGTGTTGTTTTCATTCTCTCTATTTAATGGATTCACCTAAACTCTGTTGCTTTGATTTCACTTCACCTTCCCCAATAGACCAGCACAGTTACTACCAGTGAGCTGGTTTTCTGTAATTTCTGCAAATGATTGGTTACAGTAATTAGGCTTCTTGGCAGACAGCCCTAAAAGTCAGCTTGCTGTCAAGAGATTTAGTGACCTGTATTAATTAGGAATGCTACAGAGTTTGGGGAATTAGGGATGCAGTCAGGCACCATGGGACTGTAAGGCTCCCCAAAGAACAAGAGCTTTGTAGCACAAATGTCTTGACAGAGGCAGGTATCATGAGTTCTACCAGAACCCCTCATTCTTAAACAGCAGGTGCTGTAGAGCAAATAACTCAGGTGATGCTGCTGAGAAAGAGAGTTCAATGGAGGAGGCGAGTGACATTGGGTAGACCTGTTGGAATGGACTGTCTGTTGACTGGGATCTGCAGTGGCAGAAAGCAGGAGCTTTCTGGAGAGAGTGCCAGAAGTCTGAATTCTTTTGAGGTCTTTTCCTAACAGCATAAATCTCAATTTAAAGTACAGTAGACTCTGAAAACTATAGCTCAACTTCAGCTATGACATATATGATTTATAGCTCTGAATTGGGTATTCCCTAGGTATATTTGCCAAGGACTACTAAAGTGAAGACAAAGATAAAAGTTTAATTCAGAGGTATTTTTATCAGGCTTTAGAAGATGAGAGAGACCTCCCAACCCAACTGACTCTAAAGAAAGTAACTTTGTTGGCTTTAGTGGATGGGAATCCTCAGTTCTTGTGATTTTAATAGTTATGCATGTATGAAACAATGATTTTTAGGCAATGGCATGTATGTTCAGAAGAACTTATGGCACAGAATCGCTACTGGAGTCAATCAGTGGAACTCTGGAAAGGGTTCCGTTGAAATCAGTAGTTCCTTCTTATAGTGAAGGCTGATTTTAATATGGTGAATATTGTAACAGTACAGCAATATGAAATAATTCCCTAAAAATGGGTTTAAGTAGTCTATTTCAAACTACAAAGACCTTTAGTTGAGAACTTGCAACACCCTTTATTTAGGCCTTGTATCAGATCAGTTCTTCAGCAGCTTACATCATTACAAAAATCTTGCATAGGAGTCTTCCTGCACAAATTACCCAAACAGGCTAAAATCCTAAACTGAAACTTTTCAGTTTAGTGAAAGTTAATATTTATGGTCCTGGAAAATGTATGTTGTCATTTCCCACCCAAAGCTCTGTATAAACAGAGCATTTAAGTGGAAATGCAAATGTTCTCTCTTCTGCATTTCTGTGAACTCCTGAAAGATATATAATAGCAAAATGAATTTTTTTCAAAGGATTTCTTGAAATCAGTTTAAACTTCTCTAAAGATTCTAGCAGGAGGCAGCTGAAAAGAAATGAAAAAGAGTCATGCCAAGGAAATTATGTTACTGTCATTGTTAATTTGCTTTAAATAACTGTGAAAAGAAGTAGTCTATCCTCTGTTAAAATTTGCCATTGGCTTACAACCAAGTGGTGAATATTATATTTTATAGACTCTGAAGTCTGTGTTTAAATATTTATCTTTTGATCAGCATTGTTTACAGCTAAAGCCTTCTTCCAACTAAAACTTTAGCAATTATATGATATATGCTTTTTCTGAAGGTGAACACTATATTAATAGCACAGGTTTTATTAAGTTCTTCAGATCTCTCAGGTTATTTGCTCAATTGCAGGTCAGTACTTTAAAGATCAAGGTGAAAATATATGCAGCAGATTATATTCACCCTTGCTTGGAAATTTGTTGGAGCCATTTGGACTTTACAGTACAACACCGTTCAGTATTGACAGTATTGCATATAATCTTCACTGTTGGGTTTTGAATGAATAGAATAAATTGAGGTCTTAGTGTCCTGTGAATTTGCCAGCTTTCAAAGCCTTTTTGCAGTCCCTCCCCATTGCTGCTGCTCGTGTGGTATTCAGGCTCACACTTCAAAGCCATAAGCTTAGCACTGCTGACAATGTGGATGGAGGGCAGGCCACTGCTGAAGTGATCAAAATACATGGATGTGCTTCTGGCTAAGAGATAATTAAGTCAATAAATTGAGAATGTTTTTCTTTTTCTTAATATTTTTATTTTCCAAGCTACAAAATATGTGTAAATACCAAGACTAAGCCCTGCAGAGTTTTGCCAAATGAGAGGAGTGCTTTCCCCCTTGTGCCATGTAAAGGAAGCGTTGAAAAGTGTCTACTGTCCTATAAAAAAGCCTTTAAATTTATTGTGTCTATGATTGTCGTTCAGGGAACACGCTTGAGCAGGTATAAATTTTGGTGTTGAGTAATCTGGGCCTCATAAAGATGTCACTAGGAAGCCTGCAACTTTTGAGTACTAAACTTGTTAATGTTAGAATATCAGGGGAAGAGATAAATCTGCTTTTGTTTTAGGTGCCCCATCTATTCCATGCATGTGTGAGTCACTGCATGGAGTGCCACTGGATAGTTTACAATATCAACTCTGATGAAACTGGGAATGATTAAGAAAGATAGTATTTGTTTTAACAAGAAAATTCCTGACAACCAAGTCCAAAAGAAAGGACAAAGTACAGGTCCATAAGTCCCAGGAGGTGTGGTGGGATACTATTCAGGGCAGCAGCAGGGGCAGGGCTGGTTTGAGCCAGGCCACTGGCTGTGGGTGACGTGGCAGGGAATGGTGTAGGAGGACAGACTGAAGTTCTTTTGCATTTCCAGATCTTGGTGCTTGAAGCAGCAGCCTTTGCCATCTGAGTGTGGACTACAATTGCAAATTCTCAGAAAACAGTTGGGGGACTATATTTAATATTTTCATCTGAACCAGTATGTTGTAGTGGGAGGCGGACCCGGAGTAACAATGTAACCTCAATATGAGTATGATCGTTCTCCCTTTATTCAAGTTTACACAGAGTTTATATAGACAGACAAGCAGAGCACACACTAGCAACAGCTATATGATTGGCTTACGATTTCTGTTCACACAAATAGGGCGCTCACAGAATTGGTGTAAAGTTCTTGTCCAAGCGCAGTGGAGTTTTCCCATCTCCCAAGCATAGTTCCGCTTATCTTGCTTACTCCTTACTCCCTTCCTCATATCTTACTTGTCAAGGACACTTCATAAGACTGTGTTGCTCATTGCAAGCAAATCCTGCCCCTTTTCACTCAGCCATTCCTCCACAGAACAGTACCAGATAAATTCTTCTCTTTAATTCTGATGATATGAAGAATAGGTCTAAGAACAATTATTACAATTTTATATTGGAATGAGAAAAGAATCTCAAAACGAACCCTCTTCTAACCTTATGGAAGTGTAAAACAGTTTAAAAATGTTTCAGTTTTGTCGAAGTGTAAGATCTTTGTATAAGAATTTTGTTCACAACAAGAATATGGTGAAAATATCTTGCCACTTTGAAAGTCAGTAAGAGGATCTTACCACAGTAGCATTTTGCAAGTTGGTAAATGAAACCCAAAAAATCCTAATATTCACAGCGGAGACTAAACATGGCTTGGTCTGATAAGCTGCCTGGGAATTTGCATTCTTTGCCACATTCCTTATCGGCAGGTGGACCTGCACTGCAGGCACCCTGCCTGCATCTCACTATCCAGATGGGCAGCCATTGCAATCTGCCACCTCCCTTCTCCACCAACCAGCACCAAGGTCAGGGTGCAGGTCACAGCAGGGTTCCTTGTGTCAACACATGATTGATAAAGATCTATTTAATACCATTCATTCCCCAAAGTTTTGGTGATATCCTGAAATCGATGGAGCTTTGTTAATAACTTTCCTAGTATTTCACATTTTGAAAACTTCAATCTCCCTAGCACGCTATCCTTTCATTATCAAAATATTGGCTTGTTCAATTAAAAACATCCGGCTGCTGCAAAAACTATGTTTTGGACCTTTCTAGTTCTGCTAAGAAATATTTTGCTACAGTAATGTTGTTATCATGATCGACTTCCATGCTGATTTAGTAATAGTGAAAATCTGTTTATGTGATTCCTTGAACATTGGGTGGGATATAACTCCACTGAAGCCATGTAAATGAATGGTATATCCAAAACCAAGTAGCAATGGAAAAATTAAAAAAACAATCAATACATACTATTTCATTAATCCCACTAAGTTTCCCAGAAGACAGCTTGGGTCTTGAAGCAGGCCTTGGAGGTGGTACAATGGTGCCTACAGAAAGAGGAGTTGTGGGTCTTGCTGAAAGAAAGCAAATTTAAGAAAATAAATATTAGCAAGGTTACACTGAGCATAAATACACACTTACTTGAATAAAATAACTGGAAGTTATGTTTTTATTAAAAGTTCCTATTTTACAAGCTCCATTTTGTAAGATTCACCACTAAATAAATGCTTTTAAAATAAGGCCATATGATATCCTGAAAAGTGACTCTAAAAATGGCATCATGGGCTTTCTCATTGCCCTCAAATTAGTTTATACCAACTATTCTTGGAGGTTTGTATGTAAAAAGATTATTTTACCCACTTTTCCTTTTATGTATAGTATATGGATTCAGAATTTCTATATTCTATATTCTGAATATTCTATATACAACAAATGGAAAATTCAATAGAAATTCATATTTGATCCTGCCTGACAACGGCATAACTTTGTTTACATGAAATTTTGTCCACTAAAATCTCATTGATTTGAGTAAGTATATATCAGTGTAACAGATAAATTCATTGTAAGAACACACTAACTCCTTATCTCTTAACTGAGCTATCAGAAATAAAAAGCAGTAAAAAAATATACTGTCCTCATGTCCTTCTAAACCTAACAAATAACAACAGAAACAACAGATGGTGGCAGTGGTACAAAGATGCCAATTTTACAAAGTCACTTTTCTGAATGGAACGAATAGAACTGTATTGGAACATAAATGTTAGATGCCATCCAATGAGTACACCAGATCTAAAACTGACTTCAAAATAGACTGAAATCCTGATACATAATCCTAATAACTAACTATGCTGTTGCAGCATATCCTGTTATCTCCCCTAAATTATTCTGGATTGGTTCTTTTTAAATGCTATTTAAAATGCAACTTTTAAGAATGGAGTTTTCTCAGGCATTCAGCATAACCCTGTTGTTGTTTAAGTATGAGAGTTTCATCACTGACTTGGGAAGAAAGAAATTAAGCTAATACTGACCACATTCACCTTAAGAGTTGCAAAGTCAAATGTCCCCAGATAAATTAATTTCTAAAATATTAGTTATTCCTTTAAAATTCTTATTATGCCCCAGGATGACAGTGCATGCTAAGAACGGAGTAGTCTGCTGCAGTACCACAGGTATTCACTGAGTCATTTGGCATTCACATGCCAAAATGCACTCTTCTTTTGCTCTCTTACTTTGTAGCATTATTGTGATACCATCCATGCTTCAAAACAGTTGGTGTTAAAAAGGAACAGTTTTAAATTTATTTAACTTTATTTAATCTGAACATATCTATAAAAAGCCATTTAGGAACAGAATTGTTTTTGCAAATTCAATCACTTTGAGATCTCACTGCTGTACAACATCCCACAAAATTACATTCCTATTTCTAGAAAAGCAAAGCTCTGCATAGTTAAAAAAACCCAATGCCTTTAACTGAATAATTTTAATTTTTCTTCTTTTTCAAGCTGAATACTTACTTCATTGTCCTAACTTTCAAGGAAGTTGATGCCAACAAGCAGTTTAGTACATTTTAAGTAAGAAGATGAGTTAATTTTAACATCAGGTGAGCAGTAATAATAGAAAGAAAAATCAGTCCAAAGCTTGCTTTTTGGAGTCAGTTATTAGCAAAAAGCAGTACGCAATGCATGCTTGCCATACCCTTATTTGTATGAGCACAAGAAGACACTAAACTATAGTTGAGTAGAGCTGAAGATGATGCAGAAGAAATTTCAGCAGCAGTGCCAGTTTCTTCAATGAAGTGTTCATGGCATATAACATTATTGAAAATAATCCTTTGATCCTCAGAAGCCCAACTGTTGGAAGAATTCTCAAGCAAAGCAGAAGAGGCAAGGCAGACATTTTCAGTTTTAAAGAGCAATCTTTGGGGCTCCTTGTATATGCTTTTGTTTCTGTTTGTCAGCAGTTCGTCAGCAAAGGAAATCCATTGACTCTGAGACCATGAAACACAGGATAAAGTACTGGTGCTCCCTGATGGCGCTGCTGTAACGCCAGATTTGCACAAACTGCTAATGGTAAAGTTTGGTGAGGATGGGCTTGTAGACCCGTGTCCCTTACTGATTGGTTGATTCTCTACACGGAATGCTTGCTAATCGGCTATTAACACTATCATTATTTCTAAACGAGTCCGTCTCAGGTTTCTGTTAAGCACTACATCCTATCCTGGAAAGTCCCATCACCTAAACACAAAACAAGCGCTTCTTGTCCCAGGACAGTTGGTAAACACTCTTTGTTCCTCTTGATGGCCGTTGGAGGACGGAAAGCAGACATTCTTTGTTCCTCCTAGATTAGCTTGTCTCGCTCCCCCAAGGTTTGTGACCAACAAGTTCCAACACATCCTCCCTTATTAGTTGAACAACACTGGGAGTTCTCTTAAGGTGGACCGAGTCACTCCCTTCAGCGTTTAACATAGTCTCCTATTAACTGTCTTGTATACATATTGGGACATTATGCTCTGGATGGATAAAAGCCTGGTTGGATGGTGAGGGTCATCCAGAGGGTCACGCTTCCTTAACACACCCTACCTGGATTTTTGTAGTAAATGGGGTATCACAGGTCTGTCCTGGGACCTGTCCTTTTTAATGGCTTTATCAATGGCTTGGAAGAGGTGGAGGAGCATTCTCTCATTAAGTCTGCAGATGACACCCAGTCCAATGTATTGAATGGTAGGGCTGCCATTTAGAGGGACTGAGACAGGCTGTAAGAAGGGGACAACAGGAACCTTATGAGATTCAAAAGGACAAAATCCAAGTCCTGCACCTGTGAAGGAAGAAGGCCCTGCAGTGACTTAGGCTGGGGAGTAGCTCTGTGGAAAGGACTTGGGGCCTGGAACAGAAGCTGCACAGCAGCCAGCAGCATGACCTGGAAGCAATGATGGGCAACAGCCTCCTGGGCCGCACTGACAGAAGAAGAGCCAGTTTGGGGCCCCCTGATCTAAGAAAGACATTAATAAAGAGCAACTCGTCCAGTAAAAGTCACAAAATTGATCAGGGGCTGGAGCACTTGTTCTATGCAGGGAGGCCAAGTATTGAGGCTTATTCAGCCTGGTGAAAAGATAGCTCGTGGAGGAGAACAATAACCCAATAGAAGCCACCCAGTACCTAAGGGGAGATGACAGAAGTCGGAGATGAGCTCTTCCCAGTGATTCTTGGTGGGAGGATGAGAGATAGTGGCCATTAGTTGAAATGAGATCAGTTGTAAGGAAAGCTGAGACCACTTGTCAGGCTGTGGCACAGGTTGCCCAGATATTTTCTGTATCTCCATCTTTGGAGGTTTTCAAGGCCAGACGGGATAAAACCCTAAGCAACCTCTTGTGGCCTCATAACTGACCCTGCCTTAGCAGGTGATGGGATTCTAGGCCTCCTGAGGTCCCTTTTCACCTGAATTACCCTATTGTCTTAAGATAGCTTCTTATAATGAACAGTAGTCTATGATCATATGGTTTGTTTATATTAGCTCTTGTATTAGTTAGGAGTGATGGATGAAACTTGCTGCTCAAAGAGTGTTTTGGAAGAGGACTTCGAATTCTGACATTAGTGTTGCCAGAGATCTCAGAGTACAGGGTGATCTGGACTTAGGAAGCGTCTAATCACCCAAAGACTGATATTTTGGAATAAATTTCCCAATGTAATTGCAGGAAAACTGCTTAAATAGTTTTAAAACAGAGGTTGATAAATTTAAGAGCAGGATCATGTGATACGATTGTCAGCATCATCAATTCAGTGACCTAGGAACTTGTGCAAGCTTATGAATTCTGTTTTGTCAAATGCAAGGCCAAGCAAGCACCTCATCTTCAAGAATAAATAAAATGAAAATTAAACACAGTAAATATTGTAAATATTTCATTGACATTTCATACTGTGAAATTGAAAGCAATTTTTTGCCCAGTTCAAAGTTATTAGAGTTTGTAGCTGTGAGACTTGATAACCATGATAATAAATGTATTTATATTCTAGTGCAAAATGGGTATCAGAACCAAAATGCACAAATATGGGCAAACCTAATTAAGCTGTGATTGGTTTATTCATATCACAGCAGCTGAAAGCTGCATGATAAACAGCTACAAAGTAGGTGCAGCATATATCATTGGCTTGATTATTAAAAATTGGCATTTTATTCAATTCCAAATTAAAAAAAGGAGATTGTATACAAATTCAGAGAAAGTCGGTCAAGCTATAATTGTATTGCATTGTACCAAAAACCTAATTTTCTTCATGAAGTATTTGTGTAGTTCCAATTTGTCATGATAAATCAGGCCTGAATCTGAGCACATGAAGATCTAAAAAAAAATCAAAATGTTCTCCATGATTCAAGGGAAAGGGTATGATATAGAGATGGTCAATTTTAGAATAATACTTATAGTTTTATATTCAAGTCACCGAAGCTTTGTATAGCAACTGCAGTTTCAGTGGAAGGAAAGGCATGCTTCCACAGCGGCATACTGTACAAAGGCAGCATTTTTCCATTGAGATACCTTCCACAGATCTTACTGGAGCTGAAGTTTTATCTCCTTTCATTTTAATAAAGCAGCAGTCCACAACCCTACCAGGCATATGCATCCCTACCATGAGGGTATATAGAGTGTCAATGACCTCCCGCAGCAGGTTTGGGTATGGTCGTGAGTACTCACGAGAAGGGATAAGCACTGAAACCTGGAAGAAGAAGGGAAGAGTTCTTATGTCCTGCTGCTGCTGGTGCCACTGGAAGACCGTGCAGGGAGGCAAGCCCCCACGGCATGGTTGGTTTCCTTCTTGTCAGAAGTGCAGTCAGATGTGATAAGGCTATTATGGGTTAACCTGGGAGGGGTAGGGTGCGATTTTATTTTCACTGCACAGCACCGTAGAGTGAATAAATAGTGCTTAGCCTATAATGAAACTCAATAAAATTCGGTTCAGCAGTATCAGGATTGATGACTGTAAACTGACGCTGCTATTTCTACGTATCTCCAAAAAACTACCCAGTGTAATGTACAAAGCAACTAAATGATTTCAAGAGTTGCAACAGCCACGAGTGTTATTAATCAGCAGAACGAACCGCAACTGGAACATAGATGGTAACTAAGAAATACGTGACGGAAATATATTGGGAAAACAAGAGCAGAAAGACAAATTTAAAAGGGAGTAACATCAGTTAACGTGACGATTGAAAATCCCTTACAAGTTCCTATGCTCTAAGTTCACAATGTTCTTCTTAAAGAAAATAAAAGGTTGTTTTGAGTTTTGCGTGTACAGTGCCAGTGCCTCGTGCTGGGTATAGCACCTGGTAGGCATTTGATCAGCGTCAATGCTACCAAGAAAGTAGGGGCTGATTTCAGCCGTCTAAACAGGGATATACAGCGCTGCCTAAGATGCTGAGTCCACAGTTTCAAGGCCAGAATGGGGAAGGTCTCCCTGAAGTCCTGCAGAACACCTGACAGCATCAGTCAAAAACATGGGATATGCTAGAATGCCTCCAGTGGCAACAGATGTCTATCCTCAGGGAATGTAACCAAATCCTAAATATATGGGTTTTACAGGGAGAAAGGATACAGCATGGTTATAAACGTCATTTTTTACTCCTGAGGATTTTTCTAACAGGGGTCTGGGAAAGGAACTTTTTCATCTTGTGACACAACTAGACATTGCAAATATTGATCAAGGAAAAATTTATTTACAGAGATTTTTCAAATACAAACATAAAATAGCACATATTATATATATTTTTTACAAAAATGAATATTGAAATAATAAATGTGGTACAGCACAATACAACATCAATGAGCTAAATGTAACAGCAACAGAAATCTATGTCTGGAAGAAGTTTCCTGTTAGTCATACATAACCAACAGAGCTCTACAGTACCGTAAGTGGAATTTCCAATGGACAGAAAATCGTCCATTTACTGCACTTCATAAAAGTAATATAGGAAAAGGCTACATATGCCTAGTAATTATGTTGCATTTTTGTAATAATGCTGAAAACACAGAGGCTTAATAAAAGTTATATAGGGCTGAATAAGCAGTGGCTAAATGTTTGGGAAAGAAAAATGTGTAGAGAATATACAAAATACTGATAAAGTGGTTTATTGGTCCTTTTATTAAGTTTAATGTATTGATTAAAAAGTGTTGCAACACTGAATTTTAAACCACCAAAGAGAAGTAAAAAAAAAACAAAAAAGGAAAGGAAAAGAAAGAAGAATCGCACCAAAAAATGTTTCCTCTCTACTTATTTTGTGCCATGGTCAACACCTGTGCGTGCGTGTGTGCTTTCAGCAGCACCATGCTGAGGGGCTGCTGGGTGCTACCCCGGCCCCTCGCCAACCTCTCAATTCATTGGTGCACACAGAATTTCACCATTCGCCAAAGTGGAGATTTCCTTGCTTGTATTTTTTCATGGAGCAGACCACAGGTGGGTTTGGGTGAGAAAACGTGTCCCTGACCAACCTAGGTGGTGGCTTTGCACCGCCATTCACCTTCATACCCTCCCTGGGGCCACTCGCTGTCCCACCCCACGGCCGCTCCAGAAAGAAAGCACTTAAATGTGTCTTGTTCATTGTCATTATCCAGAAGAGTCATCAAGCCCCTGGGGCATCTGGCAGCGCCCATGCCTTGGGGCTGGCTCAGTAGGGGTACTGTTTCTGCTTCTTGCCCGAGAAGCAAGCCAGCCAGGTGCACACCAGCATGGCCGCCGCCGCTCCCCCGCCCGTGCAGTAGTAGGCCCAACCGATGTGGCAGGTCCCTGCAAGGGTAACAGAGAGACACAGCACTGTGTTAGCTGGGGAAAGAATCATAGAATGGTTTGGGTTGGAAGGAACCTTAAAGATCATTGAGTTCCAACCCCCCTG
>JAOXNG010000003.1:31942585-31957175 GCA_028566535.1 Scolopax minor
AGTGAGCAAAGGGATCCAAGCACTCAATTTGCTCATCTTCTTTCCAAAACCTCTGGGATACCCCCTTCTGAAAATTTAAGTTTATATTCTTGAAAGTCTGACAAGCAGCAACGATTAAAAATAAATACATTAAGTAGCAATTCCTTTGCTTAATAAGTGAAAGAATTTTAAATACAAAATACTGTTAACAAATTCACGTTGCTCTTGTATACTGGGACAAAAAAAAGGATAAAAAAATTAACAAGACAACTTCAACTATTTATTTATTATTATTCTATTCTAACTGAATTCCAAGCTCTCTCCAAACACTACTCAGGACACTTCCACTCCACAGCAGATCCTGGGGAACGATTCACTGATCTCACAAGAGACTGTTTAGAAAATGTGCTGTCTAATATTAGTGATAAGATTGAGAGATGACTGGTAACAGGATTTAAATTAAATTAATTAAAAACCACAGTGTGTTTCTCAGCACTGTATTACAAAATCATGACATCTCTTCTTTCCTCCTTTCCTTTTATGCTGGGACCGAGATAGTGCGTTATTTTGTACCTGGAACACTGTGTCTGCTACTGAAAAAAGTAAAGCAAGTCCAGCTTTTAACCCAAAGATTATAAAACAAGACGGAAAACACAAGAACAAAGAGCTCACAGACACCTTTGAGAAATAAAACACTCACGAGGTGTCCATTCTGGATGAAGTTTCCTGCTACTAAGTAGGTGACATGAAGCTGAGCTCCTGAATTCTCCTTTCGTTTCCTCTCCACGTAATCATACAGCATCCTGCACAAAAGAAAGCAGTGTTAATCACCTAGAAAGGAAGGAGCCTGTCACCACCCCTTCCGTGAAGCTTACATTTAAAAAAAAAAAAAAAAAAAAAAAAAAAGAGCAAAGCCAGCCCAACATGGAATATTTCACATAAGCTCAGCTATTTTAAATAGGTTTAAATTAATCTTACTGAGACGTCTTTCTCCTCTGCCATTTTGAAGAATTTCAGTCCAACAACCATATAAAGTGAAGGTGAAACGAATACAAGCTCTCAAAGGTTTAATAGTTGGTTGCAGATGGTCTCACATCCTCTGGGCAGCTTGTTCCAAAGTCTCTCTCAAAAAAGCTCTTTCCCTCACCAGAGCCCGGCATTCTGAAACATCTGCCAGAGATACTGGTGATTTTCGGTACAAAATCACACTGCCAGGTGTATATATACAGTCCCAGTTATATATATATATACATCCACTGGGGTGGTGATCAGAAACAGGAGGAAAAAGCACGATTAGTGTCGGCCAGATTGAGCTGAGCCTCAAAACTATCAGCTCCCACTTTCACCACTGCTTTATGACGAGTGTCCCGCGTTACTGGGCAGACACCACATGCTCCACGAGGACATTATCTGCTAAAATAACTGGAGATGGTCACTGGTAACCACACTGTCACAGCCAGTACAATCATGAAAATAACTAACTTGTCTTATCAGGCACTTTCCAGCTTCTAGGAGAGAGTTCAAAGCATAAAGATGCCACAGGAATTCTCCATCCCCAGTTTGTTTTCAATGTTACGAGAAGGTGATTCCGTTTCACCCAGACCATCTCCTTCAGAGTAAAAAGTTCTCTGGCTCCTTCCAGTTTACTGTACAATCAGAATTGGTCCCAGTAGAGATCTCCAGTCAGGTCTACACGAAGGGCTATGGAGCTGGTGAGGGGTCTGGAGACTCACAAGTCTTGTGAGGAGAGGCTGAGGGAGCTGGGGGTGTTGAGCCTGGAGAAAAGGAAGCTGAGGGGAGGGATTATGCAAAGGCAATCAGACTGACAGAGGGCAAAGGAAGCTAACATTAAATCAAATTTGTATATATGCTTATATAGTTTATCATTTGTTGTTTGGGTTGTATTACATTAATACTTCATTTAATATGTTGTTATACATATTACTGTAATCCACTAATTTGTAAATTAAACATGTGCCCTCCTAAAAATAGTATCTATTGGCCCAATGCATCAGTTAGGCCTGCAGGAAAAGGCTAATTAAGTTACATATGTATTCTGCCTCTTGGGAAATGCCCTGCACATCTCTAATTGCCTTTGTCTGTGTTCAGATACAGGCTTTATGGGTTACTGCTGTCCCTGGCATGTCTTATCACACGCTCAGTATTTGTGTTGCCAAAGCAACGGTGAACACACTCAGAGATGCGTGGGTAGTTGTTGCTGGGTCAGCCAAAGAGAGGGGGAAATGGGGAACTGTTCTTTTCTTGTGTAGCAAAGAGGAGCCACACCAATCCACATCTGAATTGGAGCAGATGGGAAAAGAGGGTCATGTGCTGTGCAAAGATGCAAAAATGCACACATTAAGGGAGAACTTATGTAACTAATGGGAGAGGTAGACTCCTAAATTAGCTCCTCTGAATCGCTCTGTGAAGTTGGTTAATTTTTTACCTCTGGCTGTATAGAAAATGTAAACAACTTGGTCAGCCGGGTGGTGTCTGAATGAAGGACAGACTGAATATCTTTCTCAGGTTTCTCAGGTGCCTCAGGTTTCTCAGGCAAGTAAGTGTGTTTCCACTACTTTGACCCCGTGGTCAAGGAAATGTTATACACGATGGTTGTTCAGAATGCATCAGGTTTATGGCAAATTTGCAAATGAAAACAAGTTTTTCTAAACTTTTAAAAGTTGGTAAATTTGTTTTACTGGCAGTTGGCAAGTCAACAGTAGAACCAGGCAAGGCTGATGAAATCTAGGTAATTCCCTTACTTTTAGAGATTTACTGTGAGGTAAAAGAGTATGTCTAGTCTGCTTTTACTACCTTTCATTAAACATTCAGAAGAAATTGTCTTACCTTTTTATGGTGAAAGTCAATTCTTTTAAGGTCTAATTGTAGGAAAATCATGTAACAAAAGCAAAGAATGCATTAAAGCAAGAGATATGAGTAATTGTGTCTACAGCACCCATGAGGAAAGAATAATCTGTATTGTATTTTGCCCTGAACGATTGCTAAACAATGAATAAAAAAGCATTTTTAGGTTGATTCAGACCCATTCCTTCAGAGGAATTCCATTTGTTTCTTTTAATTTTCTCTGATAAAGTGTGGTTAAGCATGTAGGGATTATTGTTGCTGGATCTTGGGTAGCCATCAGCTGTTCTTTTCTCGGAAAGAGCTGATATGATCATATAGGAATCCAGATATGGCTGATGTTGAAATTTCATTTAAAAGGCTATTGGAATAACATTTCTTCTTCCTTACATCTGAATAGTTCTAATCTATAGTGACTCTACACAGATGTTTGTGAACTTGGACTGGGGACAGCAGAGCTTGAAATTCCTGATAGCTCATACAGTGAAACTGGAGCTACCGTCTAGCTGATTTCTCATGGGAACTGGTGATATGCTGCTTCCAAAGTGTGCTTCCAAAGTATCACAGGCCCTCCTTTTATTCATACTGTAGCTCTATCTTAAGTAACTTTACTGGCATATGAACCTTGGCATAACTGAATGCAGAATCTACCTCCTAGACTTTTGTATGTTTTTAATATTTATTCATTAGTCTGTAATAGAAGAATGTTTGTCATCTTAACTGGATTTCTGGATAAGAATCAATGGATCATTAGTTTTAATTATAATATATCAATGTCATGCTAGTACAATTTACATCTAATGAAATTAGTGTTGGTAATATACTGTACTGTCATCACTAAATTCTTCATGATAACTATAAATATAAAAAGCCATTTTCTTTACATTATATGGAGATTGATTTATCTAGTATAGTCTAATTAAAGAGGCACCATTTTAAAAGTGATTGCACATTAATCTGGAAAATAGCTGTTTCACAACTTCTCTGGTGGAAAGGAACTCTGACTGCAGGCTGTGGCTAGCCTTTGAAATTGCTTGTGACGACTACAGATGTAGGTGCTCTGCCTGTAAATAAGGTAAAGCTTGAAATTCAGTTGAAAGTAGTTCTCCCAGAACTCCCAGAAGCAGTCTTCTAGAACTCCAGAATCTATATAAGCATCTGGAGGATCAAGTGACAAAGCTTTCTCAATTTCTGCAGCTAAAAAAACGGTAATTTCGAAACCTTTGATTTACTTCAAAATAACATGGCTTTCTAGTTTAAGCACAGATTCTTTTGAATGAGTTCCATTGTTAATTTACTTGCCTCTGAATCTTGTTGCTTATAGTTTTCTACCCTTGAAGGCTAATTAATTTTAATATGCTCTGTAAGAATAGTTCTATCTCCTCCATTAATGAAATCTTCACTTGGATACTCAGAATTTCCAAATCACTTTGGCAACTACAGATACAGAACAAGGTATTAGTATGGTCCATGTTTACTTCCTGATTTCTCCTGAGAGGAGTTTGCAGGTGTTCTTTGCTGAGGAATGGTGAATAGCATATATTAGAAATATCTGTCCACATGAGAACATCTCCCTTTCCTTCTTGCCTGGTATGTTTCTAGCTGTTTTGTTGAATACAATTATAGGGTTCCCTAGAGAATCCTTACCTGCCTGGCTCTGAATGGAGCTGAAGGAATGGTTCTGTGGAGAGTGTCATCACTGTGCCTGGAAAGGGAAGAGATCTGGAGACAGAAAAATGCATATGCTGGAAATCACTGTCACTAAGGACATAATAAATAAGTGTCTGAGATCACTGGCAGAGCTAGCTTTGTATTTATTAGCATTTTGTGGTAACTAAAAAGTAGTTCTATAGTTTCTGAATTTCTTTTTCCCAAAAAAAGAAAATGGGAAAGGTGTGTGTTATGTTTGTGCTTGGGCAAGTTTGGTAACTGATAACATTTCTACATAATTTTTAAAAAAAAGTTGGAAGGAACTTTTAAAGATCATCTAGTGCAACCCCCTCTTTCATCTCTAGAGTTACAACTTGAGAAGATTGAGTAAAATTTTTTTTAGAAAGAGTAACAACCAATCAAGGATAGGAAACAATGCAATGTGGAATGCATTTGATAAATACTCACAATGGATATTTTTATGTTCTCTTTG
Organism: Scolopax minor; assembly: GCA_028566535.1. Classification (NCBI taxonomy): domain Eukaryota; kingdom Metazoa; phylum Chordata; class Aves; order Charadriiformes; family Scolopacidae; genus Scolopax; species Scolopax minor. Next base: position 31,947,570 of record JAOXNG010000003.1, read on the forward strand.
CAGTACCTGAAGTTCTCAGAAATACCTCCAGCTTTGCCTTCCAAAGTTTCACAAGAGATTCAGGTAGAGTAACCATGAAAAATAGTGATGTATGAATGGTTTGAGAACCCACTTGCTCCTTGTCCCAATGCATGAGGAATCCCACACACCATGCTCCCCTGCTCATGGTCCGGGACTGGTCTCAAGTTTGCTGATGCTGGAAATAAGACTTGCTCTGAACTTCATGTCACATGGGACCAGCAGTTGTCTAGCAATGTTGTTAATACTGCTTGTCATCCAGACCACAGCAGGAAAAAGAGGTAAGAAGCATGACATTCACTCTTGTTATATCCATTATTCCTTCACTTCTCTATACAAAATATATCATATACAACATTTATCATGCTTAGATATACCTTGTTATGGTTGATAATCTATTACTTTACATACCTGATTATTGAGAGCAAGGAGTGTTGGCATTTCTCTTTGGCAAATGGCATTTCCTGCTGTTTTCTTCCTTTTCTGCTGAGGTGAAATATTACAGCTTCATAGATGGTAAATTAAATGTCAAATATAATTTGGCATCTAAACCATGAAGTCTGTTTCTGTCCTGAGAGCAAATCTGACAGATGCCTTCATGTACTGGCTATATAGAGAACTATACAGGATGATAAATCACTTTTTACTGTGTCATTACAAATGGTTCAGCATAACTTCTTTGTGAAAGTTTAGGATTGGTATAAGTATTTTAAAAAGAAATGCCTTTTTATACGGCTAGTAAAGCTTTACTAGCTTTTTATACAGCTAGTAAAGTGAAGTCTTTGGACTTCAGTTAGCTTCAACTTCACCCCCCAACTTAATAATGTAAACATGCATCTAGTTTAGGTGATCAAAGTCTGAAGTTCCGTAAGGTGTTTGATCACAATATTACCATGTGAAATGCCCATAATTTCTTTTTTTAAATAGAGCATGAGTGAAATAAAGAACAAAGAGAGTGATAACTTGTTGAAAAGACACCACAATTCTCTACCTGAATCTTACTATATAGGAGGAATAAAGCCTAACCAGAGTTGATTTTTAATCCACATCACAAAGCACTTTTTTTCTTTTTACTAACATGGCTTTGATTAGGTTGTCATTGATGCATTTGTGGGTCTTTCATCATGTCCTTGTGCCCACATGCAGAGGAACACCGTAAAGTCCCCAAAAAAGTGCTTATTAAATTGTTAAGGAAAAACCCTGAAAACACCCATAAACTGAAACCTTGGTGTCATAACAACACTGGTAAAACATAACCAGGATTCCTAATGAAAGAGGTGTTCTTCTTGAGGAAGAAAGATGTTGGGATATAATTGACATAGTGGTTGAAAGGCAAGCAATGGTCATCTCATTAATAACTTGCCCGCAAATAGGTTAGCTCTGCAGCAAACCACTGCTTAAAATACTGTCTGTCCATGCAGAAAAATGTCAGTAAGTGTCTGAATCAATAGTGACGTTTAGAATTGCAATAAACTACACAGCCAACCAAAGTCATCGTATCTGGGTAGATCATAACAGGCTTTAGTCATATTGGACTTGGTAATGTGCAGAAATCCTGAGCTATCTAAGTTGACAGCAGAAATGATTTTTCTTTAGCTAGTGTTTATTTTGTCATTGTTTTCTTAGCCTCCTTAAGTACATGTCAGTATTGACCATTAGAGGGATAAAAGAGCCTGAGTAGATCAGTATCTGGCTAGAATGCTGTCTTGAGTCTTTCAAAAAGAGAGATTAAATTTGTATGCTGGATCATTCATATCATGAAGGAGGAAAGCAGAAAGTTTTATATAAAATGGATAGTATTTTCAGAACAGAAACATGGGAGTTAATGTATTGAATCAGTGCAGTGTCTATATAGTCCATAGCTGTCACAGATGGGACCAACAGCAACCCAAACAAAAGACAATTATATTCTAAGGAGCTCAAGGGGGAAATTTTCTCTTGCCTTCAAAGATACAAAAAACTCTAGAAATTTTCCCTGAAGCACAGGCGTTGATATGGCTTCTAAAGCATTTTAGGGCTGAGGGTTGTTTTGAATTTGTAATTACAACCCTAGGTATTATTGATATTCTTGCAAAAGTCTAATCTCTTTATAACACCCTGTAAGCTTTCAGACTCACATATACACTGAGTCAAGAAATCTCACTGTCTGACTGTTCAGTTTTGCCATCAGTTTTGAGAGTGACATCAAGTGCTGCTGGAAAGAAGAATGTGAGCTCATTAGCTTTATTCTCCCTCTGCAAAATGATAGTAGTAGCATACTTAGCATAATAGTGTTTATCAGAATATCCATGTCCTTCATACATCAGCCACATCAGTTCCTAAGCTGTGGATCCACCCAGAGGTAGAGGGAAGCAAAGTGTCATTCCTGAATTTATGCTCCAGGTCAGTGGCAGCACTAGGAATACAGCCCTGCTCACACAGGCTAATAAGCTGCCCCATAAGTCTCTGCAGCCACTATTAAGCGATAAACATGACAAATTATATAGCTTATCCAGTAGTACACAGTAAAGCACTGTACTTTGTGGTTCTTTAATCTCTGATTTTTATATTGTGTATTAAATTAACAGAGGAGGAGTAAAAGGAATTAATATAATGCAGACATTTATGCTGATAGATTGTTCATAATCAAAAGTTAACATGCCAAACGAATGTAACTAAGGATAGTCAAGTGAGTATCTTTTTTTCATTTGTGTTCTTTCTAGCTGCCTAAAGGTGATTACTATAGAATTGCTGAATTGCATAGAACAAATGCAGATTGGTATTTCCTGGCAACATATTTACATAAAATAAAGTTAAAACAAAAACCTTCCCCAGGAAAACACGCCATGCCCAAGACTATGTTCACATTTGTTTTAACTTAGTCATTTTGATTGAGTGGGTTACTCCAGCCTTGCTTACAATAATTTTCTTAATGACTCTCCTCCCTCTTGTGAGGATATAACACAAGAATCTGTGTAAAATGGAAGACGCTTTTGAAGTGTCAGACTAGGGTGACAGAAAAATCTAGTCCCTGAAGACTGCTGCAGGTGTTTAAGCATCTGTATCTCCCCAAGAAGTGAAGGTTGCTAAGTGACCAATACTACTTGTCCAATACTGAATCAACCAAACTGTTTATTTCTGCTTCTTTCTGCTGCTGAGACCAGTTGGGTGTTGCCTGAGTGGGTCCTGAGTATGCTGATATCTGCTAGTCACGATGCATACAATTGCAGACAAAACTATGCTTTGCACGTAACTTCAAACCAATAGTTTCCCTATAGATTTTCTTGGATGTTGTTGTGAAATTCATGGCAAGCATGGCTGGCTCTCATTATGTTAAACAGCCCTTCAATGAACACCATGAGACAAGCAAATAGCTTGGTATGGGGTGCCAGCATGGGGGCTAGAAAGTTCTATAATAATTTCCATAATAGATGGTCTGGGAAGTGGTAGGACAATGTACTATTACTAACCAGCAAAGGATGTTTCCTAAAATAATATTGATAGAGAAAATTCCATCCATTCAACTCCATCCATATTAGAAATGGTAAGAACTATGGCTACGATAAGAATTTTAATCTATATTCCAGGTGTCACAGTATGCATTACAGGAATGCTTTGCATTGGCAGTCGAGTGCAGTAGATAAATAAAGAAGGAATGAAGATCCAGCTCTGTCATGCCATGTAGAAATGACCTTGTGCTCTGTGTTGGAAGTATCAATGCAGCAATGCTTGTCTTGCTAAAGTGCTTTGAAAAGTCATATATTCTTTGACCTGGTAGCATACAAACAGAGTTTTGTTTTATAAAACAGTAATAGAAGAGAATTATGTACATATATTTTGATGAGGTGATAAGATGTGGTGGCTTCTTACTAAAATATTCATAGCTAGGGGTACTTCCCATTAAGTGACTGTAAAAGCTGACGTAATGGAGTTCAAGATTTACTGTCTTCATTAATAATTTTGTATGAGGGGTTTTTTTTGTCAGTTTGCAGCTCATAAGGAGATTTTTTTTCTTTTTTTTTCTTTTTTTTTCTTTTATTTTTTTCAAACTGCAGGTGCAGGTATTTACAATGCAAACCAGATCCGCAGTTACTCAAACATGGTAAAAAGGAGGCTCTGTGTGCAAGATCTTGCAGCAATTGACTTTGGGAGAGAATAACTGGGATGAGCAGGGGATTCTGGTGAGGGATTAAGATTGGGTTGAATTTAGAGCTGGCATTGAAGGCAGCTCCAGGAGCAAGCATATATTTTAATGGTCCTTGTGCAAGGGTTGTTTGATGCTAATTTCTAGTCTTTTAGTTAAAGTCATGCAGTACACATTCTTAGCCTGTGCGCAAGTGATGAGACTACTTTATGGCTGCACTTGTCAGTTTTGCCTAACCAATCATTTATTAATCAATCAGGTCCATAGCTTCTAGTTAGTATCTTTTTCTTCCTTGAATGTGTTTAAGTCTGGGACATGTTCTGTGGAACTCCGTTCTCCATGAGTATATCTTTTCCTGCTTCTAAATGGCCAGCAATTCTAAACCATTTCCTTCCTGGTTTGTTGAGGCATGTGTAGGGTTATGCTGCAGTGCTTCAAATTTATGATTTCTCATAAGAAACTCCTGAATCTTCTTGAAGCTGTAGCCACAGCTCTGTTCTTGATTTTGGCCAACTGTGTCCATGCATGTTCTTTTCCATTAATATTTTCTTTTAGTGTTTGTCTTCTAGTGTTTTTATTATTTAGCAGACTGATTACCATTCACCTTAAGTGATTAAAAGAATGTGATTTTGGGGAATATCTTGTAACAAAATATACTCCATGAGAAGGCCTTTTGACAAGGGTCCAAAATAAGAGTGGTAATTTTATAATTTCTAATTATTAAAAACAGTAGAAAGTAAATTAAACAAGCAACCACATCTCAGACCCCAAAAGATGACTTGAGTTCTGTGAAATGAGAGTTTCTGAGCCATACTTGATGTATTTATGCTCCAAAACCCCAATGGCAGCTGTCTGCAACATTCACTGTGGTTCAGCCCCTCTCCAACATCTGCTCCCCAACCTCACAGGGCTGCTGTGCACCCTACAGAAGTCCAGTACAGGGTGGATGGCATGGGGTTGAGTGCAACATGGTAAATCAAGAGAGCAAATCATAAGACTGCTTCTTTACCTTTCAGTTAATGAGCAAATAGGCCAACATCACTTCTAAAGCCATGTTCATTATAATTCTAGTTAGTAATATGTATTAAATTGATTTGCATACCTAAAGGAAGAAAAACTCCCTCTGAGAAATGCTAGAATTACTGGCTTAGGAAAAAGAAAAGATGACTCTCTGAAGCAAATCTCATATTTTCTGCTGCAATTAGCTGGTGTTTTTTAAATTGTTTATTCTAAGCCTTTAAACTTCTTTTAAAGTATCAAGTGGCTTACTTGGTGCTTGGAATCAAAATACAGTTGATTTCAAATCAAAAGAGTTTTAAGATTTTCCTTAGACCCGTCAAGTTGTTCTGATGATGCAAATCTTTGAGCTGATATTATGTCAAGATAAACTGACAAAAAGCAAGCCAGTACACTTATTTATATTTCTCTACATTATGAAGCATACAAGGACAGAAAATCTGTCATTTTGTATTTCTGTGAATTATTAAACACCTTTTCATGATTCAGAAACAATGAATAGTAGGAGTATTTGTTAAAACTAAATTACAGGAAAATTCCTAGGCATTCATGTAATGTCTTGCATGATCAAGTGCTTTACACACATCAATTAGAGTTGATTTGAATCAGTAAAACAATATTGAGACAGATCTATTACACAGCCCAGAGTGAATAATTATAATATTGAAATGATACAAACCAGTGTTTCAAATTGCATTGTAACAATGATATACATGATCCATAGCTATTAATATTGTTTACTGGACTGAGCAATGCTGAGTTCCAGATCTACATAATTAAAAGCTGGCACAGAAAATAAGAGTGTTGTTATAACCGTAGCTGTTTGTTTTATGTTAAGAGAGATATGGAATGTATAATATATGTTGAAACAAGCCATATTTGTAATCCAACACGTATTCAGTGTTTTAAAGCAAATGTGTGGAAGAAATATGACTAATCTAATTGCAAGTAACTCAATACAGCAGGGAAAGTGCAGATTCAAACTGTAGGTCTGGAAAGATGCTCAGAAAATTGTTTGAGGATGATCTTTTCCTTTCAAGCTTTTCCGTTTAGCAGTAGGCTTTAATCTACGTTTGACAGCCCTGGAAAGCAGGGTTCTGTTCTGTGGCTAGTGTTCTTTGGAGCTATTTTTGTAAAATACACTATTTAGAGGTATGACTTAATTCAAATGATTTAGATATTCTTTTATGGATTTAGGGCTCCTTTTAAACCTTTATTCAAACCTCACAACTGAAATGCTGCACACAGCATGCATCAAAATCCCCAGTGACCAAGTTCTTCTGAGTTTTGATAAGATGTTGTGCTTTCAAAGGGAAAACAATAATTTAGCCCATAGTATGGTAGACAGAGTGCTTAATTTAGAAATTAATGTGTGTGTACATATATGTACATATGTGTATATATAATAATCCTTCAAATGTAAATGAAAACAGTCTATTAATGTGCTGTAATTGTTTATGTTTTACCATGCAAGATATTAATCCTTGTTCTAGTACATTTTCATGTACAACCATTGCTTCACTGTATATAGCTCTAATAGCTCTAATAGTATATAGCTCTAATTTTAATATAATACTTGAGTTCAAAATTCAGGCAAATATTTTCCATTGCTTCTTACTAAAATGTGCAAGCATCTTTGCAAAAAATGTAGGTGGTTGTCTTCATCCTGACTGCTGGCATTTCTAGCTTTGCTAGAAAAAAATGTTGCTAGGTTATTTGATTGTTTTATACAGCAATATCACATGAAGTTAATTTTCTCAGATGATACCTATGATAAGAATGAGTATTTCTTTTCAAAAAAACCCAAACAAATAGCACAAATACCAAGCCCACTTGCAGCACATCCGTATTTATTTGTCATAGTGATGCTAAAACCAGGAAGCAGCCAGTGACTTGAGCCATCCATCAGTTGGATGCATCATGTATTTATCATTTTTATAATAAATGTGGATTAATGGCCAGTGAATACACTTCTGAGTTATCAAGTCTTCACTGTTCATAGCTTTGTAAAAGAGAAGCACCAGTTTCTCAAATTTGTGATACCTGTGACCATTACCTTGCTCTCAGGTTTGAAATGGCAGAGAAAGTAACAAGATGTTGATTCTGGGTGCAAGTTTGGGAGGTGTCACCTGTCCCATACAAGGGAAAGAAGAAAGAATTGTCTTAAATTATGTTGCTGTTATTTTGGGTGCCTTATGTCTAGTCCTCCATGAACGACTTCTATTTTTATTAGCAAGTTTACTGAAAAAAAAAAAAAAACCAAAAAAACAAAACACACATAAAATGTGACTTTTGTTCTTCAGTAAAAAGAGGAAGTGCCCAGGTCACAGTCCATACAGGAATAGGCAAAGTCACTTTTGAAGTAGATGTGCACTTACAAATTTGTCATGTGCTATCAACTCTTTTATCTTAGTTTTTATTAATTCGGGGGGAAGAGTACAGATTTTTATAAAACAATAACTTTTTTCCTATGCATGACTGCATAAAATACATATTGTGATGAGAATAAAGCTAGAAGCTGGGGACTATCTAAGACTATAGGAACAGGAATCTGTAAATAAGCTCATCCAATATATTGTCAACAAGAGATGTATATTTATGGTGAAATGGCTTTCAGAGTAGAAACTATTGGGTCCTCTTTTTTTATCTGTTCTCTGGCAGAGGAGTGATTTAAAGTGAACTTCAACTCACATTTCAAATAATAGGTGACAGGATCTCATCCATTTCAAAATAATTCATTCCACTGCATATGTATGGGGGAGATTGTGAAACAAAACTAAGGAGTTATATTTCCAAGTGAGCCATTAGATTTTCAAATGTGGTATTTCCTCCTCACTTTCCTTCTATTAAGTTTATTGGCTTCCCTGAGTAGCACACTGTACTTTTGTTTTAGGTATTGCTCTCTGTCTATTCTTTGTCTCATGCCAGCTCTAGAGCTCAGGGTATAGGGTAGGGTACCTTTTTTTTAGGGGTGTTTGTATTCTGACTGTTGTTTGATAGCCTATTTTGTTTTGTTGTTGAAGTTCTTTTAGTTGTTTTGCAAGTATTAGTTTCCTGCTTTATTCACATAATGTACAATTCATTCTCCTGAAAAGCTGTCAGTGCCCAGAGCTCTCTCCTTATATGTGTCTGAAATACACAAACTCTAATTCTCTTCAATATAAAACTGAAGTAATTTCATTTATCTCTTTTTAGATTTTAATATTGGGTGTTTGGAGAAGGAATGTTCTTATTGATCTATTTGATTTTGATCCTGGACATTGAAATTCCCTATTGAAAAATCTTCTTTTAAGTGTTTGGGAATCACAGATGAGAGGCTTTCAGGAAAGCCAAGATGATGGTGTTGAGTGCTTTCCCAGCCTGGTACTCTGCTGGGGGGTAGAATCTGGAACATTAAATTTTTCGTTGGGCGCAGAGGTCCAGACTGAAATTCTGGACATGGCAGGGGATGACTGCCTCACTTGAAGTGAATCAGAGGCTGTTCACAGGTTTTTGTCCTAATTTTTAATGGATGAAATCCCCATCCATTACTTTGGGGATGCTTCAATATGATTTGGACATGACATACCAAGTCCTTAATGCATATGCTGCATGTAAACCCAAACAGATGCTAGCAAAAAATGTGTCAGAGTTGCTCTGGGAGAAAAATCAGTCTTTTGTGGTTTTAGGCAGTTTTCCTACATGAATAGAATGTTTTATTTTTGGAGACAACTACTCCATGACATGAGTGACAGATATACTTTCTTTTTGAGGGAAACAAAGTGCATAGTCAGTGTTTTACTTTCCCCTGAGATACAAACTTCTTATGGTGATCTTCAGCTGATGAAAGCAAAAGAAATTATTTTAAAATGACAAGGGTCAGGGCATTTTGGCACAATAGAATTGAATGATATTGCCATTATAAATTGCTACAGACTAGAATTGGATGGAAAGGCTTTCATCCAGACATTCACAAATGCAAAAGATACCAGAGTGAACAGCAACCTGGGATATAGCAGTGAGTGGATCTTGGGGTAAGTAGGGTACATGTGCCAAACCAGCCTAGGTGACAGTATCCTCCTCATATCCATTAGATTATCACCTGTTCTTCTTAATTCCCCTTTCATTCAATTTATTTCCCTGTTCTTGAGACAAGTCAAATTTAATAATGCTAACCTGTACAGAAATGTATATGCATATTCAAGTAAGCTCATGAATTATTGGCAATATCGAATTGATCAACATTGATCATGAAAAAAGGCAAGCAAATGTAGTCATCTTGTGAAAAAATCAATCTCAACTGAATTTTTTTCCTTGATCACATATAATTTGAAATACATTTTAATGGAAAATAAAACATTGAAGGACGTAGATTAAAGATCACAGGTTTCCTGTCTATAAAGTTCTATCCTTGTTCATAAAACTAATGTATTTTGAACCCTAGAAAAACAAGAAGCTTTGAAAGGATC
>JAOXNG010000003.1:31980367-31990473 GCA_028566535.1 Scolopax minor
GTGGAAGTCCCAGACTGGACTCAGCAACAGATGGGAACTGGATTCCATCTCTGGAGTCAGGAACACACAGAACAGGATCAAAGGCAGATCCAAGTAACACATTAGCCAAGTAATCATATTATACATTTGAAGGCAAATCCACACCAAAATAGCACACTTGATCCACCACATGCAAACACAAGGAACAAATTAACCATTCAACAGATTTGGCAAGTTAAGCGGCACAGGGTCCTCTTTGGGCATTGGCCATTGAAGAAAGAGAGTTGACCCTTTGATCCCTCAGCTTTTATACTGAACACGGGGCAGATGGGATGGAATACCCTGTTGGTCAGGTTTGGGTCACCTGTCCTGTCCACTCCTCCCCACAGGTGGGACCCCTCCACACTTTTTCCATTTCCGACTCTCCAACAGGGCAAATAACAAAATTAGATTACTTTGTTTGTTATAGCAATAAGTATAAGCAAGGGCCTCTGTGCATACCATTCCTTGGCATGAAGTATAAACAATGGTCTTATCACTCTGAGAATGATCAGTTATCTCCACAATATACTGTTAATTTCAGAGAGTTAGAAGAGGCCTAGATAAGATGTAAAATTAAAGAACAGAAAATTGGTTCTTTTTAACTTCAAACCAGGACAGGAATGCAGTTCTACAGTGCTTTCACGGAGCAGTACTTCTAATAGAAATCCTGAATAATTAAGGTTCAAAAAGAAGGGAGCAAGAACAGACCCATCCAGGATGGCCAGATACCTAAGGGCTACCCTACGTTGCAGCAAGGGGCATGTGATCATCTGCATACTTGTTAATAATGTCTAGACTGTTTGCAGTTGAAGTTATGCATTTTACTGATCAAAAAAGTATTAATATATGTCAGAGTGGGAGGCGGACCCGGAGTAACGATATAACCTCAATATGAGTATGATCGTTCTCCCTTTATTCAAGTTTTCACAGAGCTTATATAGACAGACAAGCAGAGCACACGCTAGAGACAGCTATATGATTGGCTTACAATTTCTGTTCACACAAATAGAGCGCTCACACAATTGGTGTAAAGTTCTTGTCCAAGCGCAGCGGAGTTTTCCCATCTCCCGAGCATAGTTCCGCTTATCTTGCTTACTCCTTACTCCCTTCCTCATATCTTACCCGTCAAGGACAGTTCACAATCATCTCCGGGCCTTTATCCAAGTCAAAGACTGGGTTGCTCACTGCAAGCAAATTGTGCCCCTTTTCACTCAGCCATTCCTCCACAACAGGGCTCTTCCCAGACAATCATAAAGTTAAAACCATCCCCTTGGCTTTATCCACGGCCATGGAAAAGCCATATAAGAAAGGTCAAAAGGTTTCCAGGGCATAGTTTGGTTTGTAGTTTTGATACATGTGCTTAATTTTAATTAACTATTTTTTTTCTTATTTAATATCTGCTAAAGTTAGTGTAAATATTTGCATTTAAATTTGGCATTTGTTACAAGAGTCTGGGGCTTGAGTCTATCTGTGATGTTCATGTCCAACTCAGGGTCATCTACCGTTGTCCTGAGCTCTGATAGTTTCTTCTTTTCTTACACTCTGCCTTCTTGCTCTGCTCAAAACCTAATAGCAGAGATGGACATCATCTCCCAACACCCACTGATTTCACAGAAAGCCTCACCGAGATCAGAAGGAAGCTACCATACTGTCCCAACAAGGTGAAAATTACATTACAGTGCTTAGCCTCAATTTAGCCAATATTTAAGCCTGGCCCCTTGAACAGCATGTTAATCCACTGGTTAATGTCGTTACTGGTATAATTTTATTCCTTAGTCAAGGCTTGTTTCTGTTATTTGCTGACTTGATTTCAGTGTTCTTTTAAATCCACTGTGCTAAAAGAATATTATAAACACGCACCTTAAACTGATGTTGTAATTAAGTTCTAGAACAACAGCCAGCTAAATCATTCATGCAGGTCACAGATTCTTCAGTTTCACAGTAATTTTTTAGGATAACTATTTCCTTCTGAAGCAATGGCTAAGGAAAGTATTAGAGCCATGAACAGCTTTAGACATGGTTTGCACTACATGTATAACTTTTGTATAAAAGTTGCTTACGTGCTTAAAAATTACTTTCCAACTCATAATAAGCTGTCCTAGGTGACCATGACCTAAATTATTCAGTGCAAAAATTAACTAATAAGGGACGTCTTTGATGACGTTTTCAGAAAACCAGCGTTTGTTACCAGTGAGCCCTCCCAAGCTCTGCATGCTTCAGATAAAAGCACAGAATGGCTGCAACCTTCTGGGAATGAACAAGGAAGGAGCTGCTTTGTCACCCTCAAAATGTCTCTATTGCTGACAGGTTCTGAAATCTAAAGAGAAGGACATATTTGGGGGGGAGCGCTTTGTGTTATCTAGGTATTATTTAAATATTTGCATATGAAACTAAAGCCTGTCAGTGAACAACAAATTAGCAATTCTGGTCGTGGCTGTAATTAGAAGAGCATTTGATCCCAGTTAAAATTATTATTCATCTGCTTCGCACAAGCTTCTCTTTATAGTGACATACTCTTGGGTTTCAAGTTAAATGTGTAGAATAACAGGGACCTACCACTTGGATGTTTTATTTGGAAGTCTGAGTCTTTTGAAATTAATTCCAAGTTAGTAGAACCTGCTAAAATTTTACAAAGTTGTAGGGTGTAGATGTCTTCTTTCCCTCTTGAATTTGTTGTGTTTCTTCTTGATGGTTGAGTGCTGTGAAGGTGCTGCGAATACTCAGAGGAGAGAGGGCTTCTTTGAAGGACAGGTTCCGAATCTGACCAGGGACTGGGTCATCTGGTGCAGGTACTGCTCCCCGAGGGAGCCTGCCAGGATGGGGTAACCTGGGTAAGGAGCTCCTGAGAAGTAAAGATTTTGGAGGGATCTCTGGGGAGTTCATGAATTTTAGAGAAGACCTTCCAAAAAAAATCATTTTTTAAAAAAAAAAAATCATTTTACTTTATAAGAATGGAAACTTAACTTGCCAGAAAAGTGAAGTTCAAATTGTATTGGACCTAAGGTACTGCCCATGGTGGGAGCCCAAGGCAGGAGCCTACTATTATGACACTTCCCAGCTGTGGCATTAAATTCCCTTGGTTCTTAGTGCATCGGGAGTGTTGCATGGGCAGCTTTCCCCAGTCAGCATCTCTGGTGGTGCTGCTGCAGGAGGTGGGCACAGTAGGAAGAGGCAGAAGGAGCCATAACTATAACAATGACAGACACACTGAGTGATGTCCTACTTACAGTTGTGATGCATATCTCATGCCAGAACTAAGAAAAGGTTGTCGCACCCTGCTTACATTTAAATATATGGAAATATATATTTGCCATACATTTACGCTACGAGGACCAAAGCCAAATACTGTATTAATTTCCTTGGCTCTTCAAATCCTGCTTTTTGTCAGAACGTGTTATTAAATGATGTACATATTCACGTGTTATCTAGCTTTTAGTAGCTGCAACAGGAGCTTTAACGATATTGGCAGCATGAAGCTAAGACTAAAACTAATACCATATGACATGAATATGTATAAAGTTGTTAAATTCAGTTCTGGTACGGATTTTTTTTGTGCTTTGTTGAAGACTGTGGTGTTGTGGAATAAAGATTTTCTTACAGCAGCTATTCAATTTATATTTAGTTGACTTTCTTTAAAATTATCTGCATTTTCATATGATCCCCCCCCCCAAAAAAAAGCAATACGCACATTTTCTGCATGCTTCTAATAACACAATACACAGTGTCTATGTAAAGTGAACAAATACAAAAATGAGACAGACAGGAGCATCTATTCTTAGAAATGAGCTGCTTCCAATTTGCTTATTAATTTTGTTTCTTTTTTAGCAGGTCTGGTACTTCAAGCCAGTTTGCTTAAAAATTGGCAGAGGGTAGAAGTAAGCGACAGTATGAGAATAATTCTTTCCTACTTACATGTTAAATAGCTGCTAATGAAATATAATATGAAAAGTTAAATAATAAGAAATTTATTGCAATCAGACTGCAACAGAAATAGAGAGTGGATTTCTATTCAAAAATTATAAAACTTGAAGTAATTTTGTCACCAAAGATGAATGAAAAAATGACTGTGCTATTGGCGGGAAAAAATTCCCAGTGGGATTGCCCACACACGGTTACACACCTGAAGCATCCAACCGCCTGCACTTAGCAGCACTTAGCAGCACACCCACACACGTGCTTAGGCAACCTGGCCAGGCAAATACAGCTTCCCCACCCACTATATTCAGCACCTTTGCATGAATTTAATCCTAAAAGATCTTTCTGACTCTTGAAGTCTTTTAAATAAAAATAAGTCCCTTTGTTTTCTTTATTCAGGAAAGCTTTAGTTGGAACTCAGGCCATCAGCAATGGTGAAAATTTGGATGGAATAATAATAGATACCTCTTTTGAATTCATGAAACCTTCCCTTCGTGAATCTTGTTCCAACTTCCTGAAAGTCACAGGCTGTAGCTGTTTACTGATAGAAGAGACTGTTGCCCTTAGGAAGTTTTTGTTTCCATGATCTGTTGCAGTGAGCTTTAAGCTTCTTGCTTCTGCTCTTATGCTGGAAGCACGATGGTTAGAAAGCGTGACAGTGAGCTGATGGTATCCTTAAAGCATTCCTGCTCCTGGCCAGCCCTCAGAGCTTCACCTTCCTGAGCAGCACCTGAGCAGAGCAAAAATTAGGGGCAGATTTTGAAAGAAAGCAATAGATCATTCCTGTATAGGAAAAAAGTTCCTTTCTGTATTCCTGTATGAGGTACCACTGCTGGAGGGAAAAAGTGACCATCAGCAAATTTTTAATGTTTAATAATCTCTTTATTTAAATAGAATATGTACAATAAAGCTTCAGCTTCACCTCCAATGAAGCCAAGCTACTTTTCTACCAGGAACTTCCCTATACTCCCTTACAAGCGCTTTCTGTTCCATAAGGCACATGCACATTCCCTCTCCCACTGCCCTCCTCTGACTTTCTCCCAGCATAAACACAGAGCATCTTGTATTTTATTTTGATTGGTGAACAAAAATATGAATATTGTATCAACTGCCTGCAAAATGAGTAAGTAATAAAAGAATCTGAGTATGCACACTGAGAACTTATTTGCATTTTCCAGGGACTGTTCTAAAGACGCTGCAGTTGCTTCATAAGCATCTGTAGTAGCAAGAGGTGGGGAAAGGCAGAAGGAAGGGACAGAGGTGAGGACTCGAAATGGGCTTCAGTTACGATCCACAGGGAAGCAGTGAGATCGTACTCTAGCCTGAAGACAAAAATCAGTGAAATTAAAAAAAGTAGTTATCCTACCTTGAATTTTTTTCAATATCATCTATTAACATCTTCCTGTTTGCTGTGGATAATATCCCTTACTGAGATTTTAATCGAAAGGGATTTTACTAAAACTGAGCTTTCTGAAGTGTTTATTTTTGTTGTGTATTCTGCTTTATTAACTAGACAAATAGAAAACAGAGGAAGCATGTCACCATGCAGGGTCAAATATATATTATGTTCTAAAAAGGTTAGAACCTTTTGTTTCTGATTGTCAGTTATTTGGAAACTATATGTAGTACTTCTAGAAATAAAGGGGATGATTACATTTTATAGGCAATATACTAAAACTTATAATGCTCAAAGAAACGGCTGTTTCTCTGTTCTACAGCGCTTCTAAACCCTTGTCTAATGCTGAGTGAATCTGCTGGGAGATGCCACTAGTGTTAAAAAAGGAATAAATGAAAAAGTAGTGGTTATTATTTGAAAAAAATTATTTTCTAATTGTGCTTTGAAGGGGGGGGTAAGAAGAAAGAAAACTGCTGTTAAAATAATTTATAATTGGAACTAAGTATAGAGTAGAAATAAAACATCTTTTAAAATAAAGACTTCCTAATCCATAAGCAGAAATGAAGTGACAGCAATAACATTTTTATTAGTCTGTTTTGAAAAGGCTGTATTATTCACAAGTGGCGCTGATTCAAGTGAGTGGAGTCAGGCTTCCTCGTGGAGCTGCCGGGTGTGGGATGGCACAGGGCTGGGAGGGCAGGGAACTCCAGCTGAGTTCCCAGCTCTGCCATTCCTCTACTCCATAAACCTGGAACAAGGCACTGCATCTCCTCACCCATTTGTCCTTCATGCTCTTTTTCTTGTTTGGGTGGATGGGTTGAACTGTTGAAGTTTGAAAGTAGAGACTTTTTTGATACATACATATAAAATGTGTAGCTTCAAATTCAGTGTTTAGTATGGTAGAAAATAGATGCTGCCTTTTCTACACTTTTTTTTATTATTTTATTATTGTTATTTTCTGTTGCCTGAAACATTCATATGATTTTGCTGCTTTCTGAGAAGAAAGAGTTTGTGTCTCCATTATGAATTTGCCATTAGAAGTGCACATATTTAATACTTATGGCTTGCCATATGTATGCCACATGATGTAATCCTTATTCAATTTTTAATAAAGCCATAATTCCCATCAAGTTTGAGGGTTGTCAGTGCAAAACAGATGTCAAAGTTTACCCCATTAGATTATAAATTATAAAATAGCTGCCCTGGCGCCCTGTGTTCTTTCAACAATGAATTTTAATGGCATCTCTGGAAATGCAAGAATACTCTTTGATGATTTGGTAAATTAATGAATTTTTCTATTAGTCTTTGACAAGAACTCTGATCCCATAAATACCTCTAGATTTACATGTGGTATATTCATAATGTGTAAGCAGCCTTCATAACTTGTGTGCTGCATGTCTACTTTTTTTTAGGTTTTATTTAATTTTGTTTTACATTTCCAACATACTACTCTGGGTTTTGTTCAAACTAAACAGCTAGATATAAAGCATGGCAGTAAACACTAATAAGTCTCTATTTCTATTTTTTCTAGAGATTTGGCATTCAGAAACTCACTGGTTACTCTTAAAATAACAGAAGGGAGAAAGAAGCCAATAAAAGACACAAGCAGCAGTTTCATCTATAGCTTGTGTGTCAGAGGGAGCACTGGTAAGAAATGAGTGACAGCTTCATTTTCTGTCTTCTGGATCTTCCCTTTTCAGTTGCCTGTAAAAATTTGCTAGAAATTAAATTCTCATAATGGATGAAGAACCTGACATTTTTTGTGTAATTGCAGATTGTGTTAAAGGTGTGATAAGATTATAAGAGTGGCATATTCAGAAAGATACTAGGATTCCGTCTTTCCCCCAGTAGTCACTGTCTCCATCTATTTATCCCTATTTTCTAGGCAGTGCTGCAGCTTCTTAAAGCTCACTCCCAGGGAGGTTGAAAATAAATGAAGAAGACCTTCTTGAGGCTGAAGAAAATAATTTATTAGTCCTTAGGTTTGAAGGGTATAAATAGGAAGGCCTTCATAGGGCTAAAGAAAATAAACCTAAAACCTATTTCAGGAGCAAAGATTTATCATTTGGAGGTGTGTGATGGCTATACTCATTCCAAAGTTTCATAAAAGAGATTCTTTTCTTTCTTCTCTTTTTTGAACCACTAGGTTCAAAAATACTGACCCCATTCTGAGTTTCAAAGTACCTACTTTTTCATTACTCTGTCTTGCTCTTGGAATAAATTACTGTCCCTTCTTTCTGTGAAATTAAGCTGCGATGCCATTTCCTTTGCAGGATATTTTGTATAGAAAAAGTAAATTATGCTATTCCATCTCTAAGGCCGCATGGCAGGCAGATGTTCTGATTTATCATTCACTCTATCATGCAATAGGAACGTTCTGGTGCATATGGTTCAGATCTTCCTGTGTCACCAGAAAAATAGAGAGTTTATTTAATTTTGTAGCGGTCATAAATGCATCCTTGTCAGTCCAATGTATATGATTTGTCTTGGAGCAGAATGTGCTGAAAACAGTCCAATGTAGCAGACAGTTCTTGTGCTCCTGAGCTGGGCATGTTGGCAGCAGAGAAAGCAGAGATCTGATGGGATGCATAGAACTTCATCCTTCATCTCTAACCTGTCCTGTTATTCTTCTTTAAAACACAGCATGAATTCAGGGGGCTGGAGGGATTATGCAGACAACAGAGGTTTTTGTGTTATCTCTGTCCCATAGCTTGTACATTCCCTGATACTGCTGGAGTAGTAGCAATAAATGTGCTGCATCTGGCAAAAAGGTTTATTGGCTGATCTAGGATATTTTGATCCCCTTTCCATGCTTTGATAGGAGAGAATTTTCTCAAGAATTTTGGGTTTTTTTAAAGAAAAATTAATTTCTAGAGTATTTAGTTTGTAGACAAAGGCATTTCAGCCTTGGGAAGCTGCCTTCCCTTCAGTTTGATGTATAGAAGAGCTCCAGCTCTAAAAGGTTGTCCTAACTGCACTAGTATTTCTAACATTCTAAAGACGCAAAAGCAAGTTATAACATACAAGCCCTGAATCAAACAGTTCTTTATTTGACCTTCCAGAGTGTGAGTTGTGTTAAATCAGCTCTGCGAGACACGGCAGCCCCAAGAACATGCTGAAGGGGAGGTAGAACTCTGTTTTGCAATTTTGCCTCTGGCTGACAGCTATAAAAAGTGTTAACTAATTAAGTATTCTAAATGGGTAAATAAAAAAGAAAAAACCTTGAAAGCTACAGAAAGCTGCCCATCAAGCACAGAGTGAATTACAGCTTTCTACCTGCAAAATTCAGTTTCTTTTCATAGTTTGGCATTGGTTCTCTGGTCAGCATATAAACCAGCCTGACCATTAAGTCCCTCATGGTCATGTAGTTTTATTTCTGATCTTAAATTTTCCGTCTCCCACATCAATGTATGCTGCCAGTAGCTGGAAGGTACTGAATTTAAGATGCTATATTTACAGATCATGACTTCTTAAACAACTAAAACTGGGTTTTTAGAGAGGGAAGCCATATCCATGGAACAAGTCCCAGCTGGTTTCTCCATAGACTAACTCTGAAATCCAAATGGTGGCTCTTCAACAACCAGGGAGCATCTTGCATCAAGGCATGACCTCCAGAACCTGGTTTGCTCTCTCACTGAGCTTCAGAGACCAGAGCCAAAGCTCCTGTTGGGTTTGTTATTGGGTTACTCCACCTGTCTGCTCCTCTTTGAGTAGCCTGTAGAGACTCAGTGAGCCTCATGCCTTCAGAGCTGAGTATCTTCACTACTGCTTCACTAAGGACTGGCCCCTTATCTCTTTCCACCAGGGAAGGTTATCACCCCAGCTACCGATCACTGCCCTACTGCAGGAGGTGACCATCTCTGCCAGGCAGTGGATCATGTGTACCCCTTAGGGGTTGAGAGATGATGGACTCTCAGCAGATATTCCCTAAACTGTCCTGTCAAAGTGAGGTTGCTGCCTCAAACATATGATTTAAGCTTCTTCAGTAAACAAAGCAGCTGAGCTGGCTGTTTATAGAGAGCAGCCCTCCCACAGATGGCTGGGACAGGTACTAGAGGCTGGGCTGGGCTTGGGTCTCACCTCTGGAGCAAGCAGAGCTATGAAACAGCCCGGAAGACCCCAAGCAGAAAAGACCTTTCTCTGTCCCCTCCTCAGCATCTAATGTGAAGTGCCAGAAGTATTCCAGGTGAGTGAGCCAATTGCAGTAAGTTATGCTACAGCTTTGGGGTTTGTGGACCTTGTTGTTTGCTGTTTGGGGTGGTGTGAGAAAGAGAAAATGTCTTTGTGACCAGAGAGTGTTTAGCTCACACAAGTGACAGAGAGCTGCAAAGGCACCATGAGATTCTTGGTACTGAAAGGATCAGAGGCAGTAGAAAAAGCCAGAAAAGTCTATTTTCCTTCACAGTAGCATCCAGAGAAATGGTGTTGCTGTAGCGTTGAATAATTAAGCAAAGCTGTCTCCTCTCAGACATGTCACTTTTTTGCCTGAAGGAGTTTTCTATTATTTTTCAGGTAATATCAATTAGACTCAGCATGAGTGATGAACTGTTATGTAACAGAGATGTCTATATTTACTACTCCAATGATACATCAGAATTCGTTTTTTTCAGTCACTTAATATAAATTTACCTTTGTGGTAATTCAGGAATATGGCAGCCCAGACAATTATTTGGTTTTGTGAGTTATCAGCAAGAGAAAATATGTTTCTGGTCAAAGAAATGATGTGGCATAATAGTGGGATTTTACTGTATTCAACATATATAGAAATGTAATG
>JAOXNG010000003.1:32037733-32049762 GCA_028566535.1 Scolopax minor
AGCTCACGTGCCAGAAAGAGAACAAAGTCATTTCTTTTTTGTAGTTGCAGAACTCTAATGGTTGTTAATAGAATAACAGCATAAAAATGGAATAAGCAGCATAACAGCCAGGGTTGTGAAAGCCAAATATAGTTTCAATTTTAGTAAGGATTGAAGTTGTTAACCCAAGTGCTTGTGCTCTCCACTGTTGAGCAGAAAACAGGGTAAAATGTTGGGGTGCTTGGAAGGCAAAGGGCACTGGGCTGGAGCTGGGAGGTTCCCCTGGCAACCTGAAGCCCTGGGGCTTGAGCAGGGGCACTCAAGTGTTAATTAAAGGAATTTTACACAAATATTCCTATAATAGGAGGGAAATGGATTCATGACTCAAGAGGTTCCTTCTCTCTGGGATTGTTTGTTGCTTGGGGACCTGAGCTAGAGTCAACATCGTGCCCTTTGTTCCTGCCCTGCTGCAGGCTTTAAGAAATCACATTACTCCAGCCCAGACCGTCAGCAATGAACTGTACTATAATGGTCATACCATGAAATTAGAAGAGATTTGAACAGCATTTTTTCCAGTGGAGACAGGTTTTGGATTTAGCTGAGGTGATCATCTGGGTGAAAGGGAGCTCCTTTAAAGTAGGTTAATATCTGTTAGATCTCTTACTTCTCATGGTTTTTTTCTGTCCAGTTCATATTACCTCCAGTTCTGGAGCATATCCACCTCTTTTGAACATATAAACCCCCTATATACTGTACTTTTGCAGAAAGAGCACAGGAACTAAGAATGAGGATGTGGTCTTTCTAACAATTTCTTAATTTGTATTTTGCAGTAAATACATGTCCTAGAAATTGACTCAGTTTTAAAGCAGGTTCTTTTATATTCCACATAGGTACAGCCAACATAAAATCTAATTGTGCTAATACCGCACCTATTATGATACAATAAATCCCTTACACTATCTATTGCATTCAAAATGGTATGTTAGCCTCAGCTGAACTCAAGTTTTAGCGAAATCATTAACCATTAAAGAAAGGAAAAAGGAAATGAAAGGCATGGATTGTCCCTCCCACCTGCCAGATTCTGGTCAATCCACTGCTCTGTACCATGGCACCCCTTTAGGAAACCATACAAGCTTTATGAACTCATATGAATATGTTGCACAAGTACAAAATATTGACATGAAAGTACTACTTATCAGCAGTGTTGTATCTAAGAGGGACTGTGAACTCATGATTTATGTGTGTGTTATGTTTTATAGCTTGCCATGTCACATGGAAACTTTGCTGTCGGTGATGAGCAGACTGAGACTGCAATATATGAGAAAGCTGTATCTGAACATCTTTTGTACGTTAAGTGGAAGGCCAACTCTCTTTTTATTATAGAGTAGCAAAGACAGATTTGCAGTGTATTGCAGCTGAATCTGATACACAGGGCAAGACCCATCCTGTCAGTAGGATGCAGGATATGGAATTCCCCCTTGTCCTCCAAAGAATAGCAGGCTATGTTCATGTCTCTTGGAAAGTCCCACTGAGACACTGCAGGATCCAGGAACCTGGCATGAAGCTCCTTTGCTGCATTGCTATTGCTGAGCTGTAGCATAAAATTTGACACAGGATAATCTTTCTATAATCACCTTAGCTGCAGGAGACATTGGGGAAGGTTACATTGACATGCTAAATTAATATGGAGTCACAAGACAAATGGCATGGGCACCAACTCTTTGCCATGATTATTTTAAAATAATTGAACTAGAAACATTCCACTCCCTGTCTTTTATCTGCTTATACAGCAAATGTATTAGGGAGACAAAGGAATTCCTCCGTTTGTACAGTAAAACAGACTCTCGTGGGTGCTCAGTGGTGATGGCTGCCCAGCTGGGCTGCACAGAGATGGATAAACTCCCTTCTCAGAGCAAATAGCTAATTTGCTGCAATTGTGCTGGGAATCACACAAGTAAAAAGCTGCTGCTCTCAGCTTTATATTGTGTCACATAAAGTCTTTTGTTCCAGAAATGTTACATAAAAAGGCCAGAGCATAAATTTATAACTGCCCATAAGTCACTTTGCCCAGGGAATAACCATACCCAAGAAACTTTATGTTCAATCAATGAAATGAAAACTACTTACCATGGCAACCTTGGCATCAGTGATAGCTCTCAGGTAGGGAATGTTACTTCAAAGGAAGAAACATGCTTTAAAATATTTTTTTTTATGTACCCATATGTTGGCTTCAGTCCTATAAACTGGTTTGTAGAAACCTTTGAAGCCCTGGTCTTTCGGCCTCCATCTTCTGTGTCCAGACAGCGGAGCTGTGGGGACAATGTTTCGGTCTCTCTTTAGCAGCTGGTGCATTTTGGGGAGAGTCAATGTGTGGTGTCTGCCTCAGGCCAGCAGAGAACTGGCACCGTGCTGCAGCTGAGGCACACAGGCCTGGGGACACACACTGCCTTTGGAAGTGAGGGTCTCTGCTTGTACAAATTCAGAATGTACCGATATGGATTCACACTGGCATCCAGGACATCACTGTAGACTTTCTTCTCCCTCTGAAAGTACTGAATTATTTTATAGTATAATATATCCAGATACAATAATGAATAAATATATCTTCCAGACTTTTGCCCTTATTTCTGGTTACCAAGATTTAAGCATTCTGTTCATGCTGTTTCAAGGATGATATTAACATGCAGCTTTTTCACTACAGAGATGTCTGTGAGCAGGTTTAGATGTGCACATTTATAAGGAGTCTCAACTCAAAACTGCGGTTTTCAGGTGTTATTATTTAATTTTGTTTGGGATTATTTTTTTCCCCTGAGGTGAACTGAAAATATTTTGTGTTTGATTTTCTCCCACTCTTTTTGTTGAAGATATGTGTTGGGGAATAGAAGGGGGCATGAATCTAAGACTGGTCCCTTGTGATATAAAAAATCATTCCTCCCTCCAGTAATCTTCCAGGCAGCTGCTGTCTAAAATTCTCAGGTAAGGAGAGCTGCCCGCTGTGCTGGTTGTGCTCGGTGCACAGTGGCTGTTGCTGGGAAGCCACCCCAGACACGCTGGGAAATGGGGAGAGCAAGGGAGAATCGCTGCTCTGCTGTCTGCTCCCTGGCTGGCTGTGAGGGTTCAGTGGTGGCCCAATGACATTGGCATCAATGTCCTACACACAGATGGCATTGGCAAAAGCAATGGTGTAGAATTCTTGGCTTTACAGACAAAGGACAGGGGCTGGTGAGGTCTCCCTAGCAGAGGGCAAAGTCACTGGGACTTCTGGCATCTGATTCCTCTTCCTCGCCCTCTCAACCTCTCTGCCTCTCTGAAAGGCCATTTCATCCCCCACACTCCTTCATGGGGCTGGTAGGACTTGCTTCTTTTGTAAAGCCCTTTGGGATCTTCTTTTGAAGGAACTGGTTATTATTCCATGAACTTACCAAGGGTCAGTTACATTTTTTATTGGTCGTATATGTCAGGTCCTGTATTCTTCAGTAAGCACTTAGAGACAAATCGGACATAACGTGCTTCCCTCAGATTGCTTAACAGAGCATCACAGTGAGCTGGGCCTTCTGCAGGGCCAGTGATGTGTGCCAGTCTGCAAGTGTGGGACGTCACCTCCAGCCTCCAGAGCTGTTGTGTTCCTGGTATGGAAACAAATAAGGGTTGGGGATGGCCACAGCAGCTAATGATATTGCTGGGGTCTTCTATTTTCTCTGCTTGGCTGGAATGAGCAAGTCTGTGTAAGAGCAGTCTGGGCTGAAGCACAGACCTGTCCCAGGGGACAGTGAGGTTCCCACTTTCCTTATGAATGAGAAAGAAATCTAGAGGGGCAGTGTTGATGGCTTTTAATACAGGAGGGAATTAAGGCTCTGTGATGTCTTGTTGTGGAACCTTGGAGAGACGTTGTCATATGAAGTAGCAGCTTTCTTATTTCATTATTTTTCCCTGTAACATGCATTCTTCTTCTTTACTTTTAGTTGTTGCAAATCTTTATTAATATTTATAAGCTGCTTTCTTGTTTTCTGATAGAGAGACCAAATTCCAGAACAAGAGTCACCAATAACCGTTTTCCAGTTGTGCCTCCCGTAATTAGTGTTACTGTGCTATTCCCTAGACCTACCCGATACCATAGCAACATTATTTAATTGTGGAGTCAACTAGGCCACTCTTGAAGATAACTATTATGTGGTGTAGTATGGCTTGACTGCTGTGTTGATTCTGGTCTCAGTGCTATCAAGGGTAATTTCATGTTTTATTCTAAAACTGTAATAATTATAATTTCAAATTATTAAGCAAAAAGTATTGGAAAAGAAAATTAAGAATAATTAAGTTCTCATCAATGTCAGGGCTAAAAAATAGGCTTTCAAATAGTAAATAACATAAGTAGGTTGTAATTCATGGTGCCTTAAGAGATGTCACAGGGGGACACAATTCTAAAGAAACATACAAACAACAGCCTTTGAGACTCCATACATTTAATGGAAAAGTCACAATAGTCTCAACGGGAGGAAGAAGATGATTGTGTGGCAGAATATTACTAAATTAAAATTAAGTGGGGTTAGAACATTACCTATGAATATTGGTGACATTGGCTGGAGGTAAGCAGTTTTGCATTAACTGCAATTTTTTTCAGTAGCAATCAGCTTGCACATAGTGAGTTTTCCGCCTCTTCTGGCAGGAGAGATGCCACAATGATTATTATAATGTAACTTATCTCTTCTGGGGCTATGAAGTTGTTGAAGTAATTATTTTATAGGTTACTTTTTCTTACTCCGAATGAGAATCAGCCATCCCAAATAGATATAAATGTGTGTACATGGAAACATTTCAGAAAAAACTCAGCCTAAGAAAGTTAGCAGAGGGAATTTCAACCCAAATGGTTTAAATCTGGCAAAGTTACCAAAAACGGAAAAGAGTGTCTTGTCATGGAAAATGTCAGGCCATTGCACTCACAGATACTGCTACCTAGTCTGTCTAAGGTGGATATTTTATGTAACCAAATAATAAGCTAGGCTTTATTTTCTTTTTACTCTCATTAATTGCTCTGCTGTTGCAAATGTGTAATGCAAGTTGACAGGAATGTTTTTTCATCCACCCTGTTTCAAGTCTTTTGAAATGTCATTGGCTCTGGGAAAAAAGGGGGGAAAGGAGAACACTCCTCACCTGAAATTTGTACTATATTTAAAGGGTTATTTTCCTTTCTTGCTGCCTGTCTCAGGACTGCCTTGTATTCAGACAATGCCAGCTCTTCTGCCTCTCCTGATCTGCTGCCCAGAACACGGTGTTATTTCAGACAGACTGGGTGTTCTCCTAATTAAAGTAGCTGTTTTATTTGAGCTCACATCCAGTTGGATCCCAGATAATATGGTCAGAGAAACTGGAGTTGCAGGAAAACACTGAATTTATCCCCACTTTTCAATTTTCATTGTTCCTCCTTTCCTTTCTGTAATATTTCAATCTGACCCTGATTTGACCCAGTATAATTCAGCAGGAACATATGCAGCACCTTGTTCTGCAGTTCCCCATATGGCACAGTGAGTGAAGCAAAGCTGGTGCCAATTACAGATCCAATTATAGCCAAGCAAGGTTGCTCCATTATTGCATTTGAAGCCATAATTAAATTTGCTAACTGTGAAGATGTGCCAAACCTGCCATTTCTTTGGAATACGGGACATCTGTTTAGTGCTAATACAAACATAGGATTTGAGTGGAAACATCAAAATTTCCATCAGATTCTGCTGTTTCATTTCTTCATTTAAAAAAAAAAATCTTCCAGTTAGTAGCTCCTTGGTTTTGGTTTTAAATTTCTTGAGGCATTTCTAAACTGATGGTTGCAAAAGTTCTGGGTCCTGTGTAAGCCAGATCCCTTCTGGAAGCACAGAGAGAAGCATTAAGGCAGTTCTGTTCCAGAGCTAATGTAGCCCAGAGCCTTCTCTCTGCACAGGTTGAGCTGATGCAGCTAAATGGCTGCTATTCAGCCACCGCTGCACTTGGGAGCCAACACGCCCTGCCTGTACCCTGTCCTTCTTAAATGTCATTCCTTTGCAGATTTTCTAATAAATGGTTATTATTTTTTTAAATAGCCATCATCTTTAAGTGTGACCACATTTTGCAGTCAAAGCAGCCTCGCACCATTCACTTTCCCCTGCTCCGTGGCATTGTGTGGCCTTGAATTTTCCCCATTTGCTCACCCGCTGCACAGAGCTGCCTCTTGCCTTTCCCTTAAGATGCAACCACCCCTAAAGGCACGGTTACAATTGCATGCATTTTGGGTGAATTTATATGTTCCTTGCTGTCTGTCACTGGTACCACCTCACACAAGCTCAGCATGGGACAGGGTTTGTGATGGCATATGAGCAGCAGTTATTGCTCTCACCATCCAGGCACAGCAATGAGAGCTGCCTTTTAGCATTTCAGCACTCAGGTCTTTTGTGGGGAAGATATAGCTGTGCTTTGGCACTCAGTCCTGACATCATTTTAAACAGGCTTGATATGGATATCTGTCTTCACATTTTTTCTTCTCCACATTTCTTCTTCTTCACATGCTTTGCAGTTGTTTAGAGCTGAGATTACTTACTCTTAAAATGAGAACATAATTTGCTAAATGGAATGTCAAATTATATGAGGGAGTTGGATGCACTTTCTTGGTATATTTTTCCCCCAATGAGTTAATATATTTATGAGTTAGTTAGTCCTTTTTATTAATATACAACCTGGTTAGGAAAAATGAAAATATAGCAAGTCTGTGTAGGAGGGAAAAAAGAGCAGCAAGGTTCAGGTAAAATGCCGCTAGAGATTCAACTGGAGACAGGATGATGGATTCAGCTGTTCATTCCCAAAATATATAATGGCTGTAAGAATAGGCACTGAAAATATTAAAAATTAAAACATGGATTTCTATTATTACCTTTAAATAGCTGTTGAAAAATTTGTGAGGCTTAGGGTTGAGAGTGCATATGTTATGATCTGGCCTCTAAGAATACCATTTGCTGCTGACAGGTATCAAAATGCAATGTAATTATGCTTCTAATTGGACATGTATGTTTCATCATCATCTAATGCTTCCAAATGATATTTCCTCTTAGAGATTTAGAGAAAGGGAGACAGAGCTACAATCTGAGACCCAAGAGACTGCAATACAGATATATTTATAAGTACTTCAAAGCATGCATTTGGCTGGTAGCCTCAGAAATGACAAAACAGTGCCTGGTGGCTTGGAGCACCTGCCTGGAAAGCAAGATTTCATCATTCCCTTCTCAACTTTTCCCTGAATGAGAGGGTCTATTACAAACCAGGTAATGCCTTGGCTCTTTTTACTGGCCTGTGAGAAATTCTACTTCCCCACCAGAGTCTGAGTAGTTAAATAGCAGTTGCTAAAATCACTGCATACTCTTTACAAGTCTTTCACAATTAGAAAAAATTGAAAGACTACAATGAACAAGCAAATGATGTGTCGCTGGCGAATTACTGAATGCTATTATGAGGTCTAAGGTTTGGGCATGAGTTCGTTGAGTTTAGAGTGGGACTTTTGCCTTTCCCTATTTCAAGAGGCAGCGTTACAAACACTCGCCTCCGTCAGCTGATTTCATCCAAGCCAAAAGTTTTCTTTTTGCCTCTGCAAAAAGCTCCACAAAGCTTTAGAGCAGTCCAAATTGTTTGAATGACAACTTGATTTTAATTGTACTAGACCTTACATAGATTGCTTTGAAATCTGGTCATATGATCTAATTCTTCTTTTTGTGTTTGAACATATGCATAGAAAGCGACTTTGGAGCTGGATACATAATTCAGTTAAATTATTGGTGGGATGATAAACTAAGGTCAAAGCTTTGCTCTGTTCCTTACACATATTCTGGTTGGGGTTTTTTTTCACTTGTCAAAGCATTAGAAGAACATTGCTAAGGAAAAAGACTTCTCCAAATAGAGTTGGATGTGAACTTTTGTACAAGGACATCTTCTGTACTAGTGCAGTGCAGCCAATGCTCTGAGATCTTAAGAGGGCATCTTCAGGTAAGGAACAAATCTCTGCCAGATGACCTGCTGTTCCTTGAAGGATGCAAGACAGCTCTTGATGTTGAGATGACATTTAGTTTAAAATAGTATAACTATTCCTGATCACCTACACTGGAAAGGAGTGGTTTTTTTCTTCATTAGAGATTACATGAAAACTTGAACAGAATTCCCAACCAAAGACCATAAAGGGTTGTTTAGCCAGTGTTTTGCAATTTGCTTTCCACCTTTTATTCTTATCTCCATCTTCATATTATTAATTCTGGGTAAGAAGGCAAACTCTCAAAATCACTGAATTTTTGGTACTTTCTAAAACAATTTGTGCTCCAGATTCTTTCACGATCCCAAATAACTATATAGGCTCTCATTTCTTAGAATACCTGAGGGCATTTTCCAATTCATCGTTAGGCCTCTGCAAGAATACTTGTAATGAATACAAATCTGCTTTTCTCGTACTGTCTGGCTCCTGCCTTTAGATATTCTATACCTACTATTCAGTATCTCTCTGAAAGACTTTATTGTTCTTTCATGTAGACCACTAAGACTGCAGTCAAACACGGTAAAATATCTATGGACAATTCATTTACAGAATATCAAAGGAATAAAAGTAATGGTACAGTAGTGCTATTTATATTACAATCCCTTGCAACTCAATAAGTTCTTCTTATGGCTTGGCCTGCTGTGAAAGTAGGAACTGATGTCACCATGTGTTACTTTTAGGGAGCTCCTTTGGCTCCCATGTTATTCAAATGATAGGCTCGTGGTCCCAGGTGTCACTCATGGAGACATGAAGCAATGTTTTCAAGTTCATAGCGCATTAGACAACAGCAGGCAGGGCACTGAGGTCACTGGAGCTTGGATGGAAAGGGCTGCAAGGGATTTTCATTTTTTAAATGACCCTGCAGAGAAGACAGCACAGATGGCCATTAATGTCTTGTCCATAAGTTTGGGCTTTTCTGCTCTCGAGATGTGTGATTTGAATATTTGTTTTATGGAACCTCACAAAGTCTGTGCCAATGCCAGGACATAGTGCACAGTCAGTGCTTCTGGTCTCTCTTTTATAGCAAAGATTAGTTTCTGAGGCTTGCTTTTTTTTTTTTTACCTCTTACAACTTACATTTTATTGTGGGATGGTCCAGGGTTTGTAAATCCAGGGGTACATTGCTGAATGGAGTTCAGCTTCCAGGAGTATTTCTAACTTCTGTGTCTTTTATGCTATTTCCTGCAGTTGTGGGGAAGTGGCTCAGTGACCTAAAAGATCCTTTCCTGTCACTAAGACAAATGCTTCTGTACTGAATCTATAATGTTCCAATTTCATATAATGAATTACTTCTACTGACTTGGCATAAACCAATATAAAAATATGCAAGAGGACAAAAGTATAAAATTATATACCAAGTAACAGTTTTTCTGTACCCAATTTCTTTTATTTCCAGGACTTTTTGGGGTTTTGCTTGTGTTTTTGTTGCAACAAATATTAATATATGTTTAGAAATAATTTACAAAATAGAATTTCTAAGATTTTATGGGCTCTGTGAAGTAAATAAAGGAGGTTTGAAACATGCATAACTTTGAATGGTGACATACAACCCAAGCAAGATTAGGTGTGTGGTTCCTACCTGGAGAGATGACATATTTCAAATCTGATATTTTGCCTCTCAGATCATTCATTCCAATGTATCCATTCCTCTGCTGTCGACCAAGTGAAAGCAGGAAAAGATTATGCACCCTCTTTGTTGACTTGGTATTAACTTGTGAAAGGTTTTTTGGGGAAACCCATTGCTCTTGTAATTGGGCCTTAAGCTCGTGGCTGCTCTTATTCTGCTGCATTGCTCCTCATCTGGGTGACACAGGGGAGTGCCCAGAGCAGCCCTCGTATTTCAGCTGTTCTGCAGCTTCAGAAAAAAAAAGGTCAGTCCAGGCAGTGAAATACCTCATTGCAGAGAATTTATTATGTGGAAAGAAATGTTGCCAGTTTTTACTGGGCTCTATTGCTGATGGCAATATAGAAGTAATTTTTAACGCATACTCGGGGGACACATGTCCCCCGATACAAAATCAATGTACATCTTGCTTCACAGAGGAGTTTTGGCAAGTTTACTAGGGCAGTCGGTGAGGCTGGGTTTTCAGGTGTCTGCCCATTAAGCATTGAAGAGATTGGAGTTCCTAAATCGCTCTTATGCTTCTGAGAACTCTGCCTTGTGTTCTGTGTGTCTTGTCACATAGCAAGTTATTGCCATGAGCAAGTGAATTTTCAGTGCTAAAATTTCTGCAAAACACCTGCTTTCTTCTCCTTTTTTTTTTAATTATTCTTTTTCAAAGAGACTGGCCTCAAAGCAGTATCCAAGTCAGCAGATTAAAAGGAGTTGTTCACAACAGAAGTCCAGTAGGAGGAATTTCCCTGAAATACGCTGTTCTGGGAGGAAACCAAGTTAATAGTTTTTTTTATCAGTACTATAACAAGACAGCAGGAGTGCTCTAATTACCAGTGCTTAATGACAAACACAACACTATATCAAGGAGAATAACTATCCTGAGTCTTAAGGCCATTAGAGATATATTTTTTTGAAATATTTTTTGGGTTTCACTCCTTTGGCTTTTTGATGCCACTTTCTTCCCACCAAGCCACCCTTGCCATACTAATGGCACCACCCTCATTAGCTGTTGCAGGTTCCAAAAAAGAGACAAACTTCAAGGCACAAATTCCTAGAAATGAAACTTAAAAGTGAAAAATTTCCTAAATGGTGGAGCAAGAAGAACATGATTTGACCATATCTTCAGCTGGTATAAAAAGATAGAGACTGTTGACATGTGTCATTGAAAATATCATCTGAAGCTGAAGTGGAACTGCAGTCAAAAACCTTTCAAGTAATCACACAAGCCTTAAAGAGTGAGCAGCAAGAATTATTTCCAAAATGCCAAAACCCTTTCTCCTAGGAGAATCTTTAATTTGCTGCTGACTTTCTGTACATAGGGTTTTTAGATAACTGGTGAGGCGATGTCAAGATAACTGGTGAGGTGATGTCAAGATAACTGGTGAGGTGATGTCAGCATTCACTAACAAACTTTCAGTGAAGTAGTACGAACTCTGGAGATCACATCAGCATCATTCTGCCCTCTTGTGACAGTGGTGGC
This sequence comes from Scolopax minor, assembly GCA_028566535.1. Taxonomy (NCBI): domain Eukaryota; kingdom Metazoa; phylum Chordata; class Aves; order Charadriiformes; family Scolopacidae; genus Scolopax; species Scolopax minor. Next base: position 32,048,843 of record JAOXNG010000003.1, read on the forward strand.
TCCGGCTGGAGAACCCTATCTCTGGCACATCAGTTCTGGCAGGTTGTGAGGGGGTCATGCTTCAGCAGATCGCTTCACTGGGTTTTTAGTTGTTTTCACTTGGAAGGGAGGGAAAAGAAATACCTTGATTTAGTAGAGAGCGCTGCATGAGGAACAGAAAAACATTTTTTGTGAGCTTGTATGTTCTCTAATACTCTGATGTATACTCTGCATGTATGTATGTATGTATATTCTGATAGGTATTAGAAAATACTATTGAAACTTTGCAAAATGGATTATCCAAACTTTTTGTTCAATTCCCTGACTTTTTAAAAAAAAATAATGTTCTGAGAACAAATAATACCTCATTATACCATTATAACAGATGCCATTAGAATAAAATTGTTGAATAATGAAAATGATTAATAATATCAAGAATCAATTTCTATGCTTGGAATTAATTTTCTGAATACTGATCTGCTGAATGTTACCATAATTACCAGGTGTGGGTAGAGGGTAGAGAGGCTGAAGGGTAGAGAGGCTCTGCAGAGGGATCTGGACAGGTTGGATCAATGGGCTGAGACCAATGGAATGAGGTTCAACAAGGCCAAGTGCCGGGTCTTGCACTTGGGTCATAACAACTCCAGGCAGCACTACAAGCTTGGGGAAGAATGGCTGGAGAGCTGCCTGGCAGAAAAGGACCTGGGGGTGTTGGTTGACTGAACATGGTTGGCTGAACATGAGCCAGCAGTGTGCCCAGGTGGCCAAGAAGGCCAACAGCATCCTGGCCTGTAGCAAGAACAGTGTGGTGAGCAGGACTCGAGAGGTGATTGTCCCCCTGTACTTGGCACTGGTGAGACCCCACCTCGAGTGCTGTGTCCAGTTTTGGGCCCCTCGCCACAAAAAAGACATTGAGGTGCTGGAGTGGGTCTAGAGAAGGG
>JAOXNG010000003.1:32085306-32097335 GCA_028566535.1 Scolopax minor
ATTAAGTAATGGAGTAAGCAGTGAGGAAAGTTTCTAGTGCAAAGCTGAGTTTGAACTTTTAGTCCATAAATTCTCAGGGAAAAGTTTGAGGCATTTCTACTTAGGCTTTTCCCAGAACGCTCAGGACTGACTCTCTCTGACCTTATGCTTAAAGGTCAGTATAAAATTCCCATTCTATTATAAATTGGCAGCACTGTGGCAGTGTGCAGAGAGACTTAGTTTCCACCTAAAACAATTGTTAATCCAACCCAATAGGCAGTTTAACCAATACTTTAGAATTGTGTTAAGCTGTTGTCTCTAGCAAGGTGGGAGCTGTCTTATCAGATTTTGGCTGGGGCATACAGAGGGAGGAATCCTTGAAGACATTTAAAATGCTGTATCTCATCCTAAACTGAGGTACAAAGTTTGCATTGAATTGGACTATGGAGCACAATTCAAATAAGAGCACAGGAGATAACTTATCATATCAGAGACAGCTCTTGTCTAAGTAAAAATCTTCTCAAGTGAAGTGTATATATGAGGAGTGTCATTTGCTTCAAATGCTTAACGAATTTCCAGAGGTTAGGAGCAAGGAAGGCCAGAGAGCCAGGCAGGAGATGACTCTACTGAAATACCTCTTCACCCAACATCTAATAGATAAGCATCTTTCCTATCTTACTTCTTCATTTTGTGTGATAGATTTTTTCAGCAAGATTCAAATCATATTGGACTAAAACTCATTTTATTTTTAATTCATTTCATATGGTTTTATTTTTAACTCACTTTAATTGAAATGCAGAGAATGAAATTATCAATTGAAATTACTTCATCAGCTGTGAGTCTTCACTCTTTACCATATAAAATAAGCTTTCAGTAAACCTAAATCATTGGTTTTCCCTTTTTGTCCTCAAAAAAAGTTTATATATGTACCAAAGTGCATCTACGATGCTGATGCAATGCATTGAACTTCAATATTGCATGTTCCATACTCTTAATTGTAAACATATCCAGGGTATTGACTATAATTTATCATTTTTTTTGGTACACAGTGCTTCAGTTCTGGGCAGAAAATCTTGAAACCGCAGTTCCAGGTCAAATCTTCTCCTTCCACGTGATTTGTTGCAATGCAATAGCCAAGTGTCCTTATTAATGAGCTGGACAATACAACTGAGAGCACCCTCTACAAGTTCACAGATGATACAAAATGGGGAGGTGTGTTTGGTAACACCAGATGGTTGAGCTGCCATTCAGAGGGACCTCCATGGGCTGGAGCAATGGACCATCAGGATCCTTGGAGTGTCCAATAACGGGAACTGCAAACTTCTGCCCCTGGGGAGGAATAACCGAAGTTCTAAGATACAGAGTAGGAAAACAGACAAGGCATGCACTAGAAAGTCCCAGAGAAAGGAGAAGGAGCAGGTGGAGAAGAAAGGGTCTCAGACTCACCTTGTTCCCAAGGAGGTGGAGGATAGAGCAGTGGATGAGAGAGTGAGGAGAAGGGCATGCTTTTATACTGCTCCTGCACTGCCCCAGGCCCACAGTCACTGCACAAGGGCACCATCACAGCTTCCAAGTGTGATCGCAGTCTGAACTGTCCTTTATTGTAAAATTGCAGTGACAGTTTGGGAAGGGACTCTTGGCTGTTAGATGGCTCAAGAGCTCAAGGAGCTAGCTTGTCCTTAGCCATTCCCAATTTATCCTGTGATGGAATTTACTTGCAAACCCATTTAAAAGATATCTGAATCCCAAGCCTAATTTCATTACAAAATAGCCATTAGATTTATTCTTATAAATAGACCTTGCTCAACAAATTCCCTGTGAGCATTGATTATGAGAAAGCTGATGCCCAGCTGTTTAATCTGACAAAGATGTTTTATAGCTCAAGCTCTGCTCTTTTGTCTTTCAGCAGGCTTCACCTCAGCCTTCTACCAAGTCATCGCCATCTTCTGCTACTCCAGCAAAGCGTTCTTTACTGCCTCTTCCCACAGGTGCAACATTACTGCTGACTCCTGAGCAGGTGCAGTGTTACAGGTTCCGAGGGAGTTCACTTGAAATGCACTGTTAGCATGTGATTTTGACAACCTGGGTACATAGACCACTGGAAGGGAACGTGGGTATAAGTGGCATAGTTCTATGTTCCTGGTTTTAGGTTCATTCTCCTGAGGATTTTTTTATAAATAGTGTGCCAAAGCAAAGCAGGTAGAAGCAAGTTCAATAAATGCCATTGCCAGGCTGTACCTCAGCCAGAAAGTTAAATCATTTACTCAAGAATGAGAATATCAAATAATCTCTTAGGATGTCGTTATGCAAATTGATAAAAGTTCATGTCAGAGAAGTGAGAAAGCCAAGCTTACTTTTGCATAAAACTTGCATGAAGAGATTATTCTGAAAAGCAGAAAGGACAGGACAGCTCACTCCCATTCCTGCTTGGCCTGTAGGTAACTAAGCAAAGTAACAGTAACATAAGTAAGGGGGATTAACTAAGAAAAACAAGTAGTACTATCAGACTTGGATCTTAGTTTGATTGCACGTATAAAAGCTGAGCTAATTCATTCATTTTCATGGCACATCACCAGAGTAAAATAATGCTAATTAGGCCCATATTATACATAATAGGGAAGAAACTACATATTTGAGGTAAGAATTGTTCTGCTCACTCTCTTCACCTACACAATATTCTTTTGTGTTGAATTCAACAGATTGGGAAACTGTATAGTGAACTGGATATGGCAAAAATGAATGTGAGAGTCATGTCATCAATATTAAAAGAAAATGTTCCTGGGTCTGAAAATCCGGATGATATGAATCTTTTACAGGTATGTGATAATTCATTGGTAGGGGCTATTGGTTTGATTTGGTCAGAGTTGATTTTAAAATATGTTAAATCCTTTCTTTTAATGCCTGGATTTATGTTCCCACATGGGATCCAACAACAGGTTTCAATCTGTGGTTTTGCTCGGCTTTCTCTTGTCTTCTTCACCTTCCCCTGACATCTAGGTAGTCAGGAAAGAACAATACAGCTTGCAATGCAAATTTAAGCTCTAGGGAATTCCAAGGGCAAAGGAATTTCATAATGGAGTGTTCTCTGTTAAGCATGTTTTGTCAAACAGCCCTGAGAACATTCCAGTTGAATGCAGTTGCCTTGTGGAAGAATAGATGATGACACAGTCTGTCTCTCATATCCATCCTGGAGTTTTCAGTGCTCTCTTTATTATTACCAGTACCTTAAAGGCAGACTGAAGGCCAGTGAAGAATATGAAACATTGGGTTTATGTGCATGACCTCAAAGATTTGGAACCTGCTATGCTGTAGGTGAATCCATGTGCTTTTAAAGTGTAGCCTGAAGGAAATGTATTGCAGTAGTCCAGATTAGATTTGACAGCGAACATGTAGTTGTTCTTTCTGTGATGTCATTTCTTCTACTTGTTCATGCTGTATTTTTTATTTTAGAAATTAAAAATGCAGTAACCTAGTTTTGAACATTTTTGTGTTTCCTACTGTCTGCAAGAATTTAAAAAGCTTCTGTTACATCCTCCTTTTTCTAAATTTACCTCTGAACTTCTATTATGAGGAAGCATTTTTGGTAATTTGCTAGCATTGAATGTATTGGAGAAGTGATGTAATTTTTGCAAGCCTTCAGAGTGCTTCTCTTACCCAGTGGAGAATTCTTTCTTTGCAATGGACCCTTATTGGGTGCTCTTGGTTTGCCTTCAAGGTCATCCTGTTCAGCTGTGCCTATTCACGGATTGGTTTGCAACTGGAGGTGAGATATGGAGAGACAGCAGCAGTTTGCCACTGTCCCTCATCTTTAATGACAGGCAGTGCTGCTGGTCTGGGGGAACCAGACAGGAGATGGGCACAATCTCTCAGTGTTTTTTGCTGCCCTGGAAGTTCCTCACATCCCCAATACTGTCTCTTTTACAGAGCTTTGTATAATAATACATAATACATAATAATACATAATAATATCCACCTCCGTCCAAGGAGGAAGGGCCTGTGAAGCAAGGGTCTGAGCAGAGTAGGCTTTAAACACAGGCAAATAGTTATTGCAATCCTTTGCCTGCACGAAAGGATTGAGTATAGGCTGTTCCAGCTAAACTGTAGCTGTCGCGTGTACAATACTTGACTTCTGTAGTAGTACTGTCACCAGGGTGATGGCCGAGGTGCAAACTGGTCTTGATGATCTAACCAACCAATGAAAGATACCCCAGGTCAGAGAATACACTGGTTTAATATACTCAGGCAGCTCTGTCCAGTCCATGACAAGGTAAGTGTTTCTGGTTGTGAAACGGGAAAAGTATGTTTTTAATTTCCTGTCTCCTACTATCTGTAAGTGCACAGATAAGATTGACCACAGTAAACCAGTGAACCAGTGAATTCTTATTGACACTCCCAGTAATAAAATTGTTGGCAAAAGTTTGAGGACAGGGCGTGGAGTTCTCATTTGTGGGGGAGTGACTAAAAACTCATTCCTTCTATGTTAATTTCACTGTTGTTTTGTTTCTTCTTTTCCCTGTGTGCTGAGTAGTTTGAAGCATGGAGCATGGCTAGCCTGTTCCTTTAACAATGTTTAATGTTCCATTTTGTTTGTAGCTCTACTTGGATTGCTTGGATTAGGCTTTTGTTGTCAAAGAACAGTCCTTTAATTAGAAGAGCTGCCTAGTTAGGTTTTGAGTGAGTTGGAGACATTAATTTCAGTCCTTCTGATTAACTGAAGTCTCTCAGTAAAAGAGAGCTGTAGCAGGGTAAACTTTATCAGAGCAAATTATTTTCAGTTCTATACCTTTATTAGTGGCTAGGCTGCTCCCTTTCTCCACCCTGTTTGGGCAAGGCTTGAGATAGTAGATCTCACTTAAAATGTGCTGAGCAATAATAGAAGTTAAAAACTAGCTGAAGCTCAGTATCAACTAAGAAGAGTAACAAACTTTTGTCCTGGAAAATGAATAAATACATTTGATGGACATATAAGAATTTGGCTCCAGACCCTCAGCTGGTAAGAATGAGCACAAATTTGTTCAATTCACTGGTGATTGTTACACCAGCTGGTTGCCCATCACTGTAAAACTCTTTCAAAACATAAAAGTGTATGTATCACTGTGGATAGGAGCAAAGCCTAGCATATTCATGCTTAAAATGTCTTCATCCTCTGTTGAATATTGATCTTTACAAAGGAGCTAGTCTGCCTGTATAATGGAGTCATTAAAAGTACACTTTTTTTTTTTTTTTAAATGCAGATCAGTTAGTAAAGTATGGAGTTGGAGAGGTTTTACATTTAGTTACGGAGATTAAACTGAATACATTTTTGTGTTTTATCCTGGGCTATGAAGATAGAGTACTGGAAGGTACAGTACTCTGTAATCATTATGTAGGTTTGGCAAAGGGGTGCAAAGTTTCTTTTTACATAAATAAAATCATTTATTTACATGAAATACATGCTTTTTGATGAAAAATCTGATCGCTTTGAAAAAAATTTTTCTCTCCTATATTTTTTCCCCCTTAAGCAGAGCCTGACAGCATTTGCAAATGCACTGTGGGGGGGAATAAAATGTTGGCTGAGTTGAAGTTCCTGTTGCTAAAGAATTTGTTTCTTTGAACGTACAAAATCTGCAGTGGAGAGGAATATAAATAAACTGTCTCCCATTTCAACTGGGAATAATGAAAAAATCTGCTCAATAAACTCTCATAATTTTCCTATGAGCTGATTCTGCTCACTTTGTGTCATGTCCTCAAAAAGTGCATAGATTAAGTGCATCCAGGCTTCCCCACTTAGAGAAATAGAGCTGGAGGCTTGTGTCACAGAGCTCTTCTGCCCTTTAGACTATTACTGTTTTTCCTTCAAGCAGATGTTGAACAGGATCACATCCATTACATCCATGTAAAGTATCCTGCTGAGTTTAATCGGCTTCAAACAGGATCAAATCACATTTGCTCTGCATCACCCAGAGGGGTCTTCATTATTTTGCAATATGTAATTTTGACTTTAGAGACAGATAAATGTTTAGAAATACAGCTGGGTCAAGAAGTAGGGACTGGATAGGAGTGCTGGCTGTGATGATAGTGGTCATCAACCTGCCTTGCAGAGATCAGACATGAAAATGATGCTGTTTACAATGTTTGGTATGTGTGTGATTTGTGTAAATTAAGTAATGTTACCTGTGAGTCTGCAGTGCTCAGGTGTCTTACTGTTTTTCTTCAGAACTGACAAACTGTGAGACCACAGTTATTTACGGTTTTCTTTCTTCCCCTGCCTTGGGCAGAAACTGTATAAGACCTGTCGGATGATGCAGGAAAGGATTATGGAGTTGTTGGTGACAGTGGAGAATGAAGACGTGATGGTTGAGTTAATACAAGTAAATGAAGATCTGAATAATGTCCTCCTGGGACATGAAAGGTAGGTACAGGGCCTCACTCCTCATGTCTGGTATCCTATCTTAGGGCTCTTAATGGGCACAGATGGTCCCTATCTCTAATGCTGATCCTCCACAAAGAGACAGATTTTAGACTTAAATGCAGAAAGGAAACATGATTGCAAAAAAGGGAAAATGTTGCATTTGCCTTCTCCTAATCACTTCAGAAATGGCTTATAGAGGTAGTTAGAGGACTATTAGAATTGGGTAGAACAGGTTAACAGCTCAAGCAGTAAATCAGACAGAGGCACACGACAAACATTATTTTGGAATTTGGCATTCCTTTTTGGTAGTGCACAGTGAATTTGTCATCAGTCTGCTACAAATCCTTTGGTAATGATGATGGTCTTTATCTACATTAAGTGTATATGCCTCCAGAAAAGAATACTAGTTCTACTTTCTGAGCGATTTTGACAGCTTTACTGCAGAAATTGGCCATAGAATAGCATTCTGCCTCATTGCATGCATAAAAGAGTCGCTTGCTTTTCTCAACTGGATTGAAATGTGCTGTTCTACTTGTCTTACAGCACCAAATGTTTCTTTCTTTCACACATGGAAGCACTGCAGTGCTTGTGTTGACATTCTGTGGATACGTCTATTATGTCATTAGCAGCATAACTAGATGCTAGCTAAACTGAAATTAATTTTAAACTCAAAATTCTGGTATTATCCCCCAAAATATCACAGTGAATATGCTTACAAAAAGTATTCTGGTTTAATAGGAACTAATCTTCCATGTGAAGTAGTTTATATCTTCTCCATGGCTAAGAAATGTTATAAAAATCATTATACATCAAGTGCGATGGTTTATCACGGTTGTCTTTTTAAACATCTGCTGAATTCTGTACTGAAAATATCACTAATTCTAAGTTTCATGGAGCAAACTTTTGGTCAAATCTTGACAACGTTTAGTTTTCATTGGTCCTTAAATCTTACATCTACAGCAGTGTTGGCATAATTTACGGTAACTACCTTAAAAGAATTTTGTGATCACTTCTTGCTTTAGGAAACTTTTTCATTTTAGTGAAGCAAAACTAGAAATCTGTTCCACTTCTCTAAATCCAGTGAAGTCAGATGTGGTGTTAGTTTTTTGTTACGATTGGTGAATACTGGCAAGGCCAGGAACCTCATAAATATCAGTAGTAGCTTGTGGGTATCATTCAACCCATTCCTTATGAAAGAGTCATCTGGTGATCTAAGGAGCAATTAATTGGCCATTGTGAAACTGGACAGATAACTACTGTGTTTTATATGGTTTATATGTAATGAGGCTCCCTGGGTGCAGATGCATTGCGCTTTAGATTTGATAAACATTGAAATGTATTTGGTTAATGTTCACTGCAGAAGATTTGTTCTTTGGAACTCCTTCTGAACAATGAGATGTGTAAAGGGAAAACTGATTTTTAACTAGCTGCATCTGTTTCAGACTATGTGTATTGTTTGAAGATGAGTCATGCTGCTATTGCTGTTTCTGATTGTTAATGTAGAGCCTAAATTAAATCAGGAGCAATTACCACTGTGCAATAAACTAGCCTCTTGTACGTAGCAATGACTCCCTCTAGTGGCTGTAGCAAGTTCTCAGTTCTTTCTGTATTTTTATGTTCTGCATTTGGAAAGTTGTTTGGTTTTTTTCGTCTGTTCATCACTGCACATATACTATCTTTGTGAATTTCACCAGTATGGCAACCCAGAACAGCAAATGCAGTTGTATAGACAGTCTCATGCCCATCCCACTAGGAGCTCTTACTTCTGAAATGAATTGACCTTATGGATGCTGGATGTCACTTGGCTGGGCCTGCTCTGGACTCAGTGTAGCACTGTTATGACTCCCAGCACATAAATATTTATGCAGGTGGATTTCTTCTTTTTTAAAAAAAAAATTATTTCAAATGCCTGAACTAATGAGAGTGCTGGGTATCAGAAATGGTGTGGTTTGTCCTGAGATGGCATGAGGGAATGTGAGGACCTCTGAGGATAGAAAGCTTCCTGGGACTCAGTTGGAACACTATCCTCATCAGAAGGAGCTAGACTTGGCACGGTTCACAGTTACTGATCTTGCATGAACAGAGGCAAATTTGGTTTTGCCCTGATTTTGTGTTGGAAGAAACAGATGGCTGTAGCCAAAAGTGAGCCCAAGAACAAACTAGCTGGTGCTCGTAGGTGATCAGAGGACAATGGTCCTGCAGAGGAATGAGTCAAATTGCTAGTGCAGACATGAGTTCCCCAGAGAAAAGCAGCTCTAGTACTTGTTTGGCACCTCTGGAATCCTCTGATAACCAAGCTTTGATTATAGCTGGTTTCATTTTCTTAAAAGTGACATCTCAGAAACGTAAGAATGAACACTTAACTCTGCAACTTGAACAGGTTCTCCCGAAACAGAGTTCGTTTTTTGGAGAATCAAAGAATACAACGTGAGCGCACAGAGGTGAGTAATTATAGATGAACTTATGAACTGCAGGACTGTAAACATTCCTTTTTTGGTCATTGTAAAAAATACACTTTTAACATAGGGAGAATTTTATTCTCTAGTTGAGGAGACAGCAGGCTGACACTGCTCTTACTGATTTTTCTGAAGTCTCACTTGCAGAATTTCATGCAAATTCATGTATCTAAAGTAACAAATTATGTCAAATCTAAGATAGAAGTTTGATCAGGAAAAATTAGAGGGATATACCTATTCAAATGCCGATTTATTACCTCTGCAGCTGCCCTATTATCTGCCATAGGTAAAATGGGGAACCATAATGTTTCTTTTCAACTTAAATCTCTCTTAAGCATTTATAGACTGAAATACAATTACAGTATCGGAATTCACTATTACTGATGTTTTTTCCCGAGTCAAAGCTTTTTCTGAATTGTGAATAATGCCTTGTATCAAATCTTTAATGACTATCCTTTATTGATTGATAATTATGGTTGTTAATTATATTGTCCAGACTAGTTTTGCACATATTTCAGCTTCTGCTAAGCCATAATTGTGGAGTCATCTAGGACTCAATATGAAAATGACTGCATTGTGACTGCTGAAATTATTTAAAAAAAAAACATAGAAGAAGATCTTGTTTTCCTTGAAAAGCCACTATTACTACATTCTGGTTATGTAGGTGGATGGTTTTGCTTGATGAATGCACTGTTGGATTAGTTAATAGTCCAAATAGTGCAGTCTGTGCATTTTTATATTATTCAGGACTCTTCAAGTTTAAAATAAATTGCTTTTTTTTTTCTTTCTTTTTTTTTTTTATTCTGGTGTGACCAAACCCATATGATTCGATCATGTGGTTGTATTAAAATCTTTGGTTGGACGCATTTTTAATTCTAATGCGTTCACAGGAGAAACCAAGGGGACCCTTTTCTGTGTCCTGGGAAACCCTGGTGTGATTTTGAACTTTTCCTATCCAAAATAAGACTGAAAAAAAAAATCAATCTCCTAAGTGTGTATCAAATCTCAATAATGCAAATAAGTAACATGAAAATACTGTAAAATCCATCAGAAAATTATATCAAACATGTATCTAAATAAATTCACAATTGCTTTTTGAATTGAGTTACTTCTATTTCCTACTTCAGAATTTTTTTTCCTTAACTTTCTGACCTTGCTGGCAACCTGGTCTTTTCTGGAAAGTATTTTTTTTTTGTTTCAGTAGCTATCTTTGATACCAAAAAAATTATCCGGGTCTTCTCTTATACTTGAGAGAACTTCTAATATTATGCTTTTTAAAGTTTGTATTTGTGAAAATAGCCATCTGTTTAAAACTATATAAGTTGCTACAAAAAAAAAAAAAAGACACATCAAAAAATCCAAACCAATTCTATTCCTTTTCATACGTTAAGCTGTACAGGAAACAGCCATCTGCTCCTTCAAGTGATCTACTTGACCTCTCCGTAGATTCTCCATCTCCTGTGTCAACAGACTTTGCAGTGTCTCCTTCAGGCCTCAGTAAGTGACAGAACACTGCAGTCTGGGTTCTTAAAGCAAACCAATAAGAGCTTAGTGGAAGAATCAAGAAATTTCTTGTAAGAAAGAAAACAAAGATACTCCTTAACTTCAGTGATGTTCCTTAAATCTCCTTAAAAGGAGAATTGATGTGTGTATGTAGCAAAAAAATGTAAGCTGGTATAAGGTTGCCTGTATTTTCTTTAGAGTGGAAGCAATAACTTTTTTCCCCTGTGACGTAAATTCGAACAGTAGAACATGCTCTGTTTTTCTGTTACAATTCTGTTACAAAAGTCTGTAAAACAGTTCTGTAAGCTTGGAAGAAAGAAACACAGATACACCTTTCTGATGTCCTCTTGGTGTCCGAAGTCTTTTTCAGGATGCACTTTGTGTTAGAAACAGTTCTTGAGAACTTCTCTCCTCTAACTTTGGACTTCTTTTATTGTCAGAGGAGTGAGTAAAGCTCCTAAATTTTGGTATCCTGAATTACTGTTTGCAGAAGTTCCTTCCATGGGGATCTTTAACAGAAGTTAAAGGTGTGAATGTCCACCCAGGAATAAATGCCTATAATTCCATTTTAATCTTCTAAAAATAGGGAAAGGAGTTTTAAGTGGTGTCTACCATGTATAGCACTACTGATGTTGTTTTAATGTTTTAAGGAGATAAATACATTGCATCTAAAACCTTCTCAGACTTATTTAAATTATGCCTTTCATGTGATAAACAGCAATGTTTCAGATTCTTTATATGCCTTCCAAACAAAACTTTAGTCTTTAATGTTCATAGTACAAGTAATTAAGATTTGCTTAAAAATGTTCAAATGATCATTAATTATCACTTTGAATTTCAGATTGCATATCTGCAGATAAAACCAGGCATCATCCATCAATTTATCCACAGCTCAATTTAGCAGCTACTCCAAATGGTCAGCAATTCCTGTGAGTAAGCTCTTACCAAGAAATAGTAACAGATAACAGAACTTCAGAGGTATTAGTACTCTGTAATTCATCTAATAAGTTTATAGAAAACTTTGAGAACACATATTTACTATTCTTGCACGTTAGTCCAGTAAAACAACTGAAAACTACCTGTGTGCTAGACAATTGCTTAACATGTTTAAAGGTGCACTGCTCCTGCAGCACTGTTTAGTTATAGACATTAATGTATCTCAACAGTCAAAACATACTTGATATATATATGATTTTCTGCTTGAGTATTGCCAATGCTGCAATGAAAGGGACAAACAGATGAATTGTACATATCAATAAGAGGAGTTTAAGATAAGAAGGTGTCCTTATCCCTTGTGAATGGGACACTGTCCCACCTGCCTGTGCTGCTCTCAGTTGTGACATAAAGTAAAGACAGACCAGCAAAAACATAAGTCAGAATATACAGTTTCAATAGTTTCAATTACTTTCAATGTATTACTTTCTCCTAGATTTGCAGCTGAAGCACAAAACAATACTGTAAGCAACCCAGCTGGACATTCATATAGCAATGTGAGTAACACTCGTGTTCACAACTCTTTGCTGGCAACTGTCAAAATGAGAACTGTTTGGATTTACCCTGACTACTGTCCAAATGGGATACAAAGATCTATTCTGTGGCCCTTCTCCACACATCAGGGAACACTCTGTATTTGGTGACAAGGCCAGCTTTCCTCTTTTGATACCACAGACGCATATTTTCTTGGGTCCAGCACAATCTCA